>LNAC01000046.1:3674208-3968274 GCA_002007465.1 Ailurus styani | reverse complement strand
ACAAGATGGGATGGGGAAGGAGACAAACCATAAGAGACTCTTAATCTCACAAAACAAACTGAGGGTTACTGGGGGGTGGGAGGGTAGGGGTAGGGTGGCTGGGTTATGGACATTGGGGAGGATTTGTGCTATGGTCAGTGCTGTGAAAGGCGTAAGCCTGTTGATTCACAGACCTGTACCCCTGGGGCAACTAATAATAATAATAAATAAAATAAAGACTACATCATTGCTTATCACAGGAACACTCCCAAGAAGAGGGGCTTGATGAACGAAGGGTGTTCTCCAGAAAGCTTCCACGTTAATTACAAAGCAGGAAAAGGCTCTATATTTCACATTACCTTACTCCACAATAAAGTTTCAAGGAAATTGCCATTTAAGACTTTTTATGGAGATACATATACATTCAAATTTACTTATTTACTTATCTATTGTATGTGTCTATAATATGTAGCATGTATTTAAATATAGGTATACATGGGTTTTACATATATACGTGTGTGTGTGCCACCTACGCCAATTGGTAAAGAACCTAAAGAGCAGGGACAACAAATCATCAGAATTCACTGAACCGATGACTATTAATTCTGCCTTTGTATGGTGATGTTGGAAATGCTGGCTGGGGAAGGGAATGTGGACAGTTAGCTCCAGTAGCACGGAAGTGTCTTTCTAAATTGCATTCTTGGGGGGATGGAGAAATGCGTAGGATGGAGATGGAAATGTTTCCGTATTCTCATAAAGTAATGAATGAGCTGTCATCATTAATAGCCACAGGGAAGGGTTGGCAGGTTGAGCAGAATGAGGAAGAAAAGAGTGTGAGAGCCTCTCCCTGCCTAATGAAGCCAAGAGATTAAAGATACTCAATCATAGCACTTTTACCAGTACACCTGGATTCTCTTTATTAAAAAGACATTTATCTAATGATCCATGGCAAGCTATTACCAGAAATGGAGCATGGTGTTATTGATAGAAAGAGGATAAGAAGCCATCGAAGAAGGAATATTTCCTCACTGTAATACACCTTGATAAAGTATTGATCTTTACAGGAAAATTGTTGGTTTTGCGTTTTGCGCTGGGCTGTCCAGCTTAGTTATAGAAAGAATTATTTAGCTGAATTCCCAGCACGTAGTGTTAATGAACTCGAGAGGTTTTCTTTTTTTTAAATCAAGTAATTTTTATGCAGAATTGTAGTTCGATGATGGGTACAATGCTGAAAGAAAATTCTGTGTTATTAAAAAAGGACATAGTATTAATCGGAGCAAACATATTAACCAGTGGATACCTTATTCTAGATTTTGTCAACGCATCTGTTTCAAGTGAGGGGTTGCAATTGTTGGAATCATCTTGCTCTTTCCCACCACCATTGGGAGGACGGGACAGAGGAATTTGCGCACCAAGCTAATTCATAATACTACTAGCTGTTACTGGGTAATTAAGCAGTTTTGGGGAAAAGAAGCACTGAATGCTTTGGTGGTGGCATTCACACTTAAAAGAAAAACAGAGAGAAGTGAGAAAATGTGAGAAGCAAAGCCAAATAGACATCTGGAATTGGGTCAGAAAACTTGAAATGTGCTTTGGTTTTGGTCTCTGTTGGTTCATGGCTGCAATCCCTGCCTACGAGCTGAAACATAATATTCTTGGAAGCCATGTGTGAAACCACAGAAGCCTACTACGATGGTCACGAGCAACTATCAACTGCGAGGTTGGAGGGAGTGTGATTCTAGCCTATCAGCTCAACATGAGAATACCTACTTCTGTGATGCACACATTCTCCAAACAGGCCGTACACAGTGTCCTGGGGAGAGGTATGTTCTTAGCATCCCGGTTGGAATGACTCATAATAGGACATATTTACAATAGGGTAAAGGAAACATGATGCTAAGTGAAAGAAGCCAGTCACCCAAGACAGTATGGCACTCCGTGAATATCGACCGTGTTGCATAGGCACATGTACACAGAGAGAAAGCAGATTAGTGGTTGCCAGCAGGGGAGCTGGAAATTCACAGGGACTGACCAGGTGTCCTTTGGGATGATGAACATGATCTGGGACAGGCAGTGGGGATGGGTAGTCAACTCTGACTATACCAAACACACGCACACACAAACACGGGCTTGGACACTTTCGACAGTGCATTCTATGGTACATGATTTACATCTCAAAAAAGCTGATGAAAAACACGACAGGATTCCTATTCAGTGCCCATCACAGGTACTCAAATGGCTCCATGTCAACAGGAGAAAACCAACAGGCATGCCTGGCTGTCACTGTAAAACCCTTAGAATCTGAGACTCGAGGTCCTCGTGCCTCAGAGAATGGTTCTTGAATCGGCCCCCTTACAATGTCATGGGGGTAAATTCCACTGCAGCATCTCAGGGGCTGAATCTGAATCTGCATTTTAGCAAAATCCCAAGGGGGTGCTATGCACAATCACATCTATGAAAGATCCCAGCAGATGGTGCACATGCGGACATTTACGTTTGTGAAGTCCTGGGATAGACCTCATGCCATGCAGGGATCATTCTGATGAATTACTTTCTTTTTATTTTTTAGAGATTTTACTTATTTATTTGAGAGAGAGAGCACAGAAGAAAGGAGAGAGGGAGAAGCAGACTCCCTACCATTCAGAGAGACTGATACGGGACTTGATCCCAGGGCCCTGAGATCATGACCTGAGCTGAACGCAGATACTTCACCAACTGAGTCCCTGAGGCAGCCCTGCTGAATTATTTCCTTGTGGCTGGAACGCTTGTGTTTTGGTCTCATGTTTGAACTAGAGGCACTGCCTTTTCAGAAACAGAACCGGAGACCCTGTCTTTCGTGTGCAGACCCACAGTCACTCTGCAGGACCAGTTGTATGTGCTATCCCAGCTCACTTTGCAGGAGAGTAGGGCTACAACCCTGATGAGCAATAAAGTCTTATGATGACATCAATGGCACTTTGCTATGTAAGTGTGGCATCCATACGACCATGTGTGTAACCATGTTTTCTGTTGGAAATATGCATTTTATGTGTACATTGGTGCAGCAAGTGTGGAAGACGGTATAGAAGTTCCTCAAGAAATTAGAAATACAGAGCATGTGCCCCTTTCAATCGCATTGTTTGCATTGTTTGGATAGATACCTAATGTGTATAGCAGCAGTGTCCACAACAGCCAAACTGTGGAAAGAGCCCAGATGTGCACCAACAGATGAATGGATAAAGATGTGGTCCATAAATACAATGGAATATTATGCAGCCATCAGAAAGGATGAATACCCAACTTTTGCATCGGCATGGACCAGTCCAGAGGAGATGATGCTGAGTGATACAAGTCAAGCAGAGAAAGACAATCCTCACATGGTTTCACTCATATGTGGAATTTAAGAAACAAAACAGTTTACCGGGGGGTGGAGGGAAACATAAAAAGATGAAATCAGAGAGGGAGACAAACCCTAAGAGACTCTTAACTCTAGGAAACAAGCAGGGTTGCTGGAGGGGAGATGGGCGGGGGGATGGGGTAACTGGGTGATGGGCACGGCCCATCCTTCATAGGAGGGCACGGGATGGAACGAGAACTGGGTGTTGTAGGCAACTGATGAATCACTAAACTTTACCTCTGAAACTAACGATGGAGTAAATGTTAATTAAATTGAACTTAAATACAAAGTTTAAAAAATAGTAACACTGCAATCCATTATTTGTGACCGATGAAGCGTACGTGTAGCATGGGGAGCCTGACAGATGCAGAGAATTGCGCAATCGCTATGTCGGCGTCCCCAAACTGATACAAAATTGCATGTGAATTATACCTTGCTAAAAAAAAGTAGCATCTTTACAAACACAGTTGCAAGAAAACCACGAAGAGAAAGACAACCCCCGATGAACTCCAACACAGGCCTCCATGGACATTATCCAATGGAAAGAATGCAAAAGTAGAACTGTGTACAGAGATGGTAGAAAATGATTCTAGGATATGTCTATGGCTTCTCTCTCTCTGTGAATTTGATGAGTTTGAGTATTTATGAGCCTCCATTAGTCTTCTGCAAAATAGAGATAATTCCCGTGGCCTCCCTCCTTCAGAGAGACTTTTGATCAAAGAAACTAAGGTGGGTGAAAATGTTCCATAAATGCTATTATGATGTATAGATGACTCATCTTTGATCAACAAGGCTGCTGCGTTCCAAATTTATCGTTTCTTTGGGGCCAACGCTTTGGACACTGATCTTGCAGTCAGTTGGAACGTTTTCCTGCCCTTCCTGCTACAATGAGCCACAGACACGGAGTCTCCTTTCCGTATGTTTGTTAATTGGGATTATGAATTACTGCCTTGAAATTTATTTTCTCTAAGGTTTATTGCCTCATTTTTCATCGTGTTTACCTGCTTGATGGCATTTAGCTTTTCTTAGCTATCCCACGGGCTGGTGCTGGCAAAAGAGAAAAAATCATTTAAGTTAAGTGAAAAAAGAATCCTCGTGTTGAATATAAAATCATTACCCCATAACCACCTTTTTCATAAAGCTGGAACAATTCATTTAGTTTGCTTTGCCACCTTTTACCAAAGTCTTCATTCTCAGCTTTTCTTACTGCACGATTTAATCCACTTTATTCTTATGATGTATTTCCACTTGACCAAATGGATTTCTTAAAGACGTCTTGGATAGACTATCTTCATAAATCCTATAAATTCTATCAGCAAAGCTAGATTGCTGATTCCTGAATATAATCAGCCTATATTCATGGTGCACCCAAATATTAAGACAGCACAGATTCTCAGAAGGGTCTATGTGGTTTTATATCATAGGAACTAGTACATATGATGTTGAGGTTTCTTTCATTTATGCCTCCAGAAATACTGGTTGATCCCATAGTGTGAACTACAGTGTCTGTTCTATTCTGAGAATACACAGGCAAACAGGAAGAATGGAACGTGTTGTCTCTTTTAAACATGAATACAGATTTAAAAAAAAATCCAGGGGTCTTTGTGGAAAAATATATTGAACTGCAACACATTCGTGAAGATCCAAATATGCAGAAACCATAAAGGAAAATCTGAAAGTCTTCCAAAGCTCTTTCTCTCGACACACATCCATTTGGCGACAGGACAATTTCAATGAATAATGAATGACATCCTTCTGTGTCAGCACCCATAGAAAGCCCTCACTTTCTTTAATGGGGTCATGATCATGCTCTTTCAGGTATTTTTAGGCAGTAATTTGACTTATTATAAATTCGGTACAGTAATTGCAATTCCTGGCTTCATGGACATTCATATGTTTCTGTTTTAGCTTCTGGGAGCAGAATGAGGGCAGATCGGTGGATCGGTTCCTGGTGGGAGAGGTTACGGAAACTGAGACAGGTGTATGACAATGTTCTCAGGACCAGGGGACAAGGGTAAAGGGATGTCCTGCTAAATGCGGGATTTTCCATCTACAAGGCTACATGACGTTGGAGTCATTTCCCCAGAAAGGGTAGGCAGACAAATGGGGGTCTCCATGCAAAGTCTAATTTTGCGCACGCTCTTTGAGAAACGTTGTGATTTCTCGTGTTCTTGGAAATGAAGAAAATATCATGGTGAGTCCCTCCATGCGAAGCATCCATAGAGTTTAAGGAGTCACTGAGCGTGGGGTAGGAAAGGGAGGCATCAGGGCGCACAGGCATCTCTGAGAAGCTGGAAGGGCATGGGGGGGTTGGTCCTGACCGGGTGGGAGAGACTTCCTCTTATCATCCTGTCCCTTTGCGACCTTCTTGGGATTGATGCGGAACCCTGGCTGCTTCCCAAATCTGCACCGAAGGTGGGAATGTTGGTCAAATTGCATCAGGGTTCAGCATGTTTGGGCCAGGCCCCGAGCCGTGTGCATGTGAGGACTCAGTACTCCCACAGGGACACTGGCATCGGGAACCCCCAGGTTCCAGGGACATAGCACCCACTTGCATCCCCAGTATAAGGGCACTCTCCCTTCGATTTAGCTGTGTCTGGTACCCTCTCTCTGCTGGCCTCTGTACACCTGCAGGTGTTTTACGGGCATGCATGTAAAATTTACCTTTGTCATCATTTTTAAGTGTACAGTTTGCTGGTGTGAAGTACATTGCCATAGTGTGCAACCAGGCCCACCTTCCATCTCCAGAACATTTCCAGCTTCCCAAAGACCCCATGACATGCTAACTCCCCATCAGTGTCCCCAGCTCCTGAGAACTACCCTTTAGCTTTCTTTCTCTATGACGGCACCTTCCATACATTCGTTGGAACTGGAATCATACAGAACTTGAACATTCAGAAGGGGATTATTTCACATAGCATAAAGACCTCGAGGCTATTCCGTGTGGTTGCATGGTGGGACTTCTGCCTTTTGAAAGCTAGACTGTATGGAAGCACCACATTCGACTGTATGAGTGAACCATATTTTGCTTATCCATTCCTCTGTTGGACTTTGGGGCAGCTTCCAGCTTTTGGTCATTGTGACTATCGCTGCAAGAAAGGCTGGTGCACACGGGTCAGATGAGTCCGTGCGTTCAATGTGTTTGGTGATGAATCAAGGAGTAGAACTGCGAAGTCATATGGAACTCCATGTTTAACTTTCCGAAGAAGTGCAATGACTGGAAATCTATGGTTTTAAGGATGTTTCAGGTAGGAAAGGCAAATTCCTCCTAACAACTTCCGAGGGAGCTGGGGTGCCTGGGTGGTGCACTCGGTTAAAGATGTCAGTCCTGCTTTTGGTTCAGGTCATGATCGCAGGGTCATGAGATCTAGCCCCTCGTGGGGCTCCGTGCTCTGTGAGGAGCCTTCTTGAGGTTCTCTTTCGCCCTTTCCTGCTCTCCTCCCTGTGAGGGAGCTTTGCAACCAAAACACCAAACAGAAACAAAAAAGTGCCCTAACTCAGCCTCAGAATAACCAGGAGCTGGCTTCTGGAAAGTAACACCATACAAACCTTGGGTAGGAGGAGGGTACGATTGAGAAAACCACAAAGATTAGGACACCGGTAAAGTATCCTGCCATATAAACCATCCATAAACATATTAAGTAACTAATTTCTGCACATTCTTCTTGCATTTTAGGGATGTATGCCCACTGAAATATATTCCTTCCAATTCTAGAATAAAATTTGGCCTTTTCCATTGAATTTTCTACGTTGCACCCTGGAATCTCCAAAGGGGTTCAAAACCAACATCAACTCTTTTGATCAAGTCTACCCTCCCATACGATCATGATTTGACGTTCATTGTGTTTCCTTACAAAAGCATTTGGGTATCACACATGACTGCCTCCTCGGGATCTGGTCTTGCTTGTTGAGATTATGGATTCCGGAAACAGAGTAACTGGCTCTCCGTGGCTTGCTGCCTCCCGCAATACGCTAGATATCTTGGTGTGGATTTTCCATGTGCATCATCCAGCAGACAGCAGAGAGACCGAGGCACTGAGCTTCTTCTGGAAGCAGGATCCCTGAGATGTCCCATCTTTTCATTCTTCCTGCACAGCCGCCAGCAGCCAGACGTGGAGCCTGCTGACATTGAGCAGATGTCTTACAAATCAAGTTCCTGGATCCTTTTTTGTTTCTTCGTTCACTCTCCTTCGATCGAACGTTCAGAAATTCTATTTGAGAGGTTGCTCTTGCGGGTTGCCATATGCTGCCACATTTCCAAAGAGTGATGCAAATCCAACTGGGCCGGGAAAGGAATATCTCTCTGTGACAGCTTTAATTGTAAAACATGTTTAATATTCATACTCCGAGTTGGGTGACTTCATGTTAGACATCACCGGCGACGTCGCGGTAGTAGCTTCTCCGTAAGTACATGCGTATGTGGCTCAAGAATTTCTTCCTATCTTGTGTCCACTGGTGTCTGAAGAAGCAGGTCTCATGGAACCCGATGGTGCGTCGGCTTTTCCTATTGAGGTCTTGCAATCGATGGTGAGGTCCTCAAAGACAGAGAGCCTTTAATGCATCTAGTGTGCATTGCATACATGTAAGGATGAAGAGGGGGAGATGGGAGGAGGGAGGACACAGAGAGGGACACAGGAGGTGTTTGTGGAGTAGCATCAACCATCTTACAACATATTAGAGGAGTGTGTTAGTTTTTCGCTGTTTGTAAGCCATATAATTGAGCTTGTTGAAGCCAGTGTGACATTATTCTGCCTACCGAGTTTGTTCCCTGAAAAGAGGGGCCACAGCTCATCTGATGGATCTCTTCTTTCCCTGTGACCCCCTAGAAAGGGTCACTGATTTTGACAAAAGGGTGGATTTGGCTTGCCTCCCTGCAGGGGGGGATTCTCATCAGGAGCAATTCTAGCTTCCCAGGAGACAGAGTTCAGAATGCATCTCAAAGCCGAGGGCTTGGTGATCCGAATGGCTGGTGTGGGCTCAAGCTAAGCCCTGACCCCGCGAGACACAGATTACCCGCCCTATCACCCTATAGCTGGTGTCTTCTTGGTCTTTTGAGCTTTAGTGCATTGGAAGACTCCATGGAACTGTGTTCTACAACGGGCCAGTCCACATGTAGATGCCGCCATGTGCTACCATGCACTCTGCTTCTCAGCAAGAATGTCTCCAGCTCTCAGCTCCTGCTGGATCCACACCACCAAGGGGACGATTTGGACAATAGGTGCCAGGCGTTTGCCTGGCTCATCAGCCACATTTGTTCCTCTTCCTGATCCCAGGCAGGGGAAAATCTTTCTCTTCCTTTTTCCTTTCGTCTTACACCTTTACACCTGAAATCTGGGATCATAGTCAAACTGAACTTACAGATTTATCTAACTGTGGTGTCTCCATCATTGGGACACAGGAACCATTGTGTCACTGAGGTTTCCCTAGAGAAGCAGAACCAGTGTATGTACTGCAGGGTTGGGTGGATGGAAGGGTGGACAGGCAGATCACAGGAGAGTTTTAGGGCAGGGAAACAGAGATTGCTCTGTGATAAGAAATGGTGCATCAGTGTCCAGAATCAGAGGGTCCAACACCAAGAATGAACCCCAAAGTATGCTATGGACTTTACATGATGGTGACATGTCTCTGTGAGTTCATTGGTTGTCACAAATGTCCCATGTTGGTGGGGGGTGTGGATTAAAGGGGAAGGCCGTGCATGTGTGGGAAGTGGGAGGTGTGTAGTTTTGCCATGAAACTAAAACTGCTCTAGGAAAATAAAGTCTTTTAGGGGCGCCTGGGTGGCTCAGTTGGTGAAGCCTCTGCCTTCAGCTCAGGTCAGGATCCCAAGGTCCTGGGATCGAGTCCCACATTGGGCTCCCTGCTCAGGGAGCCTCCTTCTCCCTCTGCTGCTCCCTCTGCTTGTGCTCTCTCTCTCTCTCTGACAAATAAAATCTTAAAAAATTAGTCTTTTAAAAAGAAAAGAACAAAAAAAATCAAATGATTTGTTTTAAAAATATGAAAGGCATGGATTTGGGGCCATGGAATGAATTATGTGCCCCACGCTTGCCATTCTGACTTACTTTTTCCGAAGTTACTTTTCACACCTGCTTTACTTTTCACACCTGCTTCACGGAGACGTTTATGCTGTAACACATTTACCATCAGCAAATATTCTCATGCCACACCCTGTTAAGTAGCATTCATGGACTTTTGCTGTCCTGTGGCAAGGATTCCATAAAAATGTTCTGAAGAATTTTAGTAAAAATTTGGAAACTCCAAGTTTCGATCCAAACTGTCCCTGTGGTTGGACAGCAAGTATGGTTATCATGTTAATGGCCATGTTAAAATTTACAGTCTAATCCTGGTGATATTGTAATCCAGTGTCAATAAAATCAAAATAATATCCTGTTTCACATCACAGCTTTGTGTTCATGATTGAAGCCCAAGGTACCAAATTAAAGCACTTCCTGGAATTTTTTTCATAGCATCTGAAGCGCCAAGTCTAAATTAAAGGCTTCAAAGAAGGAGCATCTGATGAAAACTAAAGAAAGAAAAAAAGAAAAGAAAAGGGAAAAAAAGAAAGAAAAAAAAGCCTTTAAAAAGTTCAAGACAATTTCAAATAAAATTCCTTATAGTAGATTTTCTAGAAGTCAGTTAAATTTTATTGTGCATATTATCATCTTTATAGAAGTTGAAAAATCTCTAGAGAAGTGAATTGAAGTTGGTTCTTTTGCTTGTAATAAAATAAAGAATATCCTATTTTACCTAAGGGGATGTCTTCGCAATGACTTTTTAAGTAAAAATCATAAAACTTAAAAAAAAAAAAAAAAGAAATCCAGGGAGACGGTGTGCATCATTCTTCCTTTTTCTTCCTCCTGCCCCAAGAAATTATATAACTAACACTGTGTAATAAATCTTGGGTGCATGATTTTTTCACCTTGGGTGGACAGGATGGTGGACCTGTTCACGGATCAGAACAGGTGTCCAGTTGAAAAATCCACGGTGGGCAGCTTGTAGGTGCATTTGTTGATAAGCCAGTAAGCATGGTGCTTCCATGTCATCGCCAGTACAGGGGGTTGGAACCCCACTTCTTCTCTGACTCATTCACAGAGTCCTTACCCAAACAACCCCACCGCCATGATTTATGGGCTCTGCTCTAGGTGGATAGGATAGAAACAGAGTAGAACTGTCTTTTTAGGTTCAGAGCTGGGACTGTGGGTAAAGATTGATTTCTGACCTTTTGTCTGGGACTGGTCAATACGTGGTGTTTCATTTGTCATGCTGTCTGTCCCCGCGGCCACAGAACAGTGGGAATGCCTTTGTGTCTTGAGCACTTTAGGAAGACTGGATCTTCCTTGCAATGTTTTCCTTGACTTATGATTTTTCTCTGCACGTCATGACGGAATGTTGTTTACACGGGGGTGATATGGGGTGGTGTCTCTGGATTCATGGGTACCCATTAGCCCAGGGAAGCACTATTCATTGGCTTGGGGAGGATACACCTGTGAAAATATAAGCGAGTAGTTCAGAGGATTAATGCTGTTTCTTTTTCGGTGTCTGCTGAGATTGGCATCGTCTCAAATGCTCCACGGTACAAGAGACGCAAGTTAGCTTTAAACCTGCTTGATGTCTACACTTATATGTATGGCTAGTGCGGTGAGGTTGGGGTCACCTGTTAAAGATCCCACATCACCAGGAACCCCTGCATTGAATTCCTTCTCCATGCCTCATCCTGCTTATTAGCTTCATGTTGTTTACGGTGATCTCCAGTGGTCTCACCGTGTGTTTTTCTTCTTGCTTCCTGTCAGTCTCTGACCTTGACTATAAACTCGAGGAGTGCACAGACCTTCTGTATTGGCCTGTTTGCCTGTGTAACCCCTAGTAATTAGTCCATATGGTTGGATACAAGAAAAAAATATATATATATACACATATTGGATATACGGTTGCCTATTTGCCTTTGTAACTGCTAGCAAGTAGTCCATATGGTTGGATAAAAGAAAAAAATATATATATATACACATATTGGATATACGGTTGCCTATTTGCCTTTGTAACTGCTAGCAAGTAGTCCATATGGTTGGATAAAAGAAAAAAATATATATATATACACATATTGGATATACGGTTGCCTATTTGCCTTTGTAACTGCTAGCAAGTAGTCCATATGGTTGGATAAAAGAAAAAAATATATATATATACACATATTGGATATACGGTTGCCTATTTGCCTTTGTAACTGCTAGCAAGTAGTCCATATGGTTGGATAAAAGAAAAAAATATATATATATACACATATTGGATATACGGTTGCCTATTTGCCTTTGTAACTGCTAGCAAGTAGTCCATATGGTTGGATAAAAGAAAAAAATATATATATATACACATATTGGATATACGGTTGCCTATTTGCCTTTGTAACTGCTAGCAAGTAGTCCATATGGTTGGATAAAAGAAAAAAATATATATATATACACATATTGGATATACGGTTGCCTATTTGCCTTTGTAACTGCTAGCAAGTAGTCCATATGGTTGGATACAAGAAAAAATATATATATATATTGCATACATAGTTGCAATATATATAATGGCATATTGCATACATGGTTGCCTATTTGCCTATATAATCCCTGGTAAGTAGTTGGTATGTGGTTGGATAAAAGAAAAATATACATATGCATGTTGCTATAGATGGAATGCTTGTGTTTTCCTGACCCACCGAAATCCATACACTGAAATCCTAACTCCCAAGGTGATGGTGCTAGGAGGTGGGGCCTTTGGGACAGGAATTGGGTCACATGTTGGAGCACCTAGAGTGGGATTAGTGTCCTTCCAGAAGAGACTCCAGAGAGCCCCCTTGCCTGGTCCACCATAAGAGCCTACAGTGGTAAGATGCTGTCTATGTACCAGGAAGTGGGCTCCCACCAGACACAGGATCTGTAGGGGACTTGATGGTAGACTTCCAGTCTCCAAAGTGTAAGAAATAAATGTCTTTTACTTATAAGTCCCCTCCCCTGGCCCCCGGCACCATCCACAGTATTCTCTTCTAGCACCCAGAACAGACTAAGATGTATATGAAGTAGGTGATACTTGTGGACGGTATATGGATGGCTTTCCTGATTTCGGGAAAATCCCCAAAGGGAATAATTCAGAATTATTTCAAAGGACCAGCTGTGGTCATATCCACAGAGATAACAAGGGAATATGGATAATGTTAAATGGTGGGCTGTGGAACATGGAAATATTAGGGAGCCTTGCTTCCGTGTTCTGAAGCTTGCGTTCCAGAGAGAACATTTATACAGCCTGACCCAAACGTATGGTTGTATTTCCCTACGACGTAATTCAACAAACTTTCTGCTCACATTTTATTTGCCTTAGTCTTTTGAACAGTCTGAGGGGCAGACTTGATCTCAGCCAGTTCCTAGAATAAGAAACTACATGAAAGTGCTTTTCCTTGTACTACAAGAATGTGGGAATGAAACAAAAGGAAAATTGATGATGGTTCCCAAAATATTTAATGCAGCGTCCTCACTTATATGGTCATACTCGAGCAATTCTAGACTATCCAGATATTCCACAGAGCGTAATGCTGGGAATGAGTCTTGTTGCAAATCCTACAGAACGTAGCCGGGTGCCCGAGCTCCTCACAGAAGACACTTCTTGTCATTGAGCTACGGGATTTAGCTTATGCAATGTAGGTAGAAATCACGGGGGCAGATTCTAACTCAGTCGTCTTTCAAAAGGTCACTTTCCTGACAGATGTTGGCGAGGAGGCGGAGAAAGGGGAACCCTCCTACACTGTTGGTGGGGATGCAAGCTGGTGCAGCCACTCTGGAAAACAGTAGGGAAGTGCCTCAAAAAGTTGAAAATAGAGCTACCCTACGACCCAGCAATCGCACTTCTGGGTATTTACCCTAAAGATACAAAGGTAGTGGTCCTCAGGGGCATGAGCACCCAAATGTTTATAGCAGCAATGTCCACAGTAGCCAAACTATGGAAAGAACCTAGATGTCCATCAACAGATGAGTGGATAAAGAAGTGGTATATATATATATATATATATATATACACAATGGAATACTATGCAGCCATCAAAAGAAACGAAATCTTATCCGTTTGCAACGACGTGGATGGAACTAGAGGGTATTATGCTGAGCAAAATAAGTCAGTCAGAGAAAGACAATTATCATATGATCTCTCTGATAGGAGGAACTTGAGGGGCAGGGTGGGGGGTCATGGGGGGTAGGAAGGGAAAAATAATGAAACAAGATGGGGTGGGGAAGGAGACAAACCATAAGAGACTCTTAATCTCAGGAAACAAACTGAGGGTTCCTGGGGGTGGGAGGGCAGGTATAGGGTGGCTGGGTGATGGACATTGGGGAGGGTTTGTGCTTTGGTGAATGCTGTGAAAGGTGTAAGCCTGATGATTCACAGACCTGTACCCCTGGGGCAAAGAATAATAATTTAAAAAAATAATAAATAAATATTTTTGGAAACTAACTAAATAAATAAATAAAGTCACTTTCCCCGGCTAATTTTTCACCTTCCATGGGCTAGCGTGTGTATGTGATGAGTAAACCATCTTCACACATCTGGACTCGACACCTCTCCTTTCCTGTGCATGGTGCAACAAGACAAGAGACATATGCTGGATAATTCCGGATGAATTCGACCGCAGGGCTTTCGTTCTCCCAAAACACCCAACCACTCAGACATTCAAGCGCCAGGGAAACAAAGTTTCATCTTGGTCGACCCGCTGTTGTTTGGTCTGTGGAGATGCGTAAACACCAATCCATTCTGTGATGAGTCATAAAGAGAAGTCAGACAAAGTGTTGAAAGGACACAGGGAGTCAAGCAACAGGAACACAGAGAAAGGTAGTTTCTAGTGGATTAGGTTAAGAGCCAAGATCAGAGAGGACCCGGGACTTAGGTGAGCCTTAATGGGTGACCTGAACTATATGCCTGTTCATCTAGGCAACAGAGGAGTGCATGCCCAGGGATGGGCATTGGAAATAGCACGATTACCTATGGAAGTTTTAGGCAAAGCAAAAAAGAATATATATTTTTCTCTAAGCAGAGATTGCCCCATCTATTGAAGTGATCATTTTAAGGGTTTTCCTTATTGATATTTACTGACAGGTTGTCTAAGCAAGTTGGGCAGACCGAGGAGCAGCGTGGTTCAGCAAACTGTCTCAGCATATTCCGTACCTCTGCTCTTCCGTAGCCGACTCCGTCTGAAGATGCAAAAGCAGTGTCTCTACCACATCCCCCACAAACGCGAGAGGCCTGGTCTTGTTATCGTGACCTCGAGCTTGCATCGTTTGGCTCCTTGGGGGGGCTTCTGCAGAGAGGCTGGGTCCTTCACCGTGCACTACACGGGAGGGGGCTGATTCACTGTGAGAATCTCACTGGGAGGGAAAACCACACACTCTGAGACGTGGAGAGGGAAGGGGGCTTCTATGATCGTACCAACCCCCCAAAGACCGCACATGTCCTCTTGAGAGCACTTGATTTACCCCAGAGCTGTGTGTCAGTGAGCGTGGCACGTGGGGAGACCAATTACCCAACCGATGTCATGGATGTGTCTGCTAAAGAGATGTCTTAAGGTAAATACTCCCCAATGCTCTTCTGTGTGCTGCTATCGAACGTAAATAACAAAAAAGTAGAAAAGGTATGCAATCTGCAATGCCAGGTGTTCATTGGTCAGACTCCAGGAAGCTCGGGGAGTAATTTCTGTACAACTGAATGCCTCTCCTTCGAAAGGGGGTGTGAAGACGTAGTCGCTGTGTTTAGGATAAGCCAAGAGGGTGCATCTGCTTGGCGTCCCCTTTCTAAAAAAGTCTGCGGTTACCGAATTCATGCAAAAGATTAGCACATTTATCACAGCTGTGTGTGTTGATCCTGTTCCATGGCCTCTGGGATGGTTTTTTATGAAAAGATACTCAGGTGTTCTGACAAATCGAAGGCCTGAGGGCATAGGATTTACAGGCTTTCTTAAGTGCATACTCTTCATTGAATGCTTCTTGGAATGAACTTTCAAATCATTCTTAATCAACTCTGCACTCAAAATCAACTAAAAAAAATAGTAATAGCTCAGCAATTTGCTTATGGTTTCATGCGTCGATTTGTGGCCAAGGGAATCTGATCTTATTAAAAAAAATAAAAGGCAGGGTTTCATTCCATATAAAAGGAATAAGATAGATCTCAAATTGCACATGCATTCGAATATAATGTTTTAGCTGAATTCACTAAATCAATCCGACAGTTTTATCTAATCCATAGAGAAGAGGCTTCTGCATTGCTCGGCCCAAGAGAATTGAATAAAATATATTCATGGTTTAGTTTGTTTGTTTGTTTTTTTTAAATGCCCAAGAGCCAGTGCGTTTGATGGCCTATCAATTTTTGGCACCGTTGATGACTTTTCTCTCTACTTTAGAGTATATTTTAGAATGCATGGTGAGTCTGTTAATCAAGATGGAACTTACATTCAAATGTGTTATATTTTAGAATGAAAGTATAAATTGCAACTAAATGGGCCATGGGCTACGAGCTTTCTCATGAATTCTCTGTGTTCATGGCGAGTGTGAGGCACAGGTACGTGTTTCTGCTTTGGTCGAGGTTCTCAAACAGGGTCCCTCCTTCAAAAGTCTGAACGTTTTTAAAGAGACTCAGAAATAACGATTGGTCAGAAAGACCCAATGTTTTACCTAAGTGATTACTGTAAACTTTGATAAAAAGGGGGGAAAAATGACCCCAGAGGTGCCTCAAAAAAGGTAGGAAGGAGCATTCCTCAATAAGAAAGCCAGAAAGAAGAGCGTTTCTGGCCACTCTGAAGGAATGGAGATGGGAAAATTCTCCTGACAGGCAAATGATGCCATCGGTGAAATGTGGATTGTGATCGTTATAGTTCAATGACCTTGAAATGGATCCTTCAAAAAATTCTGGAATGTGAGAATGCAATTTTATTCATGAAATGCATGAATGATGAGCACAGAGATTGTACCCCTAGGAGTTAGTAGGAAGTCCCTCACAAAAATTAAGATATACATGGGAGGTCGAACTGACCTCGTTTTCCTATTCTTTTTTTTTTTTTAAGATTTTATTTATTTATTTGAGAGACAGAGAATGAGCAGGATCCTGGGATCATGACCCGACCTGAAGGTAGACGCTTCCCTGACGGAACCACCCAGGTGCCGCCATTGTCTTTTTCTAACATAAAGTTGAGAAACAATCCCTTATAAAGAGAAGATAGGAATGGACTCAGATCCATCTGGTACGGATGGAGATGAGAGTCATCATCAACATATTCACTATGATCAGCTTATGCTTACGAGACAAGAGGTACTTTTTTATTTCTCATCCATGTCAGGACCGGTCTCCCATAAAATGATTATATACCTTTCTCTTTAAAGACTGCCATTATTAAAATTTTACTAAAAATGTTATCATGCATGTATAATTGAGAGAAGTGAGGGATGAGTTGGGCTTTCCCATCCAAGAGTTTCTTCCATCAAGAGGTACAACCATTAAAAAAATAAAAAACCAAACAGGTAGGGGAAGCAGCACAGAGGGCTTGATAAAGAAAAGCCTTTAGGGACGACTGGGTGGCTCAGTGGGTTAAGCGTCTGCCTTCATCTCAGGTCATGATCTGGGGTCCGGGGATCAGGTCCTGACTCGGGCTCCCTGCTCATCGGGGAGTCTGCTTCTCCCTCTCCCTGTTTCTCCCCCTCATGTGACAGCTTTCTTTCTCTCTCTCTCAAATAAATAGAATCTTTTTTTTTAAGATTTTATTTCTTTATTTGACACACACAGAGAGAGAGATCACAAGCAGGCAGAGAGGCAGGCAGAGAGAGAGGGGGAAGCAGGCTCCCTGCTGAGCAGAGAGCCCAATATGGGCCTCGATCCCAGGACCCTGAGATCATGACCTGAGCCGAAAGCAGAGGCTTTAACCCACTGAGCCACCCAGGCGCCCACAAATAAATATGAGGGATCATAAGGAGCCCCGGGGAGGATGTGGTGGGAAGGGAATGCTTGTATGTCGCTGGGCATCTTATAAGGTAGCATGGCTTCCTTTGACCCACACAGCAGGTCCTCCAACAGTTAACCGTAGAGTTGACAACATGATCCCACAATTTCCCCCCGGGTGTCTGCCCAGGACAACAGACGCCTATGTGAAGCATTGTCTGCAAACGGCATTGTTGGCAGCATTGCTCATGGAAGCGTTAATTCATAACAGCAAAAAAGTGGAAACAAGCCCAAATGTCCATCAGCACATAAATGCATAAATAAGATGTCCTATGTCCATACACTTGGGTGGTATTCAACAATGAACAGAAATGCAACCACATAGATACATTGGAAGGGAAGGCAACTAAGCCAGAAATGCAAGACCCCATACGGCGGGAGTCCACGTGCATGAAATGAGCAGAATCTGCCAATTAACAGAGGCGGGAAGTAGATCGTGGTCATCCAGAGCTGGGAGGTGATTGCTAAGGTACACAGGGTTTCTTTTTGGGGGTCATGAAAATATTCTGGGATGAATTATGGTGATTGCCGTACATAATATGTGAATATACTTCAAAATCTTGCATTACTTCCTTCCTTCCTTTCTTTCTTTTTCTTTTAAGATTTTTTATTTCTTTGAGAGAGGGAGCCAGCGATAGCGAGGGAGAGCTTGAGTGAGGAGGACGGGGGAAGCAGGTGAAGCTTGATCAAGGCTGCATCCCAGGACCCTGACATCATGACCTAAGCCAAAGGTAGACTTTTAAACGACTCAGCCATCGAGGTGCCCCTCATGACACACGTTCAAAGGGTAAAGTGAATGGAATGGGAATTACCTCTATTGAAACACAGGCATTTAACAAGTGACCATACATGCATATTACACAGGGCAGTCCAGAGGTGAGGAGAGGTGAGCTACAGAGACAAGAATGAGCCCCCAGATCCTTAATGAAGCCCCTTCCCCAGCTCGGAATCTATCATCCTAGGAGACAAACTACACGTCCCGTGTTGGTTATTGATTCTGGCATCTGTGAGGGGCGTGCATTCACATGGAGCCACTGTATGGACCAAAAAATGTTCAGTCATAGAGCATCGTACACCCACGAGATGCAGAACAAACATTCAGTCGGCGTTTCCCTTGGAGTGGAAGGAAATAGGAAATAGGAGTACTTCTCCGAGATTTAAATTAAGCCACGGACTGTGGGGAAGTAGGAGTATTTCTCAGAGATCAGAAGTGAAAAGAAGGACAGCGTTGGGGGAAAGAAAAGACTTCTCTCCGTGTGTACCTGCTGGCCTGGGAGGATGCGATGGAAAATATCATGCAGTCCAATAAGGCTGGGGGTTCAGAGACAAGCCCCCAAAGAGCAGGACCCCAGAGAGGGGAAACGAACTGTATAAAAGAGAAATCCTGTGCGTATTTGCTAATCCCGGCGCTGGCTTTGGCGGGAGTCGAATGAATCATGGAATCAATGAGTGCCCAAAGCGGACTGTCCCCTTCACCCATCTCTCTTTGCAAGTGGAATCGATGGCATTCGTTTGCCTAAAAAATCTTAAGTGGAAGCCGTAGTTAAAAGAGTTCTAAATTCGCGGTGCATGGCTCGTTGCATGGGTGGAGCATGGATGTCTCGATCTGGGGGCTATAAGTTGGAGTCCCTGTGGGGTGCAGAGCTGACTTAAAAAAAAAAAGAAAAAGAAAAAAAGTGGTTCTAAATTGGTTGGACCTCCAGCCGTGTGGCAGAAAGAGAAAGTATTTTCTTGAGGGGGAAACACTTCACATGCCCACACGCAGAGAATTCCTACAGAAGCAGCTCAGGAACATGACCTTCTTAGAACATCCTAATGATGACAAAAACCCAAAACCTCAAGGAAAAGACCCAGGGACACACATCTGCTCAACTCCCGTACAGGATTCTTGCAGAAGGAGAATCAGACCTTCAGAGCAACAGAGACCTTTGTGGACATTGAAACCGGGCTCGTGAAGTCAGAGGGAAACAAGGAAACCACATCTTTGCACTGTTAAAAAACAAAAAGAAAAACAAAACTCATTCCTATCACTTGAAAGCAGATCCACGTCTTCTTCACCTGTCTCGGGTGAGGATGAAACTGACATCGCGTTGGTTAAAAATGGTGGAATACTGGTCATTTCATACAGACAAACATATATTCAGGTCGGTTGTATTTTCTTATTTAAAAGAAAGGGAAGACAATACAGGTTAAAGCAAGCCTCTGTTGATCTGATACCAAGAAGAATGATTTATCAGGTCATTTATTAATTTTGCAAAAAATGTTTATATGTGCCAGGAATTTTATTAGGGGCTCGGAGTAAACAAAGGGACTCTTTTCCCATAAAGGCTCTGATATTTTCCCATAAAGGTATAATGCTTCTCTTTTTCGTCACTCTCACACATTCCTTATTCTGTGTCCTCCGCAGAGGACACCTCCCTGGTGCCTTTTTCCCTGACATGCACCTGCTGTTGAGGGGGTCCCACACCTTGCCGGAAGCTTGACTTTCACTGCACCTGGGTCCCGAAGCTGGACCATGGACCACATCCCTGCCTTCTCCTCCAGACCTGGCCAGCCCACATCAACGAGCCCATATTCAGGCAGATGCGGTTCGACCACACACAACAACGCCTGGACGGCTACTGCCTTCCTGTCCCCTGATGGCAGAGCAGCTCCTACCTGACTCTCCAACAGTCAAGCTCAGCCCCCGACGACAGCCCAGACCCAGAGAAAGGTTTCCAGACCCAGACAATGAGGTGAGACGGCTTGAGCCTATGAGGGGGACGATGCCATGAACTTCAGGCTGCTGTGGCTTTCACAGATGTCAAAGTTCACACGGACACTTGGTGGTGATTTTTAAGGTGGCTGCAAACTGGTCTTGTCTTGCTGTGTTGCTTATGTTCCTACTAAAGAATATTAAAGAACGTCAGCAAATACAAAGGACATTAAAGGTTGTATGTATAGGGGCACCTGGGTGGCTCAGTTGTTAAGCATCTGCCTTCAGCTCAGGTCATGAACCCAGGGTCCTGGGATCGAGTCTCACACTGGGCTCCCTGCTCAGCGGGAAGCCTGCTTCTCTCTCTCTCACTCCCTCTGCTTGTGTTTCCTCTCTCACTGTATCTCTCTGTCAAATAAATAAATAAAATCTTAAAAAAAAAAGTTGTGTGAATATATGTTCATACATATTTACAATTTATATATAATACATATATTTATATATAGTTTATATATACATATAATATAAATATAATATATAAATTTACATATATATAAGAATTCATCCCAAATTATATGATCAAAGTCTCCACAACTTGCTAGTATGACATGGATATACATTGAACACTACATCCAACACTAAGGATGTACTATTGTGTTGGCTAATTGAATTTAAATAAATAAAATAATAAAATAGTTAAAATGCTATTTAAATATTTATTGACTTATTTATAGATTCATTTATTTATTTTAAAGAGAGGGAGGGTAGGAGGAGAGGCAGAGGGAGACAGAGAATCTCAAATGCAAGGCTGAGTGTAGAGGCTGATTCTATCTCTCCTGCTGCCTCTTCCCCTACTCTCTCTCTTTAAAATAAGTAAATGAATCTATAAATAAGGAAGTTTGTGGAGATGTTGATCATCACGACCCTGAGATCATAACCTAAGCCAAAATCACGAGTCGGATGCTGACTGACCTACCAGGCCCTCCCAAAATGTGGTATTTAAATATATACGTAGGTGTAACGCATCCATACAGAAATACATTTGTTAGTGTTACATGCAAAGGTGTAATTGTGTATGGGTATAGTATACTAAAACTGTACCTTTATATGTAACAATAAATGTACTTACAAACTTCAGTTAGGACACAATGTAATTCTGTTACACAGATATCTACACAATACGTGACAGTAACAAATGTATTTATGGCTTCTTCCCTTACCTGCCAGACAGTGAACAAGGCTCTTGAAATATAATTGTAACGAGCAGATTCATTCTTTTGTATTTGTCTGAACCGTGGTAATGCAGTATTTTTTTTAATAAAGGATATTTTGAAGGACATTTTTTAAATGAAAAAAAAAGTTATTTTACAGAAATGTTTCATTTTCCCTGTTGTGTAAGTGCAGTATTTTCATTTTGCATCACAGCTATTCCAATAACATAATACCTTGGCTAACTGTCAGGTGCATACATTTTTTTTTTTAAAGATTTTTTTTTTATTTATTCATTTGACACAGAGAGAGAGATTACAAGTAGGCAGAGGCAGGCAGAGAGAGGAGAGAGGAGGAAGCAGGCTCCCTGCTGAGCAGAGAGCCTGATGTGGGCCTCGATCCCAGGACCCTGGGATCATGACCTGAGCCGAAGGCAGCGGCTTTAACCCACTGAGCCACCCAGGCGCCCAGGTGCATACGTTTTAAGCATATTTGTACTAAATCTTGGCCTCCTTTCTAAATAGCGGTGAAACTTCTGGAGACCCACTTTATGTTCTGATTCACTTCTGATTCTTCATCTGAAATATTAAAAAGGAAACAGATACCGTGGAGTCACAGAGGAATGAAAAATACAATGCACTGAAAATATGTCTACGAGATCAAGAGGTCTGGCAAGGACAAGGGTCAACGTGGACACCGTCTATTTGTGAAGACCCATGAGAAAATCAGTATAAGGACAACTAACACCTGTTGGGGGCAAATATATATTCTGCAGGACTTAGGCTGATGGAACCCTGTGTGCTTGGACCCTCACTCAGCATTTCACATTTTCCCCCCATAAATACAACAATCCAATGGGATTAAGGATGAAGACTCCTAAAGGTGAAGGCACGGGGTCTTAATGACGTAAAAACCAAAATTAGAAATAATTCGTCGAGGGCCTCAAACCCAAACAAAATTATCCACGTCACTCTGCACAAATGTCTCATCGAGAAAAAAAACTGCTAAGATTTTATGGGCCGTGGGCGTGGTCTCCTCCGACGAGGGCAAGTAGCAATCCGTGACAAAAGGCAATCAATTCAGTGGAAGCAGCACTTTATCAGAAAGAGTGTTTGAGTTGACTTTGAAGGGCAAGTCGGATTGGAGGATGTGGATGTGAGGTTTATTATCTTATTTATTTAAATAAAACGTATATCCATGTCAAACTCAGAAGTTGTGGAGACTTTGATCATTTTATAATTTGGGATGAATTTTATATATGTGTATAAATACATAAATTTACATGTTTATTATTATATGTAGATTTATATATAAATGTATTATATCATAATATATTAATATTATATATTAATATATCATCGTTATATATAAAATATTTAATATATTGTTATATTCATATTATACTTTATATATAAATATAATATATAAAATATATAATATATTTATATATATTCATATATAATTACAATTATATAAAATAATTATATATTATTAACTAATTATTATTAATATTAATTAATAATTATACACTAAGTATTATATATTATTATATATAAATATATATCATATATTATATGTGTTTATATATTTATACATAAATTTGTATGTACAATATGTATTTGTATATAAATTTGTACATACAAATATAATAATATATATGGATACATATTTGGGGCTGTTCTTGGTAAAAAAAAAAAGTCCATAAACACAGTTCCCTAAAACTCTATGCTCATGAGATTTTTCCCAGACATAAAGGGCCTCAAGTAGCAGCTTAAAATATTTTTTCTTCTTTTTTTAAAGATTTTTTTTTTATTTGAGAGAGTGTGTGACCGACAGAGAGAGAGCATGAGCAGGGGGGAGGGGTAGAGAGAGAAGCAGACGTCCCGCTGAGCAGGGAGCCCAACGTGGGGCTTGATCCCAGGACCCCGGGATCATGACTTGAGCTGAAGGCAGATGCTTCACCGACTGAGCCACCCAGGCACCCATAGCAGGTTAAAATATTTTGAGTCTGAGTCCATAGGCAACAGGCAAGGAGTAAAGGATTTTGTGCGGGTGGGAAACACAATCATCACATATCTGACTTGGGGAGTCTGAGGTCCCTAAGCAGACAGGAAAGAGTAAACCAAATGTGCTCACTCAATGCATCACAGTATCAAAAANCAAAAAAAAAAAAAAAAAAAAAAAAAAGACAAAACAAAAAAACCTTGCATTTATATAAAGCAAACTGGGGACATCTGTTGAGATATTCCAACCCAAAAAGCAATGATTAAATTTTTCATTTGCAACCTGAAATGGAATTTTCAAACTCATTAGAGAAACTTAAATAACATGAGAAATGATTTTTAAAAAAAGTTGGCTGTTCAGCAGAATTGGAATTATGTAGCTACTGTTATTATCTTGAAGATAAAAACTAACCGTGAAAATGACAACCAGTTCTATTGTGAATTTTATGAAGCTAAGTAGAGATGTTAGGCTTACCCAGGAAGAAATGATAAAATTCATTCTCTCTTTTATTATCCATTTAACAAATATTTAGTAAGAGTCTTCCATATGCTGCAGACTGCGAAAGAGCAAAATGGATCAGCTTTGAGCCCCAAGAGAATAAAAATATTTGGCAGAAAAGACAAAATATCCCAATAGGCTAAATAAGCCAAATGTCAAGTATCCAACTAACACACAGGCATCTATATGTTGGTTGGAAAGAGAAAGGACATTTGTTCTGGTGGCTGGAAGTGATGCAAAGAGGGAAGAGGTTTTTTTTGTTGTTGTTTTCTTTAAAATAAAGTTTGTCTTTGTTAAGTAAATAAATTAAATAAAGCAAATGAGGAGGGCCAGGGGCTTCAAGCAGGACTGGCGGAGAAAGGAGGTAAACTGGAAGGAAGACCAAGACATGGCAGATGGGTTTATCCTGAAGGGGACTGTTGGAGAAATTGTAATAAAAGAAAAAAAAAAAAACAGGGCTCGGCAGAGTCATGGGGACAACAGTCAGGTAGGGATGGACTCAAGAGAGAACAAAGAGAGAAAAAGGAAGGTCGTGCATTTAAACAAGTGAAAGGGGAATTTTTCCATGAAGGCGAGCAGAGAAAGGTGGGGAAGGTGATCTCCCATAATATTTGTAAGTCTGTTTAGAATGGGAGATGATACAGGGGCACGTGGAGGGCTCAGCTGGTTCAGGTCATGATCTCAGGGTCTTGGGGTCGAGCCCCAAATGGGGGTCCCTGCTCAGCCAAGAGTCTACTTCTCTCCATCCCTGTGCCTCTGTCCCCCATGTGTGCTCACTCTCTCCCTCAAATAAATAAATAAAATCTCGGGGAAAAAATGCAAGACGGTACAGCTTGGGTGATAGCCGGCGTGAACAATGAAGCACAGAGACACATGTTTGGGGCGCCCAAGTGAGCAGTGAAAACCGATTCGGCCCCTGGGCTACTGGCTGAGTAGCATTGGAGAGAGGTCTCTCCTTACTATCCACAGGGGCCTTGTGCATCAACTGAGATGGGCCCCATCCACCCTGGAGAGGCTCTGAGGAGAGGAGAGCGGTGGAGCACCAAGCACAGAGGCCATGATACCGGTGTAGCACCAGAAATGGACACATGGGGTGGTTAGGTGGGGCACGGTGTAAGGAAAGGAAGAGGCGTTTTGCTTGTCTTTTCAGGATGGCATTGAAGAACAGTCCATGCTAGGCAAATGCTAAAATCTGGGGGAACGGTTGGATGCTTAGTTTTTCTCAGCAAAACGCCATTGGCTGACACATAGCAGCACGTGGGGTGTGAGCACGGCAGCTGGGTCAGCATCCGCCCAGAGGATTCCAGCTGGACTGGGACAATGACGAAGTCACGAAGAGAAGAGGGGACCTGTGGTGAGCAGCGTTGGCATCAGGGATGGATGATTCATGAGTGCTGAGACTCCTTGACAAGGAGGGGCTGGCGGGGCACCTGGCTGGACACATCGGAGAGACCTTTGGAGACGGGAAGCTGGAGCCAAGAGGAGAGGTCATGTGGCAAATATCGGAGGAGGAATGACTGGGAGGATGTGGTGATTCAGGCTGTGGAGGTCGTGTTAGTTCCTAGAAACGGAAACCGGACACACGTGGGCTTCAACACAAGGCGTCATTGATCACCTGAGCCAGCGGGGAAGTCCCGCGGGCCAAGGTAGTTTCAGGCGGGGCTAAATGCAGGGACTCAGGGACTGAACCTAGTATGGATTTTCTATTCTCTGGTCTCACGTCTCTGCGTTTCTTCTTTATTCTGCTTCTTGCATCTCTTCCTCCCCCAGCAACTCGGGAGAGAGAAGTCAAAGCTTTGTCTTTGGGCTTGGTAAATTGGGCATCTCGTGGGATGACAGACTAGGGCCAACCACAAAGTCAACTGATTATCTAAGATGAGAGTTTAGAAAGCAAGACCTTGGGCATGGTAATTTTCCTATTAAATTCAATCAGCCAACATTCAGTTGTTGATGTAGTGTTCAGTGATTCATTAGTTGCACATAACACTCAGTGCTCCATGCAATACGGGTCCTCCTAAATACCCATCACCTGACTACACCATCCCCCTACCCTCCTCCCTTCTGTGACCCTCAGTTTGTTTCCCAGAGTCCAGACTCTCTCATGGTTCGTCTCCTTCTCTGATTTCTTCCCATTCAGTTTTCCCTCCCTTCCCCTGGGCTCCTCCACGTTATTTCTTATGTTCTACATATGAATGAAGCCATATGATCATTGTCTTTCTCTGCTTGACTTATTTCACTCAGCATCATCTCCTCCAGACCCGTCCATGTTGATACAAAAGTTGGGTATACATCCTTTTTGATGGCTGAGTAATATTCCATCGTCCATATGGACCACATCTTCTTGACCCATTCATCTGCTGAAGGACATCTGGGCTTAATTTAAAAATTAATCAATGTAGAGATGGGATTTCAGGTGTGAGGACAGATAGAGTTACTTAGAGACAGAGTACAGTGAGGGAAAGGTAGGGAACTCCCCAACCACGCCAGTCCAGCTCCCCAATATTAAAATTTGGAAAGAGAAGTCAAGGAAAGAGATCATATAGATGTGGACGAGACAGGGAAATGAGTACCCGCTCATGGCAGGAGGCCAAGACTCAAGGAGCTGATGGACGCCTGGATGGAATGCTCCTAAGAAAGGACAAGTCCCGTGGATTTGATCCACAATTATCTTTGGAGACCCAAAGGCAACGTAATATCTCAGTTAGTGGCAGTAGTTTGGCTGACGGGGCTGCTCTGGAATGCTCTGTGTTTGTAAAAGCCATACGGCAGATGGCCTTCTCAAGAAATGTAGACATGTTTAAGAGAATTGGGGTAGCTGGTTGGAAAAGGAAAGGCTTTCTGGGGGATTCACTTTATTTTAACTTTTTCTGAAGTGTGTCTTTAATATGTCTAGCCTATGAAGCCTCTTTTACATGGATACATGGAATGAAAGAATTCGTGGGATATAATCATTTCGGGGGGCAAGATTCAAGAATGCCTCTCAGGTTTCTATCACTGCTTCATCAAATCACCACAAATGAGCAGCTCCAATGGGAAGTGAGGTGTTATGCTGGAGTTATCATGGGTCAACATCTGGGCACAGCTTACAGCAGCTGGGGCCTCCGCTGAGTAGCTCACAGGGTCACCATTAAGGTATTGGCAGGGCTGTGCTCCTTCACGGAGGCTCTGGGGAAGTTCACTCAAGATATTGGCTGAATTCAATGCCCTGCAGGTGTAGACCTGAGCCCCGTGTTTCTTTCCTGGCTGTCAGCGAGGAGCCTGATTCTGCTGCTAGACACTAGCCACATTCCTTCCTCATGCACTGCATTTACCCTTCTCCATCAACGACAGGTTGAGAGTCCTTCTGATGCTTTGGGTCATTCCAATCTTTTTTCCTGTCTTGACCCTCTAACCAAAAATCACTGTCTGGGGGCACTGGGGTGGCTCAGTCCTTAAGCATCTGCCTTCAGCTCAGGTCATGATCCCAGGGTCCTGGCATCGAGCCCCACATCAGGCTCCCTGCTCTGCAGGGAGCCTGCTACTCCCTCTCCCTCTGCCTGCCTCTCTGCCTACTTGTGATCTCTCTCTGTCAAATAAATAAATAAAATCTTTAAAAAAAAATCATCCTCTGCTTGAAGACCTCCTGGGATTAGCTTGGATGGACTCTAATACTCTCCCTACGGAAGATCCCTAACCTTAATTCCAACGGCACATTCACTTTTGCCAGGTGACAGAACTCATTCCCCGTTTTCTGGGATGAGAGCATGGACATTTGGAAGGGGGGGTCACTCTCACTATTATTATCCCTAAGGAAGAGTCAGCTTACTTCCAAGCATCCTAATGCATGTAGGGTTCAGAGTAGGACAGGTTTCACCTATAAGATATGCCCACGACCCTCCATAAATTAGCCTCAGGAGGCAGCCTTTTGAGAATGAGCAAAGACAGAGGAGGCAGAGCTGCGGCCAAAACATCTGTGCCGAGGTTCATCCGGATGGTACTTGCGCTCTTTGAAGTGGTATCGCCAAAGAACATGGTTTTTTCCCATAATTTCCTTCGATGGTAAAGCTGTCTATTCCTTTAAATATATACATATCTCCTCCTTTAAAAATACACATACGCGAATACACATATTATATATAAACATTTATGCACGTAAATACATGATTTATATATATATATATATATATATATATATATGTATATAAATTTGGTAGAGCTGCCAGAACAAAGTATCACAGACCAGGTAACTTCAACAACATATATATTGTCTTAGTGCTGGAGGCTAGGAGTCTGAGACCCAAATGTGCACACGGCTGGTTCCTTCTGAGGTCTCTCTCCTTGGCTGTAGACACGTCATGCTCTCCCTCTGTTCTCAGGCGGTTGGACCTCTGTGTGTGTGTGTCCCCTTTTCTGAAAAGGACCCCAGTGCTACGGGATCAGGGCCCATCCTCATGACCTCATTTTATGTTAATCCACACTTTCAGGACCCCCCTTCCAAATACAGCATCATTCGGAGGTCCTGGAAGCGAGGCCTCTGACACATGAATTTGGGGAGCCCATAAAGTACCCTGACATCCATGAAGGAGAAATCACTGAAACCTTTTAAAGATGGTTCATCCGCAAAGATAGCCAGTTTTTATCAACTCCCTAGTCTTTTTGCACATATCGTACGTGGCAACCTGGTGTTCAATGAAACAGCCAACCCTATTTCTCAACTGGATATAACCGATTGTAGCCATTTTTGTGGTGGACTTGTCATCTCCTATTTCTTAAGCATATGAGGAGCTGTGTCCTGGGGTGGTGAGTCATGTGATCAGGTGTAAATCTTGAAACACTGCCACCATTATCCATCCAAAAAAATAAATAAAATAAAGCAATAGTGGGGTAAGATTTCTCTAGGGTTCCTCTTCATCTCTCTCCTGTTTTGGACAGGATTCCAAACATGAAGCATGAACGGAAAAGTCTGCCAGACTTCTTGAAAACCACGCAACCAATTTTTACCCCAGTCAAGGTATTTTGTTTCTCTGAGCTATCATTTGACTCATGCATGACGGGACACTCAGATTAACAGCTCCTGGGTAGAGAACAGAGAAACATGGAATGGTTTTAAAGGTATGGCCGGTGTTAAGCCATGGTGGCCATTCACGCAACACATTTTGTTACGTACAGCTGTCTCCTCCATAGGACTATGAATTTGAAAGCCACATTCCTCTTTACTCTGACTTTTATGGAAGATCCTAGCCGAAGACAACACCTTTTGTCATGTTGCTAAGAGCAATGCCACTAATTCTGCGAGGGTACAAGGTGACATCTTTTTTTCCCCAAGATTACTGACTTCTTCACTGTAGCCATCGTCCAACTTCTCCATATCATAAAACTTCCTTGCCTCAAAGTCTTAAATTTTCTTAAGGCACTTGGTTCCCTTGACATGTCTTTTTAACAGATGATTATGATCAGAGCCCATGTAATTCTGTCCCTTTTTTCAAAGAAGAAAGTTTAATCTAATAACTTCTTATTAAATTTTTAGTTCTCAGGATGGCACATTTGAAGGATATTCAAGGCAAAGCACCTCACATCACAATTGCACTGCTGGATACCCTCATCCTTCCTAATGAAAATTTATTTCAGGCTAATAACAAATTCTGGTCTTTGTTATATTGTTGAGGATTTGTGCACATGAGCTTTTTTGATAGGCTAAGTTTATAACCAATAGTTTATGCTTGCCTAACTTATTTTCCATTTAGAAATGAATGATAAATAGATAAAGTCCTAAAGAAGAAAAATTGGATTTTAAATCGCTCAGTTGTCTTATTTAAAAAAAAAAATAACCAGGCAATGATTTACAGTTGGATTCAGACCAGACATGGATTCAGTGTATTAAAGATAGAAATCGTAATGCTATTTAAGTGGACATTTCTTTGCTGTCTTGCTCTGTCTCCCCTAGGTAAATTTAGATTTACAAAATTATTGAGGGTGAGAGCACTCAATCCTTCGCAGTGTTTGGCAATTCAAATTCCTTTAGAGCCAGGACTAATAATAAGGGAAATAGTGGGGAATGCAGGGTCCTGATGAATGTATCTCGGGATTAAAGTACGTATGGGTTCATTGTTTTTAAAAATCCGTATTGCAGGCCAAATGAAATATACTTGTGAATTCAGACAGCCCACGTGTCTCCTTCTCTGGCCCCAAGTTCAAGCTTTACCTAAGTCATCTCCCCTGGGTTTCAGTGCGATGTTCTGTGGCCAGGATGCCAAGGGCGGTACACTGGACCCTGGAGGGAATGAGCATCTTTTGAGGAAGGGATTACCTCCAGTTTTTATGACCTGTTTCAAAGGCACAAGATGGTGGTTATACGCCACAATCAAGGTAGTAGGCAGGAAGCACCATATGAGATGACGTGAAAATGCCATGTCTCATCCATCACCCATACTCCATTTTTCTTGCCATCCTCCATGCTCCCTTGAGATATCGCGGAACCGTGTTTGGGAATTCTATCCCATATGTATGCGGGGTTCTCTCTGTTCCTCTGTCGAATGGCTGTGTTGGCTCCTCACTCAGTGGCCATGTTCTCTGGCTCACTGCATCATACTTGGCCAAGATTCCCGATTTCCATTACACACACACACACACACACACACACACACACACAAAACAAAACAAAACAAACAAAACACGAAAGCAAGAACAGTCACAAATATCCATTTTTCACAGAGAGGACTTGTAAAAGTACCATCCCAAATTCACTTCTTGAAATGGATGTATGGGGAGATTCATTTTTTCACTGGCTGTGGTTTCCCCATCTTAGGAGAGACACTTTCTGACCCCTTCACAACACAGCACAAGATACACACAAAGACTTCGTGTAGCATACATTAGAATTTGATGTCTATAGCAGCAATGTCCACAATCAACTAACTGTGGAAAGAGCCGAGATGCCCTTCAACAGACGAATGGATAAAGAAGATATGGTCCATATAATACAATGGAATATTACACAGCCATCAGAAAGGATGAACACCCAACTTTTGTATCAACATGGATGGGTCTGAAGGAGATGATGCTGAGTGAAATAAGTCAAGCAGAGAAAGTCAATTATCATATGGTTTCACTTACTTGTGGAACACAAGGAATAACACGGAGGACATTGGGAGAAGGGAAGGAAAAGTGAATTGGCGTACATCGGAGGGGGAGATGAACCATGAGAGACTGTGGACTCTGAAAAACAAGCTGAGGGTTATGGAGGGGAAAGGGAAGGGGAGATAGGTGAGCCTGGTGGTGGATATTGAGGAGGGCATGTATTGCATGGAGGACTGGGTGTGGTGCATAAACAATGAATCTTGGATCACTGAAAAAATAAAAAATAAGTAAATAAAGGAATCAACGGAAGGAGAAAAAAAAAAAAGTCTCCCATGAGTGGCAGACAGAACTGGATGCAGTCACTTCTGAGAATACATGCATAAGGGGCTACATACTCAAGCCAGCAACTCTGGGTGTTGGCCCTAAGGATCAACTGATGTAATTTCTAAAGGCAAGTCATAACGTCAAGTGATTGCACCATAGTTTACTCAGACATGGTTCACTTGCTACCACAAACTTATCAGGGTGTTGTGTTTTTGTTCCTCGTTCTTCTTTCTTCTTGCAGTTGTGTTTCTGCTAATGTTTTATCTTTTCCCTCCACTGTCAAGAATCATGACTTGATTGGAACTTTTCCTATCCATTCCTACCTGTGCCATACTCTTTCTTGATACACATTCTTAATATCTTATGGGTTTGGGTCTTATTTTCGTCTCCCCAGTGCTGATCAATACGGCCTCCTACTTTCCCATTTCCGTGATGACATCTGTACATATTTGCAAGGCAATGAGATTAAATGAAGAGTAAATGATTAGAAAGTGTATGAACACTAACGGCAAAAGAAAAATTCCCCATAAATGGGCAGTGTTGTTAGCTTGGGAGAACAGCTAAGCTAATGGATTCGCTGTGAATGACTGACCCTCAGACAAAATGGCACTATAGCAAGATGCCGTTATTGGGCACCATGTTTATTATTTGTTTGTTTGTTTGTTTATATCTATAAAAAGACACTTCCCTATGATTTACATGCAATTACTATCATTTCTGGATGATATTTCCCTGTGATGTAATAAACCCTTGTTTTTGACATCTTCTTCAAAGGGAATCTTGACTCTGAGGACTGATGAATGCAATTCTGTCTTTGGGCTGATGTACGTTGAGTCGACGGGATTTATTTCCTTGCAGAGGCATTAAAAGGCCTTGCTAAGACAGGATACTGAGCGAAGGGGGGAAGGGGATTTTGCCTCAAAAGTTAGTATATAATTCATGGATGTATTCAACTATAGAGGCAAAAACTGACATCTAGGTCACTGTGCTCTCATTCCATCATTTTAAAAATAGGAACAAAATAGACTCCAAGGAAGTGTTCACGGTTGTTAATGTTTATGGGTTCATGGAGCCTTTGAGCATCTGAGTCAAATGATGAGTCTGTGTCTAGAACAATGTGTGTGCGCTTCAAACATGGCACAGAATTCTCACTGAGTTTTCAGAGTCTTGCTGCAGAATCTTATCCCTGGCCTTGAAGAACCCTGAGGTTCGATGAGAGCTCTAAGGACAGTGAGCTGCAGGTCATGAGATATTTCTGAAAAAGGAACTTTTGATTGGAACTGAAACCACATATTTCAAGAGTAGAGAACAGCAACTGATGCCTTCAGGACCAATATTCCCTTTAAAAGGAACCTTCTCATGGGTTGGGATGAGCGCTGAGTGTTATACGCAACTCATGAATCAACGAACACTACATCAAAAACCAATGACAGCCTATCTATTGGCTAATTGAACATAATAATAATAATGTTAAAAAAGGAACCTTCTTGGGGCACCTTATATAGTCAGTCCCACCTTCCACCTGCTTGTGACTCCCCGCGGCCACCCTGTGTTTGCGTATTTATGCTCGGCTCCCCAGCCAGCCCTCAAGGCTCAAGACCATCAACACAGCAGCTGCCCCCTCCATGGCTGTGTGTCCAGCTCATTGCCTGGTGCAAAGGGGGTCCTTGGTCAAAATTTACCCAGTCAGGGCATCTGGATGGCTCAGTCAGTCAACATTCTGTTGATATTCTGTGTTTCCTTTCTGGCCCGGGATGGGGTGGAAAGAGGCAGAGACAGGATGGGCACCCGGGTGTCTCAGTCGCTTAAGCGTCTGCCTTTGGCTCAGGTCATGATCCCAGGGTCTTGGGATGGAGCCCCGCGTCGGGCTCCTTGTTTAGCGGGGAGTCTGCTTCTCCTTCGGTCTCTGCCTCTCCCCCTGCTTGTGCTCTCTCTCACAAAGAAATGAATAAAATCTTTTAAAAAATAAAATAAAATGGAACATTCTAAGTCTGCCTCCGCATAGTGATAAGCCCACCTCGACCATGCAACCATTTTCAAGTGACGATTTAAAATGTATCATTGATGTCACTTTAGGATTTTTGAGTAAGTCCTACAGCTTTCCGTAGGTGTTTTTTCTTCTTTACTTTCTTTCTGCTATTATGTTCCTATCGTGGTAAGATAGCCATCATTACAAAGAAAACATACATGAGCCCTATTTTCTCCAAAAGAGCATCAGTGCAGAGAGCAGTGTATGAGATCCGCCTTTGGTGTTCCCAGAGAGCCTGAGTTACATTCAACTTCTTGGGTCTGAATGCCCTGCTTGGTCTTAATATGCTTACTGATGTCTTCACACTTTTCAAAAAAGTGAAAGTGAAAATGTTGTCATTTTATGCCATGCCAATACCTAGAAACATCTTCCTTAGAATGATACATTTCACGTTATTCCAATAAAAAGAACCCATGATTATCACAATTCAAAAATTATGCCAGCCAGAGAATTCCCGTCAAATCCTCAGGGTCAATTTTTTTTCTTTGCAACATTTCTACCCAAATTCTGTGCGCCTGTCTTTTGAAACAAATACCTCATCTTGGACAAATCTCCCTCCTGTACCCTTGACAGGTTTTTAAGTGGCCTGTCCTTAGATTTTATCACTGTTAACATTTAAAAAAATCAAATGTACATCTAGATCGGCAAAATAAGTTACCCCCAATTTTGGCAAGAATCTAATACAGTCTTCGGGTGTGTGCTTTCATTTAATAAATATCATATAATATGTACAAAATTCTGAAGGACTAACCATCATTCTCGTAGCAAGGAATCTCATTTTAAAAAGATGGAATACACTTTTTTATATCCGTGGAGTCTGTTTTCGTGTATTTGTTGAACAAGTAATTCATATTGTACAGTAATTTTTTAAATGTAATATTATATTTACATGTTGCTGGGTGAGGCAGTTTCATTGAAATTGCACACCCCCCCCCGCAGAGTATAATTATGTCCACTTATGCTTAAACCAGGAATACTTTATTCTCTTATCATTTGCATCCCTCTGCCTCCTCCCTAAAAGCCATGGAAAGCACTGAGGACATTTATTTCCTAGATGAGCAAACACAAAAATCAAGTATGGAGATGTCAGGGTTATTTTGACTAATGAGTCGGTTTGCCTTAGGACCTGTGGGACCACACGCCTCCTACCAAAAAACTAGGCTCTGCTCACAAGAGTTTTGCTCATAAGGCATCGGTTGCTGTGTTACCAGCATCAATAAGGAGGGTACGGTGGTAACGTGGAAGGGCAGGCTCAAGAGAGTCAGTTCAATGATTTCTGGAAGAAGGAAATCATAAAACAAAATATGCTTGAGTGTCTCAAATCCCAGTCCAATTATGACCCCTAAATAGAAAGCCACGAGACCAAACCTGGCTTCATTCAGTAGAGTCCTTTTCAGATATGTTGATTCAGAAACCACAAGTGGAAATGCAAATTATTTCGTAAACAGTGAGGAAAAGTCTGTGAAAGGCCCTTCGGGTGGCTTGGGTGACAAAATGTGAGGGCAGAATTTGACTCTCAGAAATTGACATTTCCAATATGCAAGAAATAAATGGAAACAGAACAAAGAGGTTCTTTTTAAGGACACCTTTTACATTTTAGGTTTAACAAGGTCACTCCTCATTGAATGGAGCTGCCCTGAAGTTACTTCGGTATGTCAAAAAATTGTTCGAATATCTGGGAAGACGCTCTGGGCACCATGAAACTTCAGGGAGTATGTTTTTAGAAATATTTAACTCAGATACACAGATGAGCAGGCCAGCAAAATTTGACCTTACAATTAAGTGTTGCATTTTTAAATTCTGGAAATGCTGAACTCAAATATACAAGTGAGCCAAGCAGCAAAAAACTGACCTTACAATTAAGCTTTGCATTTGGTTTTTGTATGTATGTATGCATGTATGTATGTAAGTATGTATGTATGCATTTGAAAGAGACAGAGAGAGGGAGACAGAGAACACATGCAGGGGGAGCAGCAGGCAGAGGGAGAGGGAGAAGCAGGCTCCCCACTGAGCATGGAGCCTGATGTGGGGCTTGATCCCAGGACCTTGGAATCATGACCTCAGTTGAAGGCAGATGCTCAAGCAACTGAGCCACCCAGATGCCCCTAAGTTTTGCATTTTGGAAATTGAGCTCAGAATTTTGAATACTATCAACATAGGACTTTGCACTTGGCATTCTATTATGAAATTTTTTTAAACTACATTCTCAATGGCTCAGACAAACGTTGGTCTAAGAAATCTGTTGCCAAGGGTAATTTCTGCATCATTTTTGTTAGTTTGACAAGGATGATTCCTCAAACCCTATTCTGGTCCTTTCTTGGCTTTTCCTACTGACAGTCCCTGTGTCTCAAGGAATGTTTGTCCACACGCCCAATTCTGGTCAATCCCGGATTCTTGCGGCCACCATAAGAAGTCACACACAAAAACTCCTTCAAAGCCTCCAGAATAAGTCTGCAGAATTTCTGTAAAATGACACATTGGGCACCTTATCCTCGAAATGAAATTCACTTGTTTTGTGTTCAAATGTTTGAGAGGATTCTAAAACTGTTACTTTAAAAACCACAGTCTAATCTCTTTTATTTAGTTAGACTACCATAAGGTTATGTTTGTATCATTCTGCGTTGAAAGTGTTGACTATCTTATACCTTTGGAGGCAGGCTAGAGAAGTTTTTGAAGGGTTTGGGGGAGACCCTCGCCATTATTAATAATGTTGCTTTGCAGAAACAAATATTTTATTTTCTTCCAAACAAATGACTCACAGTTGAACCTTGCAGGCACTACACAGAAACATTCATAAAATTTGAACCCTATGAGGCTTATGAGTGACGCACCAGCCAAAGGCTGTGTTGTTAGGGGGTCCACACGACACCCTCACAGCTGTAAACATACCTCAAAATCCCCCTGTCTCAGGTAAGATTGCTCCCTTAAACGGTGCATTATCTAAAATTTCAATTAAAACTATTAATGAAGATGTCTTAACATGTACTTCATAACCACCAATGCTGGCTTTCTTTTCAATATTGATTAATGCCCTACCATAACACGCTTTTCACAGGCTTAAAATATTATGTTGTGACAGATTTTGATGACAACCTCAGGCACCAGATTTTTAAAAGGTTTTGCCTTATTTAACAGTTTGGTCCTCTGGTGGTTCAGAAATCAAATGAATCCATTTGGGTCTATGCAAAATGAGAGAGTTATAGCTCTCCAACAAATAATTAGATGTTAAAATACAGTCACTAAATTAAAGATTGTTATTTATACATAAATTAATGAATTTTTAAATGAAATATCCCAGAATTTTAAAAAGCTGTGATTATCTAATTCTAATTAATTTTCCACATGATTACAAATAGCCCAAGCTTTTCCTGTCCACAATTATTTGGATGTCTTCCCCTGCCCATTTCTGCACTATCAGACAGTCTTAAAAATTAATTGAAATACATGCACTTTGCAGACAAAGGTCTAAGATAGTCTGATTCCTTGCTGTCTATTTGTGTAGAGCATCTATCCTGCAAGCTTATTTATTTTTATATTCACAGTGTTAAACTAAAGAGGCTGTTCCCTGCTCGCCAAGGCTTGGAAATGGAGTGAGGGAAAGCTACTCCACACAGAGACATCTGGACAGTTTTCTCTCCATTGCCTGCTGGGCATTCAGCTTGAAGTAGATGCTGGTGGCTGTCTAGTGGACAGACCTTCCTTTCTTCTTAGTTTTTAGGAGGCTCATAGTCTTTAAACAACGTGCCTTGGAAAGCTCAGGCTCTCCCCAGCCCAAAGCATCAGGATCATTAATGTTGGCTAGGCAAGAAACTCTCCTTTTCCTTCGGTTGTGAATAATTCAGGAAAAGCCATGAGACTAATTTTTGATCAGTGACACAGGAAAGGTCTTAGGTGCTCTGGAAGAATTTGGGTCTCTGAGCTGAAAAGGATCATGTCTATTTTTGAGGTCACCCCACAGAGCTGGGAAGGATCTGCACCCCCAGATTTGATTTGGTTGTTGAGACGGATGTCTGTGTATAAACACCAAGAGGGTATGAAAAGATTATTCCTCCCACAATGAGACAGTTCTGGGGACAAGAGAGCTGGAGGGTTTTTAGCTCATCTGTGCAGGGGCTGAGGGCAGGCCACTCTAAGATGGGCCACTTTGACATGAAGACCAGGTTGAAGTAAAAAGCAACCAAAACCCACTAGATTCAAGAAAGGTTCTTTACCTACCCCATGGCTGCCTAAAAGGAATTCAGCTATGGGACCTGCTCCAGGCCCAGAGCTATCGGCATGGGTAAGTACACTGTGCTACGAACTAGGACTGGTGGACAGGGAGGAAACCAACAAGGCCTATTGGATCAGAGTCCTCTCTATCATTTGTGAGTGGCTCAGCAAACACCCGTTTACCAAACATTTACTTCTTCATCTTCCTGTGAACTGCATTCCTTCCCTTTGTAGTTGCAGACCCCTACCCCCTTTTCCTCAATTGAGAATGACATATATACCCCACTTTGCCTGGCTTGTCTACGTGGGTTCCCTGTTTGGACAAAGGTAAATTTGGCTTCCTCATGTTAATCTGCCTCATGTCATTTGATTCTTAGTCCAGGTGGAAGAATCTTGAAAGACAGAGAAAATTCTTCCTCCCCACCATCTGAAAATGGGTAGAAAGAACAGGGAAAGAGAGGGTTGGGGATTTCACTGGGTTAGAGCTCTGTGCTGAGCTCCTCCCTCCAGCACCAAAAGAACAGAGATCAGAGTTTTTTGTTGTTTTTTTATTAGTTTTCCCTGATGTGGAGCAGAAGGAGACAAGAGAGGCATGCAGCTAAAAAACCATAAGACGTATAACAGTGAAAAAAATGGAGCCCCACCTTTTATTCCAAAGAGAAAAGAATTACAAAATATGATCATGCAAGATCTGTGTGCAGATTTCTTTCAATATTCAAATAGCGTATATGGGATTTTTATGAAACTATCAGGAATTAATAATTACATAACACTCGTGAAGGTTCAAATAATGTAATTATTTTGCACAGCGCATTATGCAGATTTATCATGAATGGAGTAATTAACAGTCACCACGGCAATGAGTGATAAAAATAAAGGTTACCACGTGTTCCCATTGAGCGTAGAGGTGAGTCGTTGCTACTGTGAATGTATCAGCTAGGCGGGTAAGGTAGAAATGTTCTAAACAAGAAACTCAACCATTCTCTGACACCACACACAAAGATAAAATCTAAATGGATGAAAGACCTCAATGTGAGGCAGGAATCTATCAAAATCCTAGAGAAGAAGATGGGCCGTAACCTCTTCAACACGGGTCACAGCAACTTCTTTCAAGACACGTCTCCAAAGACAAAGGAAACAAAAGTGAAAATGAACTTTTGGGACTTCATCAAGATAAAAATGTGCACAGCAATGGAAACAGTCAACAAAACAAAGAGGCAACCCAAGGAATGGGAGAAGATATTCACAAATGACACTACAAAGGGCTGATATCCAAGATCTGTAAAGAATGTCTGAGGCTCAACACCCAAAAAACAGATAATCATGTCTAAAAATGGGCAGAAGACATGAACAGACACTTCTCCAAAGAAGACATACAAATGGCTAACAGACATATGAAAAAATATTCGTCATCACTAGCCATCACAGAAATTCAAATCAAAACCACATTGAGATACTAACTTACACCAGTCAGAATAGCCAAAATCAACAAGACAGGAAACAACAAGTATTGGAGAGGATGTGGAGAAAGGGAAACCCTCTTTACTGTTGGTGGGAATGCAAGTTGGTGCAGCCACTTTGGAAAACAGTGTGGAGATTCCTCAAAAAATTAAAAATAGAGCTACCCTATCACCCTGCAATTGCACCACTAGGTATTTACCCTAAAGATACAGAAGTAGTGAAAAGAGGGACCACATGTACCCCAATGTTCATAGCAACAATATCCTCAATCACCAAACTCTGGAAAGAGCTGAGATGCCCTTCAACAGACGAATGGATAAAGAAGATTTGGTCCATATATACAATGGAATATTACACAGCCATCAGAAAGGATGAATACCCAACTTTTGTATCAACAGGGATGGGACTGGAGGAGATTATGCTGAGTGAAATAAGTCAAGCAGAGAAAGACAATGATCAGATGGTTTAACCTGGGGCATTCCATTCACGGATGGGTTGTGTTTTAGCAACAATGTCCTGGAACTCATCAAAGGGAAGCAAGGAACATTTGTAGTGACCCAGGCAAGGATTGAACTGATGAATCCCTGGAAGACAAACACGGAAGAGAGAAAGAAGAAATATGAGACAGAAAATTCACAAGATTAAGTGAGAGGTCAGAATGGGCTTCTGACGTGTGGCACCAGTGGCTTCTTCTTGCCTTCCAGACGTGGCCTTTGGTTCCTCCTTGGATCGTTACACCACAAGCCCGTGAGATGGAGCTTCAGATTCAGAGAAAACTCTTGCCAGCATCTTCTATCTGACCGTTTTCTCAATTCCCTCATCTCCTGATGGCACAGCAATACCATCAGTGCTGATCCAGGTGGGGTAAATGTAGATGAGGCACAGGGTAAACACACACCTTGTTCCTAAATGCACCAATAAGTGAATGAAACCAAGTTGCCTAGCACCAAGCTTTCTTTAGAATGTAGCCTAGAATGTTCCAATTCTCTGGCCATAACTGCCCGCAAATCCCTTTGGGTGCTGCTTCAATTACAATTTTATCCTTCATCTTGGTCTTCCTCAAGGCCACATCCATTTCTAGTGAAATGCACTAGGGATGAGGCTGACTTTGTAAAAATATGATTTACAATTACAAAGATGAAGTGAAACATTGCCAAACACAAGAGAAGGGAAATGATACCTTTCTTCTTTTCCTGGAGAGTAATATACTTTTTCTTCCCAAACTACTTTTTAAGAGATGGCAGATGAACCGTGAAAATCATACCGAGACTTTCCATAACCCTTGCACTCAGCTCCCTCTACTAATGTCTTATCTTTGCCAAGGTGAATGCCTCAGGTGGACTCTTTGTGATTAACTCAGGTTTATAGTTCACTCAGATCTCCTTAGGTTTTACTGAATGTGCTTTTTTGGTTCCATAATTCTACCAAGGATCTCACACAACATTCAGGCTTCTGGTCTCCTAAGGAGCGTCTTGGCTGTTGTCGTCCACACATAAAGAAGCAGGCAGTTACACTCAACATCCTTCAAGACGAGGTATTTCCATATATTTGCTTGAAATTTCTTCTGAGTTTGAGATTTGCATCTTATCCCTTTACTTTATCTAGCTACGTATCTATGTTTGTACGCAAGTATGTACCTATCTTCCAATCTATCCATCTATTTGTCATTAATCTAATCTATTTCTCTACCTTCCAAGCTACCTACCTGCCTATTCATCTTTGGATGCATGTATGTATTTTATTTTAAGCTTTATTGATACCAAAAAATTGCACACATTTAATGTAGGCATCTTGAGGAATTTGCACCTCTGCTTATATACTTGTGGTCCCACGACCATAACGAAGATACGAAACATACTTATCCCCTCAAAAACTGTTATCGTGTTCTTTTGTCTGTTCGTTTTTCTTGGTAGTAAGAATACCTTTATGATGAGATCTATCATCTTATTTTAAACTGTGGGAAAACTGTATACCTGGATGTAAGAATATATCTTTGATATTGGTCCACTTCATTCACCTTTCTTTGCCTCTGTTCTCACGTCTCATGATGCTATGTGCTGCTAGATGAACAACGTGTGTCATGTGATGTCTTAGTTGGCTTAGGCAGCTCTAACAAAGTGTCCCGGACTGGGGTGCTTATAAACAATGAATATTTATTTCTGAAAGTTCTGCAGCCTGGAAGTCCAAGACTACGGTGCCAGTGTGGTTGGGTGATGGGCATCTTCTGGTTGCTGTGTCCACACTTGGTGAAATGGGTGAGGGAGCTCTCTGGGGTCTCCTTTATTAGGGCCCTAGTCCTGTTTGTGAGGATGCCACCATCATGACAAAATCTCTTCCCAATGTATCACCTCCACCTCCAAACAGCGTCACCTTGGAGTTAGGATTTCAACATAGGAATTTCAGGAAAACACAAACATGCAGACCCTAGCAGGTGATAACACCAATGCATGGTGCACTTATGCAAATAAAAACCAAGGAAGCATATGAGTGCTGAATTTCAGAGCCTACTCTCCCTTTGAGCACACTCATAATGAAGACCAAATCACAGTCAAGACTATTGGCAAGAATGCAAGAATAGCAAGTCTAATGAGTGGGTTGATCCTTACATCTTGTTCACTAACGCTGATCCATCTATCTTTCATAATTTCCATGAAGAGAATGAGATGGTCATGGTCATGGAAGCCAGAGTGTTCTCATTGAGAATCTACTCTTTCAAATTCAACATTTCATTCAGGAAACTTTCATGGAGCCCACATTCAATGTGAGGCCATGTATTGTGGGCTTATCCCTTTATCCCTGGCATCTCATACGGGCCTTGGAAGGTACCTAGTGCAATATAAGTATTTGATGAAGGGAGGGAGGAAGGAGTGGGTAGGCAGAGTAATTTAATTCACCAAGAGGGTGGACAGGCAGGAAGGAAAATCACAGAGAATTTTTCAGGTCACACTAATAAGCTTGTACCTTATCTTAAACAAAGGGGCAAACGAAAGGTTTAACCTGGGGCATTCCATTCACGGATGAGTTGTGTTTTAGCAACAACGTCCCGGAACTCATGAAAGGGAAGCAAGGAACATTTGTAGTGACCCAGGCAAGGACTGAACTGATGAATCCCTGGAAGACAAACATGGAAGAGAGAAAGAAGAAATATGAGACAGAAAATTCACAAGATTAAGTGAGAGGGCGGAATGGGCTCCTGCAAGGGTGAAGCAGTACACATATTAGGACTGGAAGTATGAAACATTTCAATTTGAGCATGAGTCAATGTGCCTCCAAATAAACAGGGCTGGAAGATATTCCCAACATCTTTTTGCTTTCAAGGAAGAGAGCAAGGACGAGAGTGTGTGTGTGTGTGTGTGTGTGTGTGTGTGTGTGTGTGTGTGTCTGAGTAAAGAGAGAGAATATGTAGTCCTTTAATCAATAAATTCCCAAAGAATCAAGGGAATCTCTTGATTCCCAGAGAATCAAGAAAAGTCCATAAAATACAGTGAATTGAAGAATAAACTGAGTTTTCTTGAATAAAAGGCGTTCATTGGCCATTATATCAAAAACAAATGATGTACTATATTTTGGGTAATTGAATTTAAATGAAAAAAAATTTTTTACAAACGGGGTTCCTATTTAATTGTAGGAAAAATTGGTCCAGGACATAGAAAATGCAAGCAAAAAGTAGCGTTTTGAAAGACTGAAGAGCAGACAGAGCCTTTTAGGAAAAGCGATGACTTAACATTCCTGATGCATGCATTCAGAGAATGACAGCTAGCAGGTGTAATCCAAAGGGTGTGGGAAAACAAGATCTATCTATCTATCTATCTATCTATCTATCTATCTATCTATCTATCTATCTACCTATCTATCTATCATCTATCTATCATCCATTTATCTATATCTATCTATATCTATCATCTATCTATCTATCTATCTATCTATCTATCTATCTATCTATCATCTATCTATATCTATCNTATCATCCATTTATCTATATCTATCTATATCTATCATCTATCTATCTATCTATCTATCTATCATCTATCTATATCTATCATCTATCTATCTATCTATCTATCTATCTATCTATCTATCTATCTATCTATTGATCGATCTATCTATCTAATGCTGGCTATTTGGTAGGCTTTAGCTAACAGTGGGAGGGGTCTGGAGAGGTAGACAAATATGCAAGGTCCACACTGAGCAGATTACATTTGTTTTTGACTCTTTGTCATCAGGACAAAGTTCCTAGCAGGGGAACGTCTTTGTTCTTAATTTAAAAGTTTGGAAATGAAATGTATGCTGTGTTTCTGTGCCTCCTACGATATGTCCACGTTAAAAAATATAACAGATATGTTATATAAGTAAAAGAAATATCAGGGAAAAGTTAGTTCCAGAGGACATTTCACATAATTGTGGTAATATTGCTTTCACAGTTATGAGAGAAAACAGTACTCGGGGAAGCACAAAATCTCCCAGTGACATTTTAGCACATTTTCCAGAAATCCAAGCAATCAATTCTCCTCCTTGGTGGCATCCACTTAAAAGCCTAGCCCATTAAAAAAAATATATATATATACACACCAACTGCCAAAGTGTCAGAATAATCACTTCCCAGGACGCCTGTCCCTGCCATATTCCATAATAGCACTGAAACCCCAACAGCCTTTTTAGAGCTGACACTTGCCTTAGAGAGAAACTAACTCAGATCAAATCATCCTGGTCCATTTTGTTCGGCAAAAAGGCAGCCATGGCGAGGCGGGTGTCTGCAGAGCACAGTGTGATCTCTCTCCCTCAACGCTATGTAGACAGCGGTGCTTGGAATATTCTGTACTGATTACCATGCAGAACCTTCTTCTCTGCCCTACAGGTTGCTTCTTCTATTGATAAATGTTACATTTGAAGACTCTTATGCACGAATAAAGGCTGTTTATTGCCCCGTGTATGAGCTCTGGGAAGACAGAGCTGTGAGAACACTTCTCGGAGGAGCGTCCACTGGCAATTAAGAGCTGAGGATGGACAGAGGAGCGGAGAGAAATGTCAGAGGCACGCTGAAATGTCTCATCTTTTCTGTGTCTTCCTTTCAAAAGTTCCCTGGCATAATGGCTCTAAATTATTTGTAATTTTGATAGACATTCCTCCTCCTCAACCTTCTATCTAATACATCTCATGTATTAAAGATCAAAACAGCAGGCCCTGGAGATAAAGACTTTGGAGAATACCATTTGAAAAACCATAAAATTTGCAGTATCAAGACGGTGCGTTTTGTTTTGGTTTTTTGGGGGGGGCAAATAAATGATTTTAAATCACGCATATCCAAGTCTTTAATACTGCTTTGTCAATGCTTAAACAAGGGCTGATAGTTTCCTAGTGAAACCAGGGACAAACTTTTGCAAAAGACATCTTCATCTTTACTCGTTGTTCTAGAAGGTTCATTTGCAAGTTAAGTAGTACAGTGGAGGGTTTTAAATAAGATAGCAATGTGGATTGGCTCCATGGCGAATGGAGCTGATTTCTGTTGGTCTGATCTTAATTCTGGTTACTCAGGGTGGTGTCGAGAAAAGAAAGTTTCCATTGGGGGAAAGAGAAGAAGACATGCTGTTTGCTCAACGTTCAAGATTCATCTTTCCAGGATCAGCCCGTAATCATTTTTTGCCGGGTGATGACATGGATGCCACAGGAGATTGGTTGCCCACCACAGAAACTCTCAGCTCCCTGGGATTGTGAACACATGCCTTTCTTGAGTAGGAAACTATGTATGATTGAAGCGGAGACATGCATTTCCTATCAATACATTTTTATGGTGGGTTTACAATCTGCAGGATAATTGGTTGCAATACCCCATCTTTTTTATAACTCTATTAACATTTTATTTCCCTTTTATAGATAGACAAATTAGAGTTTGGAGGCACTCAATACATTGCCCAAAGACACAAACCTATGGCATGTGAGGATGTCTGTTGATGTCATCAGGACTGTCAACCACAAAGCTGTTGATATTTTGGACCATATCATTCTTTGGTGGTGCACTGTGTGTAGGACATTTGGTGTCTCCTCCTGCTAGGTGCTGGAAGCATCCCACCTTCCCCCAAAGATGATGACTAGGATGTCTCCTGACTTTGCCAGGTGTCCTGTGGAGGCGGAAACAGCCTAGCTTGAGAATCACTACACTGGAGTATTCATGTACACTCGTTAAAGCACTTCCCAACGTATCCTCCAAAAACCAGAATCATCACTTTGCTCTGAGAATTCTTGGTTCTTCAGATTCTGGAGACTCTCAGACCTACAGAATCAGAATCTCTGGGGTGGACACAGCAATATGTGTTTTAACAACCCTGATGGTGGTTCTGATACTCCCTGGAGTTTGAGAACCACTGGCTTAAAATTTCAGCTATTTTGTAACTTTGCAACATGCACACTTTCCAGGGGGAGGGAGAGAAGGAGGAAGAAAGGCAGTAAATCATGTCAGTCCTCACACAACTGCAGAGGCTGTTTGAGTTACGTGTAAGTAACATGTACTCCATGAAAACTACCCAGAAGGAAATCTCCAATTTATAACTCCGTGTGTCTTGTTTTCTTCCTCTATAAAGTGTTATGTTGAGTCACGACAACTGTGAGATGTGAGCAACTCTGACTTGCATTTTTGTTGCCTTTGGTGCACATACTAATGAAAATATTAGGCATTTTCTGTCCCCTGGTTCTTCCAGGAAGGTATGTAGCCTGTCTCCTTAAGTGAACAGCTTCTCTCCTTAGAATGAATGTCTGGCCGATTGAATCACGTTTAAGGAAAATAATTTGAAATTCCTCCATGGTGAAGGAGTGGCCAGGCCGGCCAAGGAGTGAAGGTGTATGAGTTTTTGGTTGTTTCTGAAACAAATGACCACAAACTTGGTGGCTTAAAACAGCACATATTTATTCTTTTATAGTTCTGGAGCTTAGAAGTCCAAACAAAATTTTTTTTAAAGATTTATCTATTTATATTAGGGAGAGGGCATGGGATGGGAAGGGGCAGAGGGAGAGAGAGAGAGAGTCTTGGGCACATTCAGCACTGAGCTCGGAGCCCAAAACAGTGAACCCAAAGTAAGAGTTGGTTATTTAATCGGGCACCACCCAGGCACCTCCAAATGAGTCTTAAAGGGCAAATATCAAGGTGTCTAGCAGGGCTGGCTACTTCTGGAGAATCAAGGAGAGAATCCATCCCTTGCCTTTTCCAGTCTTGAGAAGATCGTGACAACATCTTCAACTTCAAGACATCACGCTACCTCTGCTTCTATGATGACATCTCTTCTGTCTACTTTGACCTTCAAGTCCTCCTCCTGTAAGGACCCTTGCGATAACAATGGGCCCAACAAGATAATCCACATCAATCCTATCATCTCAAGATCCTTAACTTAATAACATAGTGAAAGTCCCCTTCATCATGGCGGCCAACCTAGCCACAGGTATGAGATTCGGTTGTGGACATCTTTGGGAGATAATTATGGAGGGTCAGTTCTCTTCCTTTTGCTTTTCCCAGACATAACCATGAGTCTGCTGTCCAGACGCTGTCCGTTTTCTCTGGAGGCCACTGTCATTCCAAGTATTTGGGGATGTATGCTGTTCCCAAGTTATGCACCACCCCACTGCATCACCTAGCAGATTTCATTGTGTGGTTCTCTGGAAGAAGCATGTCTTTCTGGTCACCTGTTAGTCCTACATGAAAGTGGGACAGGGACTAGGAAGAGGAAAGGAAGGGTTCGTATGTCCAGAAGGACATTTGTTCATATTTCCCAAGAATCTGGCTTTCATTAGATGTGGGAGTCTCTGTGCAAACCACAGCTCCACTATTCACTATCCATCACTAGGTGCCTTCTTCTCTGTGGACTTTTTCTCATAAGTAAAACAAGCATGAGCTGCTTCAAGCACATCCCTGCAGTGACTTCATGAACTATTGAAAGAACCATCCTTAACGTGATGTCTGCAATACTAGTGGCACTCAATGATCAATAATAACATTATATTTTTTAGGAATTTAAATGCCACCAACTCAAGCCCTTGAATCTTTGCTGTTTTACTATTAGCTATTTACTGTTAGTAAACATCATTTGGGTGCCTCTTACATGGTTTGTCTCCAAGCACAGAAATATTAGCAAGTCTGGGTCACTGACTTCAACAGCTCCAATTCGAATCTAAAAAATTGGAGTAGATTTAATTAGCAAATATTCATTACCAAGTCATGTCCAGTGGGCTTGTAACTGATTTGAGAGTGAGGGAAAACATGGGAACTGTCATATTCTATCTATCGCATGTTGGTCCCCCACAGCTGAGCCCCTAAGGGCTGGCTTCTTGGAAAAGCATTTAAGTAGGGAGATTGTGGGTTCACTCAATCAAGTTGAGTAAGACCACAACCAGCCACTGTAGGGGCACCCCTTCACACATCCTAGGTGGGAAGGATGAAGGAAGAATGACTTTTTAAATTTTTAAAATTATTTATTTATTTTTTACGGTATGCTCTGTGCTCAGCACAAAGCCAAACACGGGGCTTGAACTCATGACCCTGAGACCAAGATCGGAATTGACATCAAAAGTCAGATACTTGTTAGTCGGTTGACTCGTCCACCCAGGAGTCCCTGGGAATGATTTTTTTAAACAATGCTTATGTCTTTCCAGTAAGAAAGCAACACACATTTGTAGGGGAAATGTGTCAGTGATGCATGATTGAAGGCAGGAAGCCATGGGAATTCGGATGGGAAGAAGCCGTCCCATTGTGCAATTATCGAGTAGGTCGGATATTTCAGAAGTCTGGCTCTATGAGGTCATTCATTCCGCCAGTTTATGGCTGGGAGGTGACAATACCAGGGAAATTGTCTCAGGAAAAGGAGAGAGTCATCTCAATAAAGAGCTGGTTTGAGCAAACATGGTTTGACCTTTAGGTTGTGTGGGTGACTGAGTGCCCTCATCTCATCCTTCTCTTCCTACGTGAACTCAAACTGGCGCTCCAACTTAGAACCCAGAGATCAAGAGTCACAGGCTCCTCCCACTAAGCCAGGCAGGCTCACCAACCATATGTCATTTAAATATAAAGCAGGTGTTTCCTTCTCGTTTGTATTTTAGGATCCTTCCAATGCTAGAAATACTTTTTATCTTAACGCCCCCTTGGAATTTTGGAATAAGGAGTGAAATTTCTCTTTGGATGTTGTGTTTTTGATGTTGGGAGCCACAGTGAATGCAATATAAATATTTTAACCAGCCCCATGTGAGTTTCCATGTTCTATTTTGAGAACTCTGATTGACAATCTGGTAATTGCATTGGACATGGGCTTTCAATCAACGGAGGCACACGCTGTGCTTCAGTGATTCGCTGAGCACCATGATAATTAATCATCGACTTTCCCATAAGATAATACTCCGACAGCCCCAGGAGACACCTAAGTATACATCAACCTCTTCCTGGGAAGGGTTAGTTACTCTGAGAGCAAAGACCTGTAATTGTATCTTTTTGAATTTTACAAGTGTGCCCTGTCAAAGGCCTTCCCTACAGCGACTTTTCTTTTCCCCTTGGAGGAAAGTCAGATTAATTACCATTCATCACCTTCCTGCCGGGTCCCATCGCTAACATGTAGGGAGAATCCATCAGTGGGATTCTACTTACACATTTTCTTCAAGCCACACTCCATCTGCCCAGACCCGTTTTAGCATTGACTTACCACAGGTTCTCCAGAATAAATGAAGATATTACTTAGGGCTACTCTGAATGGGGTGATGATGGCCAAGAGAAATATAAGAAATGATACAGAGCTGACAGCTAAATCCAGAACGCAGACAGAAAGCTGGACAAGAGAGGAGAGAGGCCATCCAGGTTCACAATGTTACCCAATAAAACATTCTACTGACGGAGACGGAGGGCAGTCGTGACACCCATTTCACCATGAAACCCACCATTCTGAAGAAAGCAGAAGGTGGAGAAACCAACATCAAGGGCTGGGTCATGCATGGAATCTATTCATCTTTGGTAAGTATTCAGTCTTCAACTCCATGCACCATGCATCTGCTTGAAAGAAGGGTTTTAATTTGTTGCTGTACCCAGCCTCCACCTGCAGGCTTGGATTCCACTGGGTTGACTGAATGATAACATTCTTTGTGAAAGTGTTTACTCATCATCAGGCTTTGTGGGGAGCCGTGTAAACTTGCCACCCACCTGGAAAGCAAGTTTGAAAGAAACAGGCCCTCTTCCTAGTTGGACATCTAGAAAACCCAATGAGGTGGGGATAATGTATGTTACCCTCACTCTGTAAATGAAAGAGGTGTGTGCAGTTTCTGGATATGGATTTACAGAAGGGAGGATGGAAGGAGGAAGGAAGGAAGGAAGGCAGGAAAGAAAGGAGGAAGGAGGGAAGGAAAGAAGGAAGGAAGGAAAGGAGGGAGGAAGGAAGGGAGGGAGAGAGGGATGTGGGAAACAAAGGCAGAAGAAAAATTATGAAATTTCCTTACTGTCTACAGCCCATTGACAAGTCCTTGAAATGAGCAGAGTCACCTTCCTCTTGGGATTCAACTGCCTTGATGCTGACACTTTGCTAAGGACAAAAGGTAACCTTAGCCTGGCCCCCAGGATCCTGTAAGTCTACTTTAACACACGAAAATTCCTTCACAAATCTCCTTTATCTCTAAACCCCCAAGATAAGTGTGGGCTGTCATCTCCAAAGCGTATGGCCCACTGATACACATCTGAAGGGTCTCATGAGTAAGGTTTTACTAGACAGTCATAAATGACCTTTTCTCAACAACAACTAGCCCCCTCAAGGTCCTGGAAAGCTTGCTTTCAAAATTCCTTAGAGATTACACTTTCCCTAACCTCCTCCCAACTTGAAAGTATATAATGGGTCACTCCTCATGACCCCAGTGCCGCTCTTTCTGCCCATGGGTCCTGTCCCTGTGCTTTAATAAAACTACCTTTTTGCACCAAAGGCAACTCAAGAATTCTTTCTTGGCCATTAGGTTCAAACTCCAACATCTTTCCTACATCATAAGGACAGAAGGAAGAAAGGGAGGAAGGAAGGAAGGAATGAAAGGAAGGAAGGAAGGAAGGGAGAGAGAAAGAGAAAGAGAGAAAGAAAGAAAGAAAGAAAGAAAGAAAGAAAGAAAAAGAGAAAGAAGGAAGGAAGGAAGGAAGGAAGGAAGGAAAGAAGAAAGAAAGAAAGAAAGAAAGAAAGAAAGAAAGAAAGAAAGAAAGAAAGAAAGAAAGAAATGCAGACAGACAGACTACCATGGTCACCCAATGAAAAGCCAAGAGAGAAAGCCACACTGGCCATCAGAGTAAAGTGAGATGCAGGAAGGGTGCACAGGAGCAAGTCAATGAATCGGCTGATTGTCTCAGACGTGGGAAACTGTGGTGAACAGAGTGGCTGGCTCCCATGGGGGCAATGCACACCGTTGGCTGTGAGCAAACCTCTGGAATGCCAGTGCGCAGTCAGAATACAACAGAAAGAAGAGGAAGCTCCAGTTTCGTTCCTTGTGACTCATGAGCCAAGTGTCCTTGGGGACACGTGTTGCTCAATACTATTCTGAAAACTTGTTGAGTTGCTAAGATTTCCAAAGAGTTTCTCTGGCTGTTGATCGCCAGGTACATGTGGTTTGGGGACTTAGTCCAGCCAGGAATATTGCACTTTGAGGGGCTTCGTGAAATGTGTCATCTTTATCCAGGCTACAGATTCGTCCTGCAAGGATTTGCACTGAGTTCACACTGCCTTGTCCAATGTCTCTGAAATATGGCACCATCTGTGTACGGACCAACAGACAGGGATAGTGTCAGCGGAGAGACACATTTCCAGAAGAATTAGAGGTAACTTGACCTATTCAACACCTCCTAACATCGGTGACCTCGAATACAACGCCGGTTCATACCCACTCCTGCTTAAAATAATAACCACATAACAAGAGGAAGAGAGAAACAGAGAGAAGATATAAACTAGAAGCAAATATTTCTATTCCTCGATCAACTGGCAATCCAAAATTTATTTGTGATTTTAGTTTTTCAACTGGATGATCGCCATAAATCTGCATAAGATGCTTATGCATTTACTTCTTTTTTTTTAAAGGTTTTATTTATTTATTCATGAGACAGAGAGAGAGAGAGGCAGAGGGAGAAGCAGACTCCTTGCCGAGCAGGGAACCCAGTGTGGGACTCGATCCCAGGACCCCGGGATCATGACCTGAGCTGAAGGCAGACGCTTCACTAACTCAGCCCCCCAGGTGCCCCTGCATTTATTTCTTGATGGATGAACTTGAGAAAGGAACGCACTGCACTTATGCCACCTCCCACCAGCCCTGGGCCCCTCGCCTTCGGACCCAGAGTCCCTGAGAATTATTTAGATGACACGCTATACCAAACCACAAGGGGCTTTTTCTGAAACGGTTTTCTCCTCTTGTTGTGTTCTCATTCTCATTTTCCCATAGATTTGTTGCTGCTACAAACATGTATCATAGAGGCGTGTCTCAAGTGTTTTCTCTCTGATTCTGGAGGCGCACATTTCTCCCAAAAGATGCACCTGTAGCTACAAGCAGAGGAGAGTCATCTGGGAAATATTTCCATTCTATCACTGAACAAGGGGAAACGGGGGCGGTGGGGGGCGGATCAGTTTTTGGAGTCGCTCGACGCCTGGACCTGTGTGTAGAGAATTGAGTTTTACAGCAAAATATAAAATGTACAACCTGCGTTGCAGTATGTGTACCTAAGACGTACGGAAATTCCCGGCGGTGTGACTTATTCCCTGTGCTGTGTCTTTACGGGGGAGCCCAAGGAGACTGGGGGGCCGGAGGATGTCGTCACGATGGTTTTGTAGATCATCAAATACGCCCTCAAAGGGCCCAGGGTGTTGTTTATTTGGTATTCTGGGATCACACGGCTCAAGAGCCTTATGCATATCCATCGGATCGTTAACGAATATTTGCTTAAAGATCACTTTGATTTAGCGAAGTAAACATGGGCTCTGGGGGGGCAGCGGGGAATCTACTCTTCCCTTAAATCCTGCTGTAAGGCTTTGCATTGTGACCCCCTCCCACCTGCTCCAAAATAATCGGTATCTTGAAGCTCTAAACCCCAGGAAGTCAACATGGGGGTGCATTTGGATGTGAGCTCTTTAAAGAGGGGATCGTGGTGAAATGAGCTTGTTAGGGCCTGGCATTCTTAGAAGACATGACTACCCAGGCATGCACAGGGGTCGGACCATGGGAGAAAACAGCGGGTACCCGCCCAGGAGACAGGCCTCAGGAGGAAGCAGCCTGGGCCCCGCCTGGATCTGACTCCCAGCTTCAGCCCCACCCGGACCTCAGACTCCCAGGCTCCAGGACCAGAGGGAATAAATGGGTGTCGTGGGAGGCATCCTGTCCGTCACAGTTGATGACAGCAGCCCAAGCAAACTAGTGTGCTTGCTGACTTGTTCTTTAGCATGATAGTATATGTAAGAAGAAATCAGGGAAAGATTACACACACACCCACACACACCCATACACACAGAGTCAGCACACACAAAGTGTGCCTCTGTCTGATTCTTCTTGCTTCGTGGAAAGACTGCATTCCAAGCTGGCCATGAAATGTCAGGGGAAGGGTGCTTCTCCCTGAATTTCCTTTTCTATGTCTCCTTAACTGCATTTACCGGGTTAAATTCTTACCAATCTGAAGAGAGAGACGCACTTTTCGAGAACCCTGTATGGGCAACACACGGTCAATAGGAAGAAATCCCGTATCTATTTCAGCCTCTGCTTCCAAATCCTTTGACAAAATTGCAGAATCCTTTTCAGGAGCTCAGCACATGGAGGAGAACAGGGATGTACTCACAAAGTACTGCAGCAGTCAGCTCCTCGCAATTCTCTGGGCACAATCACTGCGACCATGGCCAATGAATACAAATTAGCAGATGAAAGAGATGCCCAGGGCGCTCGATTAGACGGAGCAGAAGCTCCCGGTAGGGGTTGCTCCTGGTCTCCCCAACCAGGGTCAGCCAGCTCTATCGGGTGAAAAGGTGTGGGGGAGAAGACTGTCTTTCCTGCCCGTCGTGATCCAGGTGAGGACACTTCGAAGCATCACGGACGACGCTCTCTGAGTTGCTGCGGTCACATCTCGTCAAGGCTTCGAAAGGAAGTGTGCGGTCGGGGAAAGCCTTTGGCTGTTCTGATTTTATTCATGAAGGTGTTTTTAGGGCATCATAAGCTACGTGATGTCATGTTGGTAAGTATTAATGAGGGATGACTGTTGAACTGTCCCGCAGATGCCATCGGGCGTGCATAATGACATGGGTGTGGAAACAGCACAAGCCACTCATGAAATATCGAGGTGGAAATGAGATGTTCTTTTATTTACTGTTTTTAAAGATTTTATTTCTTTATTTGAGAGAGAGAGCAAGAGAGCGAGAGAGGGAACACAAGCAGGCGGAGTGGGAGAGGGAGAAGCGGGCTTCCCGTGGAGCAGGGAGCCTGATGCTGAACTTGATCCCAGGACCCTGGATCATGACCCGAGCCGAAGGCAGGTGCTTAGCGACTGAGCCCCCCAGACACACCTGGGATGTTCCTTCCCACCTGGAACTCAAAGGGCACAGAAAGATGTGGAACAAATAAGGCTCTCAAGTGAGGATACATTTCGGTCATGAGCCAGAGAGCACAAGAATTCCCCGTCCATGCATATGCTGGTTGGAAGTTTCAACCACCTACTCTCTAATGAAGGAGTATTCTGTGACCTTACTTTACAATTTTACATCACTGGAGTCATGTTTATGTTTATGAATTTCTCATTCTTACTTTAGGGATCTCGAAGTTATTTCCGGGGGTACAAAAATTTTTTTTAATTGCAGATGTTACAAATCAAAGTGTGCCGCTACTGCCATTCAATCCTGGGACTTTTGTTTATATACATAAATAATATAATTATATATAAATTAATATTTTGCATAAGTCAGTGTGTCTAATATAATTATATGCAATTTAATATTTATTTATTATATTATTATATCTTATTAAGTAGTTCAATTTTAATTAATTTAATATGACATTGTATCATATAATTATGTATAAATTAATATTTACGTATATAACATAAATTTTATATTTATGTATTGTATAGTAACATAAATTTTATATCTATATATTACTATATTATACATGATTATATGGTATGATAAATTATGACAATTATATTACAATGTGTTATATATTACATAAAATATATAAATATGTACTATAAATAATTATGTATTTATGTATTTTTATTTTATATGTATCTCTGCTCAACCCCAAACACAAACATAATGAATTAAACGCCAAATTAGGGGCACCTGGGAGGCTCAGGACATGATCCCAGGGTCCTGGGATCAAGCCCCGCATCGCATCCGCATCGCATGGGGCTCCCTGCTCAGCGGGAAGCCTGCTTCTCCCTCTCCCACTCCCCCTGCTTGTGTTCCCTTTCTCACTGTGTCTCTCTCTGCCAAATAAATAAATAAAATCTTTAAAAAAAAAAAAAACCCTCCAATTTATTGAAGTCGTAAAATGATGTTGATGCAGTATTTCAGAGAAATGCATAGTACTCTATAATCGGGTCGCTAAAAAGTGGTGCTTAAGAGAAAAATCTTAAAACTTCTAGACATAAAAGACAGGCTACACAGCATGGGGCAAAAAGAAGGATCAGACAGATTCCTTGTGAGAAACAAGGCTATAGCAAGAAGATAGTGGAATCACCTCTATAAGGTACCAAGGGGGGGAGGAGTCGATCTACAATCATATAACAAGCAAATATATCTTTTAATATAAAAAACATGTAGACATCGCAAATATACAAAACCAGAAAGAACTCCTTAGCACAGAGAGCACTTCAAGAAATATTGAGAGCATCCTTCAAATAGAAAATATATCAGGTGTGATTCTGGAAAAATGGAATGCAGAACATCGGAAACTGTACTACACTGCTTAAGTATAAGAATTGTTTTTTATGATTTAAATCTCTTAAGATAACCGAATTTTTTAAAAGATCTTATCTAGTTATTTATATAGAGAGAGAGCACCTGAGCAAGGGGAGTGGCAGAGGGAAAAAGGAGAGAGGGAGAATGTCAAGTGGACTCCAAGCTGAGGGCTCGACCCCACAACCCTGAGATCATGACCGCAGTGGAAATCAAGAGTTGGTCCAGTCAACTGACTGAGCCACCCAGGCCCCCCAAGATAATTGGATGTTTAAACAAATGATACAAACATGAAAATTATAGCTATGCTGTTTAAAGTTTTTAATAGTTAAATCTATTTTTAAAATTTTTTTTTAATTTTTGAGGGAGAGACAGCACGTACATGTACAAGGAGGGGGTGGGCAGAGGGAGGGAAAGAATCTTTAGCAGGCTCCACACTGAGTGCAGAGCCAGAGTCAGGGCTTGAGCGCACAACCCTGAGATCACGCATGACCTGAGCCGAAATCAAGAATCAGACACTTCACCGACTGAGCAACCCAGGAGTCCCCTACCTACATCTCTTTAAAAGACACGCGATTCTTTAAGTCAACCTGATCTGGTAGGAAGAAGAGAGAAATGCAAGTAAATTTTGGTAATATTTTCATACTCTAGGTGAAATCGAGTATCATTTGAGTGTGGACTGTGATAGGTTAATGATATATACTACAAACCCTAAAGCAACAACCAAAATAACCAAACAAAGAGTTCTAGCTAACACACAAAGGAGAAAAAAAGAGAGTCCTAAAAAAGTTCAAATAATACAAAAGAAGGAAAAAGGAGGGAAATGAGAACAGCAACAACAAAAAACCCAAAGTGAGACAAAGAAGTAGAAAACAAAGAGCAGATCATGTTTTAGACCTTGCTACATCAATAATAACCTTAATTGTGATGCTCTGCAGACATCAATTAAGAGCAGGCTTAGCTACAATTGACAAAGGCAAGACCCAGCTATATGATAGGCTGCCAGCTATATATGCTGGCTCCAACTATATGTTTTTTGTAAAATATACTAAATATAAAGGCACAAGGAGGTTAAATTTGGTGTGGCGACACTTCTTTCACATAAAGGATGTTTCACAGCAAAGAATATGACCAGTGATAAGGGTTATTTCTTAACAATAAAAAGGCCCATTTATTAAAACCGTGTAAAATCTTAAATGCTTTTGAACCTAATAACAGAGCCCCAAAAGTGCAGAAAACCTAAACTGCGAGATATGCAAGGACCACCACAGAAATTCACAATTTAAGTGAGGAATTGACACAGCCTTTTCTCAACGACTGATATAAAAAGGAGACAGAAAAATTAGTTAAGGATATCAGATATTTGTTCAACATGATCACCAACCCACCTTAATTATCATGACAGAATAATAGTCCACCCATGAATAGCCAAATAGACATGTCTTTCAAGAGAACACAATGTATTTAGCATATTAGACTGTATTCTGGTCCGAAACACTTTTCTTGATAAATTTAAAATGATCTCGTTGATATCTATAAGATTTTAATTTTAATAATGGAGAGATTTCAGAATCTAATAAAGGGGGGAAGTATTATCTTTTCAATTTGTTCTGAGTGTGCTTGGTCATCTGTCATTGTTTTCTATATTTAATTTTACATTTATAAAACTTAAAATTTTTAAAGATCAAAATCAAAGTTATGTATTCAATATTTAATTTTTAAAAGGTTTGCCTTTTATGTAATAAGTATCGTTTGCTACTGTGTAATAAAAATCAAGTGAAATACATGGCTGATCATAAAGCCAGATTTTTGAACCTCAGAATTCCATTCCTACAAAAATCCAAAGACTCTTTATTCTTGTTCTTAAGATACACCATCCTCAGGTGTTCATTTGTGATTTCAGGCATGACCAAAAAACTATCGGATACTGGTCCCTAGTAAGCATTAACGACAAGTTTAACAAGTTTTGTTAAATATGTAAAATAAAAGGTTACAAATTCAACAACGTACCAATTATTTTGAAAAAAAAGCGATCAGAGACCTGAGCAATATCAGATTTCAAAGGACTCCCAAATAACAGCATTTTCTACTAATAAAGGAGTAGGTTTTGACTTTGGGGTGCAGAGAATTTTATATTAACAGAGCAGAGAAATATCATATGAATTCTGATACGATTAACACAGCAAACTGGAGCAAGGAAGTGACGTCTGGAAGAGCTGTGCGTGACATTGTGATTTATAATAAGCAATATGCATTTGGTCTTCCACCCTATTCCTAGCACAGATTTCCTGAAACCCTTAGGAATTTCCTTAGGGATGAGAACAATGTAGTTGTCCTTGTTATGTTAATGAGATGACTTGGTAAACTCTCTGCAGGATGGGGGCTGGTTGCCAGGGGAAGCACCCACTTGATTAGGGGGTTGGAACTTTCAGTCCCTCCCTCCGGTGTCTGGGGAGGAGAGCGGGGCTGGAGGGTGATCCGTCATCAAAGGCCAGTGATTCAGTCCATCCTACCTAAGTGATGAATGCTCTATAACCATCCAAAAATGACAGGCTTCGGAGAACTTCTGGGTTGTTGAACACTTGGAGGTATGTGGAGAGAGGCTCATTTGCAAAGGGCAAGACAGCTCTGCCCCCTTTCCCCACACCTGGTCCTACGCCTCTCTTCCATCTGCCTGTACTGAGTTACAGCCTTTTATAATAAACCGGTGATGTAGCGCGTAACATGTTTTTCTGAGTGCTGCGAGCCACGCCAGCAGACGAATCCAACCCAACGAAGGGGTGGTCAGAACCTGGATTCACAGCCATACAGTCAGCCATTCTACCAGCATCTGAAGTTTGGGCACAGTCTTGCAGGACGGCAGCCCTTACTGTGTGGGATCTGACCCGATTTCCTGGTACATGGTGTCAGAATTGAGTTGTCTTGTAGGATACCCCGTTGGTGCCACAGAACTGTTTGGCGGTGGGGAAACCCGACACATTGAAACTGGGTGCAGAACCCTTCCTAAGATAGATGAATCTGTGCAGCCGGGTAATGCCCCACACCCCCAGCTCTGCAAAGTATGAGGTGTCTACCACTTAGGGACTTTTATAACAAGACATTGGTGAGGAAACCTGGAGTCTGCGGAAAGGATTTAAATGAGAAGCTTGTTGACATGAGGCTCTTTGATCAATCTGTAGTCATGTGGACTTTAGTAGCCAATAGGATGCCTGCATTTTGGAGCTTGCCCTTCTCAGCTGTGTGGGGAGTAAAGACATCAGTAGGACATCATAGTAGCAGAGACTGGATGTTGAAGAGGGGAACTGATTTATCTTAGCTGCTCATGGTTGGGGTAAAGATGTAAACAGAACTCAGAACGCACAACTTTTTTGACATTCAGTGTGGTGTTCCCCATAACAAAACTACAACTTTTCTACTCACAAGACCAATGTAACATTTTATCGAAAATGCAATCCTACTGTTTTTTCACCCTGTGAAATTGCTTTTGTCTCCCTGGTACAGGCAATAGCGAAGGAGCCAGGATTTGGTTTGCCAGCGTGGATTTACTCTAAGCAGTTGGGGGTCCTGGTAGACAAGTCAGCACCAGCCTCGGGAAGAAGCCTGGTCCTTAAAGTCATTCACCTGGAGATACGTTTGTGTTTGTTTGTTTTTAGAACAGGAGCTCTGCATGGAAGTTTTACGATGATAAAAATTTCAAAAAGTGTTTATATGTTTGCAAAGATTTCCCGATGGTTGGGTGTTTGAAAGGACTGACCAGGCTCCAATGAGTTCATGTATCTAGAAGTATTTAAAGATACAGAGACGGGGACGAAGAGAGAGACAGACACTCCGAGAGACAGGAATGGAGAAGACAGACATCAAATCAAGCCCCAGGAGACATTCAAGGCACAAGCTCCCTGGGTCTTCATTCTCCTAACAACTGTGCTCTGTCTCAAAACTAGAACAGTATTTGGAGGGCAATCTTGACTTCTTCTTCCCAAGACTCTCCCAAGAAGTTTGCAGCAAGCTTTTTTAAAAATGTTTTTAAATTATTTATTTATTTATTTATTTATTTATTTGACACAGAGAGAGAGACCGCGCGATCACAAGGAGGCTGAGAGGAAGGCAGAGAGAGAGGAGGAAGCAGGCCCCCTGCCGAGCAGGGAACCCGATGTGGGCCTCGATCCCAGGACCCTGAGATCATGACCCCAGCCGAAGGCAGAGGCTTTAACCCACTGAGCCACCCAGGCGCCCTGCAGCAAGCTTTAACTGTCCTGTGGAACCAAGCCAGGCTATCGGCAAGGCCAGCCACACACCATCAGGATCATGGTGGGATTTCCAGACTTTAATACACATCACAAATCCCACTGCCCTTATCTTGTCCAAAAACCAAGAGAAACGTAACAGCTTTTTCAAGCCACCTATAAATCAACTAGATTCTCTGAAATTTTTACATCTGCTGGGGGCTTATGTATTCAAAACCTAATTGAGGGGGAAAGATGCATTTATGGGTCAAACACTTGTCTCCACAAAGTCACATTTGACACTTGGGTGCAAGGAGGGAAGTACCTTTAGGTTTCTCAAATGAACATTGCAAGGTTCTAGTATACAATGCAGTATTATTAACTACATTCACCATGCTGGATATTAGAGGTTTGGAACATAGTCATCTTACAATGGAGCACCAATTATAGCACAATAAATCTGGAAAAAACCCCAAACATTTCAGTTAAGACTTGAAACTCACCTACTTATGCTCCTTTGTTTCAAGTAAGGACTAGAGTGAGTGGCTTTGCTAAAGACACTTAATTAGCAGCTACTTAGGGAAATATTATAACCAAACAACAAATACCATCAAAGGGAATTAAAAACAAAAATCCAAACACAGGTGGTTTAAGTCCTGGGACTTTCTCTTTATCTCCCTATAAGAGGTCTGCCCAGGTTAAAGGTCAGGTCCCTCCCACCATGAGAATTTTTGGTCTTTGGGGATGGTCCTTGAAGTCACATATGCATAACCACTGGGGTCTACGGATCAGGGGATGAAGTCGTTGTGTAAGGAGACTATCTCCAAGTGTTACTATGGTTTTACCATGAGAAGTATTGGTTTAAACAAAGTCAATTTGTTCATCTTTTCTCTCCCCACCAGGATCTTCAGTGTATGTATTGGACAATCTCCCCAAAAGGAGAGCTAGAAGAAAAAGGCATCTCAAGCTTAAGTTGACCTCAAAGACATACAGCACCATCTACCCCGCCTCTTTTCCTCATGGGAAATCTCATTTTGGGAAATAGTGACCACACGCAAGAGTTCTCAAGCCTGGCAGTTCTGTAGACACATCTAAGGAGCTTTCAGAAAACCCACATTCCTGTGTGCAGCCTAGACCTTCTGGAGAGTCTCCAAGGGGATCCGTGTGCCCTGGGCTACTTCTTCTGGTGGTTGGGGAGACAGGAGAGCTGCAGGCATTTCTCTCTCCCTGGGAATATACATTTTCCACAATCCTTTAGATTGCAATCACACGTGCGGGTGAAACACCACCAGCCCTTGGACCATGAATCAAAATAATGCAAGTAGCAATTCAACCTTACTTTTGTCCTTTGATTATAGCTCAACAGTCCCTTTTTGTTTTCTCCCCTCACCACCCTTTTTATAAATTTCAGATTGACATGGCTTCCATTAAGTTCTGCCAGACCTCCAATCCCCCTGCCTGTGAAGGCATCAGCCTCCTGTTACGAATGATTTACATGATGGTGGCCAGACAATTTGCAGAAGTCAGGCAATTAATTCAGGTAACTAAAAACGCTTTTACCAAAATAGTCAAGTAACTGAAACATCCCTGAGAAGCTGTAACTGATCTACTTATTCCTGAGAAAATATCTGGATATTACATAAGCAGGTCACATTTTTCCCCAAGTTTAAAACACTGGGGTAATTCCCATCGGGATATTTTAGTGCTGAGTTATCGTCCTTTTGTCAGACCCTCAAATTTTCACCCCTTCCCTTATTCTGAAAAGGAAGGTAGAAAATTGGAATGAAGTATCAACACAGGAAGCCATGGTTTGTTTGTTTGTTTGTTTTTAAAACAAAACAAACAAGCCTCTTTTATTGAAGATCCATAGGCTCTCATGTAACTTTTCCTGAGGGAAGGATGGAAATTTGAGTGTGCATTTAAAATAAAACAACAATATAGGAGTCCTCATGGAAGACTAAACACATACGGGTTTATTGATTTTTGTCGAATTAGAACTAGCACATTTGGAAACATGGGGGGGTTTCTTAAGGTAAGTAAGTAGGATGGGAAATAGACTTTGCTAAAACTCCAGATGCCTTTTGTACATTTGAAATATCATTGAGCATTCTTAGGATGACCCCACATGGGAAGTGAGAACATCTTCAGAGTGTCCTCATAGAGAGACCTGCTGCCAAAAGGAGATGGGATGAGGCACCTTCTTAGTTCTGGAACGTTCTACACCAGTGACAGGTCCGTATCGAATGGTACCCGGGACTTCTGTGTCTTTACATGTGTGTGTTCAAGCCCTTTGGCCCAACTTACAACACAGAGTGATGGCAGGGATTTCTTCCACTGCCCGATGCTTTCCTTCTTGGGATATTCTTCCCTGTGATTTTTATAACATCAGGCACTAGAAAGTAGCAGTGCCTCCGAGAGCGTGCAAACGTTCTACATTTAATGGTAGCACTTATGCTCCTGAAGCCAATGCAACAGCATCAGGCTATCGTGAAAAGTGCTAACCCCCAGAAACATATTTAAGAAGCATCCAACTACACTATGAGACTATTTTACCGGATCATTTAACCCATGTCTAATCGCTGTTTGTATCTGGTACATCTCTGTTGAATGATGGTCAGGAAAGCAAAGACGGGACCAAGAAAAGGGAGGTTCAGAAGAGTAGGAAGTGTTTTGTGACTTAATTTCTAGTAGCAGAAAATCTATGTATAAAATCACAGAAATGCCACCAGGCTCTTCTACACTGTACATGATTTTAAGCATTTCCAAAGAGCATCACGATTCTAATGATCTCCAAGTCATGTGGACAAGATGGCCCTTTTTTACCTGATTTTTCTTTGTATAAATAAGAGACTTTATTATGAAGCACGATGCCTCTTGGTAATTACAGAATGGTCAGCGTTTCCCTTATTCTCGGGTGTTAGCAATCGTAACATCAATGGGGACCTTACCTACTGAAAAAAAAACAGAACTCATCCATAATGGCTAATTCTGCTTTTCTTTTGTCTTTGCGTTGTATGCCTCCATGACCAGGCATATACGATGTTGTGTTCTGCTTTAATAAGCAGTCAGGATTTGGGTTCAGACATGGCTGGACTTGGGCTGTTGGGTGACTGGCACATTCACATTCATACACTTAGAATAGCAGCTGTCATGTTTTGTGCTTCTGGCATACAAACTGTAGGGTGAAGGGAACCAGGAAAAGGGCAAAACTTTATTGTGGTAGGTAGGCACCCCAGTGTAGGCAGTGAGCCCTACCCTATGTTCTGAGCTCTTGTCAGAGTGCATGGGGACAGGCTAACTTGGGTGGGCATTTGAGGTAACCTGGGAGTTGCATGCATTAAGGAGACCCATGGATGTAATCAGGGACAGGTCAGATGTGCTCCTCACTGGAAGAGTAGGAGTAGCCCTTGTCTAGGAGCAGACATGCATTCATGTAGGGTCCCATCCTAGCTGTCAAATCCTAGTGAGTACTGCTACGGTCCCAGCCATTGTCACTGCCACTGAGCTCCTTTACATCATAGGCCTACTACACATGCTCAACTACCCTGCAACATGACCTCACACCTCAGCTACTGTGAGCTGCTCAAGAAAAAACCTTAGTTTTTCTTCTACTTGGTTTCCCCATCACTTGGCACAGTCAGAAAAAATAGTTAGTGTCTTCATTTTAGATGAATGGGTTTGGGGAAGGTAGGTGCACATGGGTGGAAGGAAGACACTCAGAGTGTGGAATTTGGATAGAGAGGATCTTGCCTGTGAAAATGATAAGAAATGTGCCTCTTGGTCCCAGAAGCACTGGGAGGGCAGATACCTTTAAGTTTAAACAAGGAACAATGGAGCTAAACAACCTGTAGCTCATTACTGTGGTAACTCTTCCAGATATCTATCCCTGACTTTTCAAGGCCGTGATGGGCACCATACTGGGAAAGATCATGGATTAGAAGACCTACAACCTCAACTTGGTTTTGCAGTTTTCCAGCAGGAAGACATTGGGGTGGATCCTAAATACAGCCTGAGTGATTTTGAAGGAGCAAAGTGAGAACGAATACTTTCTATAATGTAACTCTATGGCCAGAATGAAATGGCGTGCGAGGACTCTGGATAAAACACAGATTTGTGAAAATGCATTGTAGTAGCTGGAGAAGACTTGTATATTTTTGGAATCTTGACAGGACCCATGGAAAGAGGTTTCAACTTCCATGGGGAACAAATATGGCGGACACTCATTTGCATGTATTAAGTCTACTTAAAGTAAATCTACTTAAAAACTCATCCAACATATTTTTATTTTTAAAACATAATTTTTATGCAAAAAAAAATTGAAAATCAATAAATTAGCTCCCCAATGGAAGTGGCCACCCAGTATTTTACAGAGACCTTACATCTGGAGAGATAAACTCTGAAATCAGAGGGCCCAGTCAAAGGTCAGTAGTGGCAGATACAATCCAACAAGAGGCAAGATAAATTTGGAATTAAGAAAAACAGATTCCCATAAAATATTTTGCATCTGAGTTATTTCTGTACTTTATCTTGTTTTATTACTGTTCAAACACTAATGACCTAGTGTTGGCTAAAAATATCGCAATAATTTACATGTGTGTTCATATTACATATTTGCAAGTAATTATTTGGAATTGACTTTATAGTCACTCATCTCTGGCTTTTTAATTATAAAAATATTAAAATACATTTACTCATGATCCTCCTCATGCAATTCCCTATTTCTTTCAGATTATGTACTCCTACCCTGTTCAGATTCTATGATTCTGCCCTAAGGAATGCTATGGTTTTTCCGGCTTGAGATTTAAAAAGTAAAAAACATGTCTAAAAACCAGAGAAGGGGCAAGAAAGAAAAGGTTAAGACAATATAAGCTCCTTATAATGCTGCCAGCTAATGATACATGTGGTCCCTGGGAAATGAAAAGGGCACATCATCAAGGAGACAGTTTGTTTTCTCAAGCCTGTACAGTAAGCACCTTCATTTCCCAGGCTCAAGATGGTCTATTCGCAGCAAGCTAACTTGATTCTGACCATGAAATGCTTGTGTGCAGGCTGGGCATCTCTCCTTCAAATCACTGCCACACATTTAGGCGTTCCCTTGTTTTCTTGGCTGGTGTTTGATTTCTTCCAGCTTTTAGAGATTCTTCTCAATGTCATTTCAACACAAGATGTATCATCAGAATAAGCCCAGAGGGTGTGGGGAACAGGAGCTAACTTAATGCCTTGGGGACTCTTCTGGGCAACCTACTGGGGGACTTTGGCAGGTAGGCACACCAGGAACATAAATTGCATATGTGTTTGTGTGTGTAGGTGCAGAGGTGACTGGTATGTTCAGAGAGGGGCAGGTGCCGTGAACAGGATGCAGGTCTCCTACGGGTGCCTCTGCCCAGATGGATCTTGAAGAATGCAGGAAGGAACACAGAAGCCAGCCTCCATGTGACTAGGGCTGTCTGGGAGCAGGTGTGTCAGCAGGCTGGGCCCAGAAGCTGATGGCTGCCTTAGCCTAGGGCAGCCTCACCGGTCTGTGAGATGGAACTAAGGGGTGAGATGGACTTCTGCTTTATTTGTCCCTGCAGTGGGCTCATCTCCTGAGTCAAATAAGTGTGGAATGGAAACTGGACCTTGTGAGAAGCTGGAAAAAAAAAATAGGCATTGGTCACGCCCCTCTGGCAGTTGAGCTGTGTCTCAAAACTGCCCATCTGGGGATGAAGAAGGCAGGCACTGTGTTGGCCGTCATCATGCACCTGCCAAACCCGGCCCCCTGTACGTCTTGATGCCTTTACATGCCCTGTCAGCCCCGAGAGTTCGGGAAGTCTGCAGCTTTGCGAGAGCGTGGGATTCTGAAAAACAGTTTTGTGGAAGTGCACAAAAATGTCCAAAAAAGCGTGTGGGTGTCAGAGAGACCATCCAAAATACATCTTTCACTAAGCACTTACAGACCATTAGAAATACTGACCATGTATTAAGTCATAAAAACCCTCAACAAATACCAAAGATAAAGTATCTTGGACACCAAGCTTTCTGTCTACCTCTTACTTTGTATTATGTTGACATGGGTGAAGACTAATTTTTACATTAACAAGAAGGAGGGTAATGAATTCTCACATATTTGATAAAACATACAAACATGCATAAGTAGATAAGCCCTGGGTTACAGGAGGCATCATAACTAGAATTCCAAAGTACTGAGGTGCCTGGGTGACTCAGTCAGTTAAGTGTCTGCCTTCAGCTCAGGTCATGATCCCAGGGTCCTGAGATCAAGTCCCGCATCAGGCTCCCTGCTCAGGGGAGAATCTGTTTCTCTCTCTCCCTCTGCCACTCCACCCACTTGTGCTCTCTCTCTCAAATAAATGAAATCTTTATAAAAAATAGAATTCCAAAGTATTACTAGAATTCAATCATAATGGTTGTACTGCCCATCAAAATACTATGTTGAAATAAGTTGAGGGAATTTATATATAAAACAGACGGAATTATATCCTCAAAAATTTAAATTAGAAAACACGCTATCTCAAAAATGATGATCTACACTTTACGTAAAGATAATAATGGGAAGAGTAGCATAAACCCCAATGATGTAAAGGGAAAGCGATAACAAGAGAGAAATAAATAGTAGAGATTGTAAAAGTATGATTGGGAAATTCAACAGAACCAAGAGTCGTTCTTTGAAAACACAACTAGAAAAAGATGTGTGCCTCTGGCAATACTAAGAGATAAGGAGACAAAATACAAAGTAGTGATGTCTGTCTATTAGTTCTCAATTAAGTCGCAGAACAAAACAAATGAAGAACATTTTAAATATAGGAGGGGTCATCACTACTGATAAGGAACGCAGAGATGAAATGGAGAGGAAAAGATTATCACACCTTCCCGGCTGTTGATATCTGGGAAGAATGTGAAAGCAAAGTTTAAGAATTATTTTTAAGGCTGACTTACAAAAGGGGTCCAAAGATTGAAAATTGTATGTGTTGAAGGCACTAGTGCAGTGGTTAAAAGGCTTCCAACAGAGAGGATAACCATGGGGTGTTCAGGAAGTAGATCATCCCAGTTTTACACAAAAAAGACAGAGAAATGATGGAAATATAATGGCCTCCATCCTACTTTTCAGGCTGATGTGAATTTATCCCCAAACCTGACAAATAGACTGGAGTTGGGGGAGGGGGGGACGGGACACCAACCAAACAAGAAATCCATTGCACTTACAAATTTGGTTTCAAAAATCAAAAGGCATTACAAGCACATTTTATACACCAGGGTACAGAGTAAAAGAGGGTGCCATCAACTACTTGGGGATGTCCCTGCATAGCAGAGATTTATGATTAGAAAATCTGGAAATGCAATTTATCATGGAATTGGATTTTGAGAAAAAAAAACCTATAATTATCTGGATGGAAGGTAAAAAAAAAGCAGTGATAATACTTGACTCTCTTACAGCAAAACAATCTGTAATGAGGAATCAAATGGAACTTATTTAGGAGTCTAAAGGAATCTATAAAAATGGAAGGGCACCCACCATCTGAAATGGATAAGTACTATCTTTATGTTGGATGGAGAAGATCCATGGCTTGAGATGATTTTTATTTCCCGAGCTTGGCAAGAATAAATGAAGCCAAGGATATCGAGCGTAGGTTTGGATGTGAACTGAAAGCATGCATTGTGCATAGGAAGAGTGAACTGGGGAAAAGTCTTTGAAAAACTGGTTAGCCTGACCTAAAGTGGAACGTGGGCAGAGCCTGCAGCGAACCATGTGCTCTTCAAACACAGGACTTTGAATGGATGGCAGATTTCTAAACTAAAACCGTGAGTTCCACCAGATGACAGACAGCCCACTACCCTGATGTGCAAAAGGCAATGAGAATAAAACCCATCTATCCCTTCAAAAACACACGATCATGAAACTAAAGGTCATTTAACGAAAGGAAGAAAACCCTAAACAATAGGTTTTGTGGTTATTTGATGTTGAACTCAAGATGGGGAGATGTATTCATGAGGAGCTGGTTAAATAAATTAATATTTGTCATGGTCCTTGATTTTGTTTGGTGAGGTGGGCTGTGGATGCTTACAACATCTAAGCAAACTACTAAAAAGAATGGGTCAAGGAGCATACTCGAGCCAGGTATTTCGATTAATCAAATTCTGCCCACCTAGATGCCCTAAGCAGGCTTGAAGTGGGGTGTGTGTGTGTGTGTGTGTGTGTGTGTGTGTACCCCAAGATCTCAACACTGCAGTCCCAGGGTACTTGGAAAAACAAAGAGAAGTCGAACATAACTGATGTACCATAGGATGTGGCTTTCCTAAAAACTCTTCTCTGGGAACCCTATTGCAGACTCGTGAAGCAGGATTTTCTTTATTGTGTTGAGAGCGGAAAGGAGGAAAAGTAGGACCTCAGGAATACAGACACTTCCTATATCAATAGAAGTATGTAGGGAACAGTTCCCTATCCTTGGCGCTACCATCTGACACGGTCACACAGATGACATACATTGGTGTCATGTGAATCGTCAAGTCTCCAGTATTGTGTTATTTGTCCCCCTGTGTACATCCGTGAGAACTCTGGTTTCAAAAACTAAGAAAAGGTCGCCTTCTCCGTAGTGAATGCATTTACATGGCTAAACACGCCTCCCCAAACGAGATCTTTAGAAATGAAAAGAAAAAAGAATATAAGATAGACCAACTAAAAAGCCTTTGGGAAAAAACATTCTGAACCCCACTTTATTGACGTTATATTTAACTTGGGTGTTGGTGAATATTTTCTGAACTCGGTATTTTCAAAATAATATACACCTCAGCCTTGTAAACTGGAAAGGAGTAGAAGATATAAATTTCTTTGGTTTCCACAGGTTTGCTTTTGTATGGGAAGAGCTTATTAAAAACAGAGATGAGTTAATTTAATGAATAGTCTATCTAGCTATTAGAAGACTCTTTGACCAACACTGTATACACTGTTTTTTCCCCCGTATTTTCCCTGATGGTGCTGTCTGTGTTATCTTTAAACAAACTTGCATGCTGAGTATTTCACGCAGATATTTTAGAATGTGGCGGGTTGGAAGAAACGGAAAATGTGAATCCCTTATATGTCAAGTCAAAGCAGGTGATAGATAGTCAGTGGGAAAAAAAATCAACATAAATATCTTTGCACCGAGGCTACAAACACCTTTTCCTCCATGCCTCAGCTGGGAGCGGAAGGTCTACTCACAGGGATTACACATGAAATAACCATTTTAAAGTAGAAAGCTGGAGTTTGGAAGGCTCTGGATGTTGACTACTTTATTTTTTAGTAATCCTGAAACCCTCTGGATGTTGGTGAGGGTACTGACATTGGTTGCAAGACCAACACCAGGCTGGCTCATTTCAGGAGCCATACTCCTACCGGCAGCTCCCAGCACATACACAAGTGAGCTGAAGAAGGTACAAAACTCAGCATTTGACTTCTGACAATGTTGTTTGTTTGTTTTTGTTTTTTTCCAAATTCTGGATGTGGAAGACTTGCCATTTGAGTTCTGAGAATATTTTTTCCCCCAAATTTAGCATTCACAACGCCATTTGTGGAGCTTGAGGAAATTGATTTTTTTTTTATTTGCCCCAGGGGTACAGGTCTGTGAATCATCAGGCTTACACCTTTCACAGCATTCACCATAGCACAAACCCTCCCCAATGTCCATCACCCAGCCACCCTATCCCTACCCTCCCACCCCCAGTAACCCTCAGTTTATTTTGTGAGATTAGGAGTCTCTTATGGTTTGTCTCCTTCTCCACCCCATCTTGTTTCATTTTTTCCCTCCCTACCCTCCATGATCCCCCGCCTTTCCCCTCAAGTTCCTCATATCAGAGAGATCATGTAATTGTCTTTCTCTGATTGACTTATTCCACTTAGCATAATACCCTCTAGTTCCATCCCCATCATTGCAAATAGCAAGATTTCTTTTTTTGATGGCTGCATAGTATTCCATTGTTTATATATATACACCACATCTTCTTTATCCTTTCATCTATTGATGGACATCTAGGTTCTTTCCATAGTTTGGCTGTTGCGGACATTGCTGGTATATACATTGGGGTACATGTGCCCCTTTGGATCACTACCTTTGCATCTTTAGGGTAAATACCCAGTAGCATGATTGCTGGGTTGTAGGGTAGCTCTATTTTCAACTTTTTGAGGAATCTCTACACTGTTTTCCTGAGTGTCTGCACTAACTTGCATTCCCACCAACAGTGTAGGAGGGTTCCCCTTTCTCCGCATCCTCGCCAACATCTGTCGTTTCCTGACTTGTTGATTTTAGCCATTCTGACTGGTGTGAGGTGGTATCTCACTGTGGTTTTGATTTGCAGTTCCCTGATGCCAAGTGATGTTGAGCACTATGAAACTGATTCTATGTTCCATTCCAAGAGACTAAGTTTCTCTGGGATGGCAGGTGGACAGAGGATTCTCTGGAAATGTATCACTTCAGCAGGTGCATAGGTGAACCAGATTCTGAGGGAATGGGCAGTCGTCCACACCATGTGCCACAGATCCACTCCAAGACTCACATATCTGGAACATTGAACAACTGGTTCCCAATATTCCCTGGGCGCGGCTCTGCCTCCAGCTGAGTTGGGTGGGAACAATGGAGGTTATGGGGAGTGAGTCCCACCAGGTGGTAGCAAAGTGACATGGAATATAACTGGGGGTGTCCTAGATTCAAGTAAAAGGCTGACTTAATTTCCCCTCCCCACCCCTGTACGGAGGACTAATTTTGAACACTTGGTGAACAGTATCTCTGTCTTTATTCATGAGATCATGAGTTCCCTCCGCACCAGGTTCCAGCAAGCAAGTGGCCATGAAGCTCACACAGTGATCTGAAAGGTGCCATGCATTCTCCAAGACTGAGATGCCTTCTCAGAAATTAGGAAGTCCTCTCTCATGGGGACATGTCCCTGCCATGGGAGGTTCCACAGAGCTGCTAGCTTCTGGCAAGCCTCATCAGGCTGCACTGAGTCACCGGCATTCAAATAGATGGATGTATTTGTCCCGAGGCTTCGGACAGAGGTCATGAGCACGTATTATGCATATTCTCTCCAGGAGGAGACATTTCAGTCAGCCCAAGATTATTATGTTGTCATTAGCAAATGCCTGTCATTGCTCATGAGCCCATTTTAATATTCATTTGTGTATGCCATTTCATTTGGCACAGAGAAAAGAGACTACTGAATGCTGTTTTAGGGCAGATGGATTAATCTGATAGAGAGTTTTCTTGGTTTTGACGTGCCAAGTTTTACTGTTTTTCAATTCAATTGTTGTACAAAAGGAATTATGTATATATGACTTTATGAAGTAAGATATTTGTCAGGACACCCATAGGCATACACATACACACAAATCACCATCTTTGGGGGGAAACGGAAATTGGGGAAGAACATGCAAGACCAAGAACCCAACTGGGAGTTATTCTGCAATGCCATTCTTTGAAGATGTAACGTTATCACCTGAGCACTTCCCAACTAGTCATGACAGCAATTCATAGAAGGGACCCGATCGATTCAATCACCCAGAAACACCTTTCTCCCAGACAATGCCAGTTTTTGTTTGAATCTTCAGCACCTAACACAGTGCCAGCGACATGATTGGATGGAAATGCATGAGTCTACTTCAGGTCATTATCACTGTCCTCATATTTTTTTTTAATTGAGTACACAATATCTAACATAGAGTGCTTTGTTTTTGTTCATTCGAAATCTGAAATAAGCTCAAAAGTAAGGCTCCATGAGGTTGGCAACTTGTCCACTGGCTTTGGTTCGATCTTTCAGGGAGCACATGTTGGGGTAAGCCGAAGAGGGCTAGTGGTTAATTGGGAGTAAAATCTGGGAGAGAACTGAGTAGGGAAGTCCTGTAGAATATGACAGAGATGAGATCCCCCTAAAAGGCAAGGGGTAGAAGGAGAAGCAGGATTGGACAGGGAGAGTTTCCAACAGACACTGCAACCTGACTCAGGCACTGCCCTCCCAGGGGGAGGTTCTGAAGCCCAGACTGCCCAATAACCGAGTCCCACACTGGGAAGGAATGGAGAGAACCTATGTTGCTCAGTCGTTAACTGGAGCTTGACCCTAAAGGCACCGAAGCTGGAGGCTCTCGGGCAAACATACTCCTTGCAACTGAAGGGCAAGTTCATGCATGGATGGTTGAGCTGTACTCTTTGGGGCCATCATAGGTGTGCCATGTAGTGGGGAAAGAGTAGGCAGAAGCAGGATTGAGCCCTTAAAACTCCAAGCCCTTGGCTTTTTCAAGGGATTCCAAAGACAGAAGGCACTGATGAGGTTTCAATGCCCATGTAAACCGTTGACTCAGGTGTCTACTTTGAGCTACTGGTAGGATGAGGCCAGAGGCAAGCAGCTCTACTGAGAAGCGAAGGTTGCTTGGAAGAAATCAGAAGATGGGCTAGAACCTCAAGTATCGCAACCATGAGCTAGCTCTGACATCCAGCCCTTCTACCTGGGCTCTTTCTCCTCATTCTTTGAAAAGCAGCTAATACATATCAACTCCCTCTTCAGAAGTACCAAACAAGGGTAGTATTCACCAGGGAAAACTTTTCCTTCCACACATCAGATCAACTTCAATAATTGACTTGGATGAACTGCCAATATGCTAAAGCTTAGGAGTATGAAAACATAATTTGCTCTGGGAAAGAAAATACATATATATCTACTTTTTAAGCAAAATGCTATTTCCTCAGATGTCCCAATGAATGCTCAAGATTACCAGAAGCCTTCTCTGTTTTCACAAGTCAACAATAATTTAGGATGAAATCATGTAATTCATATCAAGAAAGGGTCTTCAGTATAATAGAAGTTATTGAACGCAATCCATTATTCCCCCGAATGTTGACTATTTCCGTTAAAGATTTCTAGACAACATATTTGAGGTGGTGGGATTTGGAACAGGTTGAGACTGTTAAAAGGGGGGTTTGGATACTTACTGCATTACAATTGTCAAAATAATCCCCATGAAAATCCTCAAAATGTAGACTTCTCATGTAAAATTCCACATGCTTCCTAAATGCAGCTACCCATCAAAGCGTTATAGACAGGACGCAAGGGATATTAGCAATGTAACATTTTTTTAAAAAAGGTAAATGTCTAAAATTGCAAATCAGATGTCTGTAGGCCTATCTTATTGTACATCCATTTCTGCGTGTGATGAAAAAAGCATTAGGATCCAAGCAAAATAAATTAGTAATTCTGAGCAGAAAATGAGGTTTGATTTACAACATGAACATCACACCTTGGAAGAGCCTGAAATTCTTTTAACGTTTCTTAAAATTGAGATTGACCCTCTTTTCTCAAAGAATGTAATTTGAAACACCTTACAACCAATTATCCCCAAATTAAATTATTTAAAATGTACACAAGACAAGGAGCATTGGTTAATATGTACCTGGTTCATTTGCTAATGAAGACTGAAACAATTTCTGAAGGTGTTTATAGAATCACCAATATTTATTCAACAGAAATCTATTGAATCGAGGGTAAAAGTAAGTGCTATCGTGTGTCTTTCTTTCAATTTGTTTTTGTTTGCTCACTTTTAATGATTAATGAGGCTCTCAGTGTTGCAGATGAATGTTGACAGACAAAGTAAGACGCGACTAGATACAGAGGAGTCGTCTTGAACATTTATTGGGCGCAAAAAAGGGATTTACTTTATGTATTTTTTTTAAATAAAGCATAAGCACTTCGAAGCATTAATAATATTTCTGGACCCTGGGCTTTAATCGTTTTCAAAAACAAAACAAAACAAAACCCTATTGATCTCTTCAAAGGCATGGCCATTATCTGCTGAAAGGGAACCTGCCATGTTGTGCTCACGCTTCTGCTTATGTCCTGAAAAGACCATGTGGTCCTGCTGTGGGAAGACAGGTGCTCACGTGGGGGACACATCAGAAAACTTGCATGCTGCTTGCCTCCACTCCAATATGGCTTCTGTACCCCAAGTCCAGGAGAACCCACTGCAAGAAATTAGTGACCGAACCAATTCCATTGTCTACTTTGGAAATTACTTACAAATATGCCTCAAAGAGAAAATACTCCTTTCTTTTCTCTAAAGAATTCTTGACATCTTGATTTGGTCTTAAATTTCTCTTGATCCATAGCAGTGTGTGTGTGTGTGTGTGTTTTCTATTTCCTCTTCTCCCATCAAAAACAAAGAATTCTGTTTGGAGAATAAATCCATTACAGAAACTCGAGAGACTTGGCTTTAGGAGCAGAACTCAGAATCACCCATGAAAGACAAGAAAAAACATATCCTTAGAGGTTGCTGGGACAAAGCATGTTACATTTTCAATGACTAGTATTTTCAGCAAAATAGGCTTTGGTTTCCAAGTGGCGCTTTCATCTTAAAATTGAAAACTGTAGGCTGGATTCAATATTAACAGAATGGATTGTCTGAGTAATTTACCCATCTATCAAGAAGCCCCAAGTGCACTGCTTTGAGAGGTCCCTGACTTTGCAGGACATGCTACAGTTATGCAGAATTTGGGGATGCAGCCTCTCAGATTTCCTTCCTGCAGTGTGAGAAGGAGGCATGAAAGGTGCATGCGAAAACAAGCTGATGAGGTCTGTAATGCTGCAAATACTGCTTTATACCAACTCTTCCATCTTCGTCCAGGGCGTGGCCATAGCGATCCCCCATCGGTTGGTCACAAAGGAGAGGTTGAGAAAGTCGACATTTGTGAAAGAGACTGTTTTATACAAAATCCTTTAGGAAGGAACAGAAATAGCATAAGGGAATGATATCAGCAAGCAGACTCTACCTTCGTCTAGGAGACACTATTAGGACAGAGTTCACTGTAGTCTTTATAGACAGAAACTCTTGCTTTATGTCTGTGAAAATACCTGGCTGGAACAGATTGTGTTCCCCCTCATAAAATCTGCCGGTGCTTGTGTTTACGTTGGTGACCTACTGTCCCGTTTGGGTAAACACCTATGCCTTTATGCCAATTCAGTGGTGGCTGCTGTGGTCCAGTACATGCACGGAGATGAGTCAGGCAGGAAACTGAATGCCCCATTAATTTCAACACTCTGGAAAATGCAGAATGCTCACAGGATTTAACCTTCATGGGGCACCTCGAGATTTCAGGGAAAGAAAAGGAACTTCCATTGGGTGATCCATTAGCTAACTTGAATTGAAAGATTTTTCAAAGCTGTTTCGCTGCAATATCTGTCATGATGGAGATGTCTACATAAAGGAAACCCTAGCCCAAAGGATCGTGCCTCTAGAGAACACTACCAGGGTTAGAAGCAAATGTGAAGGCTCTATTAGAATATGTGGAGTTTATTATGTCCCAGTAGGAGTGCATTTGTTCTCAATTTCAGAAGGAAGACCCCAACTCAAGAACTGGTGGATCCACATAGCCAGATGTAGGACAAATACATAAAGGCAAGCATGTGTGTGTGCATATAGCAAAACCTATAGGGATTTCTCAGGAGACTAGACACAAAGGTCACCTCTAAGATCAGACAGGAAGCAGGTAGAGGGAAGGCAGGGATAGGGGGAGGCCCCCAGGGCTGGGCATTGCAGGAAGTCCTGCAGGGTAAAGAAAAAGGGCATCATTGCACTTGCAAAGGAGAAAATAAATTGTTGGCTGTAGGGGCTTGGGCTATTACCCGACAGGAGAATCTGGGGTCAGAGATCTCCAATCAAACTCCTTCCCTTGCATAAGCTGGATTAGATCAGCAATGTTGGAAGGGGTTGCTTCCCGGCGAGACCAGTGAGCATGGAAACCTGATTTGGAAACTTGGCAGCAGCTAAGAGAAATGAAGAGTCTGGAGGCCGCATGCATCCCCACTGCCAGGGGAAGCCCTCTAAAACCTATCAAGAGCTAAACGCACATCCCTTCTCAGGCAGAGAAAACAAGGGCTCTATCAGATACGTAACAGAATCTCAACTAAACAGACAAACGTGTACTGCACCATAAACTAACAAAATGAAATCGAAAGTGTAAAGGATATAGAAGATGCCTCTTGAAGCAATTTTAGGAAATTTAATGTAGGGAAGCTGACTCCCTCCTTTAATAAAGAAGTGAATTCCTAATCTAGGGGATGGCAATCGTTTTCTGTGAAGTGCCAGACAGGAAATAGAATGACTCTGCAGGCCATATGGTCTCTGTTATAACTACGCAACTCTGCCATTGTTGCGGGAAAGCAGCCACAGACCATACATAAAAGAATGGGCATGGCTGTGTGCCAATAAAACTTTACTTACAATGACTTCAAGTGGGCCAGAATTGGTCCATGGCTTGTAATTTGCTGGTCCATGTTTCCCTTGCTACACAGCATCAGCACCTCTTGAGAGGTCAGACTCAGCCCCAAGAGCTGTGGAAGAGGAAGTTATATTTGTTTTTGTTTTTTGGGGTTTTTGTTGTTGTTGTTGTTTGGTTGGTTGGTTTTTTTTTAGAGAAAGAGAGCATGAGCAGGTGGGATGGAAGAGGGAAACAGATAGAGAGAGGCTTAAGCAGGCTCCACCCTTTCCATAATCTAACAACCCTGAGATCATGACCTGAGCAGAAATCAAGAGGCAGATACTCAACTGATTAAGCCACTCAGGGGCCCCTAGAAGCTGTATCCATAACAACATGCCCAAGTGAACATTATAGAATGCACTGCAGACTATTCTGTTATGTTCTGACACCTTATAAGATTCAGGGGGAGTAAAGTTACAATGTGGGTTGCATGCACTCAGGTACACATAGACACATGCCTCACACACACAGATGACGTGCACACACACACACACACACACACACACACACATNATCATGACCTGAGCAGAAATCAAGAGGCAGATACTCAACTGATTAAGCCACTCAGGGGCCCCTAGAAGCTGTATCCATAACAACATGCCCAAGTGAACATTATAGAATGCACTGCAGACTATTCTGTTATGTTCTGACACCTTATAAGATTCAGGGGGAGTAAAGTTACAATGTGGGTTGCATGCACTCAGGTACACATAGACACATGCCTCACACACACAGATGACGTGCACACACACACACACACACACACACACACACTTGAAAAGTACTGCTCCAATGCTTCGTTATTAATGGTGTTAATTATTAACAGTACCAGTAATTCCCTCGTCAGAGGAAATATGTTCATTGTTGATATGACTTTAAAAATTGCTACGAAATTCTCCAGGGGAAGAAAAGAAACAATAGGAAAATGATGTACAGAAGAAAAAGAGTCTCTGCTGTCTCCAGTGAGTTGTGACTGAAAGGCAGGGTCGTCCTTCCAGACCTTCCATGAATATAGGCTCTTCTGCAACAGGACGCCGTCACCATCGGGGTTATTTAGGTTGCTGGTCTCCCACCGCTCTTGGATTGGGATCAAAGAGAGGAAGGCTGCACACAGAAGTTAGCAGCAATCATGCCTAAGAAGCCCCAGAAGTAAGACGGTGGGTAAACGTGGGTCCCAGAGTATCCAAGGGGAACCCATCTCGGTGTCCCCCAAATGCAGGATAAATGGACAAAGGAGAGTCATTCCGGGGAAGCCACACCTGCAGGCCTGACCTTAAGGAACTCTGGAAAGCCTTTGGGGGGAAAAGGCAGCATGCCACTTGTTGGTGCGTCGATGATGAATGTCTCAGACACAGATACAGATGTAGAGTTTAGATACAGATGTGTAGACCATATACAGTATAGTTAGATTTAGCTGTGGATCATGGCAGACAGACATTGATGCACATGGTGCACATGTGAATAGACGCACACATACCTCTCTATGTTTGGGTCTATACTTACTCCCAGGTCAACATCTGTATCTCTACTGGTATCTTGGACTGGAACTACCTTCAAAGAACTCACTCTCACGGAGCTTCACAATTGTTGGCCTTCTTCAGGTGCACCTGAACGCTCTCCCTGTGTGATTAACCACAACACCCCTAACAGCGTGATCCCAAACACTGTCTGCTCTACATCACCTAGAGAAGAAATCCCTTGCAGGACTCCCGGTTAAAAGGAAAATTGGACCTCTTACCGTACATTTTCATGACTCCTGCTCACGGATTTGATGGACCAGAATGTAACCTGCACCTCCCCAGACACTGAGCTTTGGATAGAAGAGGAAGAAATAGGGCCGCATGGAAAAGATTAACAGCTTCTGTGGTCATAATACTGAGTAAAGTGTATTCCACGCGGTGGGTTTAGACACGTGTACTCTTCTCCTTCTGTGTTAAAAGCTTTGTTCCTGTGCGCTCAAAACTACTTCCTTCTCTGATGATGTTTGGGCATCAGTGCCATTTGGAGGGTTGCTTATGTCTTAGAAGTGGAAACAAAGAGAAATCTTTAGGAAACATTGAGAATTTGAAGGGTGGACCCTCCTGCCATGGAAGGTGGCCTTCTAAGATGCAGAAGGAGTAGACACAAGTGCTAACTGTGGCTCCAGCATATGCATCCAGTTCGTTGTATGGGCATGCGTGTGTGTGTGTGTGTGCATGGGTGTGCACACACACACAATGTCATGATCCTACACATACCATGGACCTAGGGCGACTGAGCTTGCACAACCTTGCAAAAACAAAGAGTCCCCTGAGCGCCTGGGTGGCTCAGTGGGTTAAAGCCTCTGCCTTCAGCTCAGGTCATGATCTCAGCGTCCTGGGATCGAGGCCCACATCGGGCTCCCTGCTCAGTGGGGAGCCTGCTTCCTCCTCTCTCTCTGCCTGCCTCTCTGCCTACTTGTAATCTGATCTCTCTGTGTGTCAAATAAATAAATACAATCTTTAGAAAAAACAAAAACAAAAACACGCAAATAGTCCCCTACCTGAATATCGCCATCTCGCAGATGAGTGAAAATTCCAATAAGGAAAAAAAAATACCCCTATCCTTCTCTCCTGATGACAATTTCTTACAAAACTAATGAACCTAATGTGACCAACACAGCAAATAACAAAGTGAGAAATAAAGAGAGTTTTATTTCCCCAACAAGCTTCTTTTACTGATATACACCAAAATACGCCAAAAATACTTAAAAAGTGAGACTTAAAGACATGAGTGCGTCTCTCCGCAAATAACCTCAATCCTGTTGAATTCAAGTCGAGAATATGGTGAAGGGGAAAAGGAGAAAGGGAGATATTATGATGGAGTAGAATTAAGACCGTAATTCTCCTTAAGTTGGTGTGTTGGAAGGGAATATATTCGAGTGTCTGAGCTCTCCCAAAACCCACCTCTGCGTACCCATCACTTAAGGTTCTCGAAAGACACATTTTCAATTTTCGTTCATTTCCTTAACGACCCTTGCTTCTCCATGCTTCTCTCTGAGCAACTACCGAAAACGTCATTGATGTTTTCGACACTTAGCCTGTTGTTGCTAAACTCTTAGGACAAGGCACAGCCCCTATGTTATGGGACCTTACGGCTATGTGATTATATCCCCTTAATCCCAAGTGAGTGCAGTTAGGAAAGGGCTTGCCAGCTGTCAACCCACAATGGAGGAAGTGAATGTGAGACACACGTATCTGCTGACTTAGTGATGGAGAAGGTAGATGGTGGGTCATGGCAGCATCACCTTGTTCACCTGCCCGAAGACTCGCTGTTCCCAAGGCTGTACGGGGGCACCCCGCCACATGTACAAGAAGTTCCTCAAGCACAGACTCATGGGGAGAGCCCTAGGTGTGCCTGACTCTACCTTATGTTTTAAGCATCCTTGTTCTTGTCACGGGTTCCCCCAATCTCTCAGAACTCACTGCCTTCCGACGCTGCCCACTATTCATGCGCTCTGAGAATCTGCCAGCTTAATGCAAGATTGGGTAATTTGAAATAAAATATATTAACTGAAGGATCTGCCCATTCGAGAATTATTTTCCTATTAACACAATGTAATCCTTTAAGACTAAATACCAATAGTTAAATTTCAGGTAAATGTGCTTCAAACATTTTAAGGCATGATCTCAAGGTATGTTAAAATGTTTTAAAAAAAAACAAACAAACCTGTAGCCTTACTTTATAGAGAATCAAGTCAAAGTCCAATCAATGTTTGATTAAACCTGCATATACATTTAAAATCCTAGTTGTGGAAAGAAATAGATCAATGTGGAATAATTGAACAGTGATTATTTTTATTTAAATATATGTAATAGATCTCTACATAAACTGTATCTAAAATTTATGTCTTACCTGTACAATTTAATTCAGAACATGTGAACAGAATATATGGATGTTGATGACAATTTAGACAGAAGGGGTACTATTCCTGGTTTCCTATCTAAATGAGGTTTCAAACCAACAACCTTCAGAAGCAATCACTAAAACCTAAAACTAAAACTAAAACTTGCATATTTTGCAAGATGCAAAAAAAAAAAGAAAGAAAAAGAAGAAGAAAGAGAAAAAAAGAATCCACCTACACAGTTATGATAAGGCCAATGGAGCTTGCAGGTGGAATAAAAATTTACTATAAAATAGCATCAATTATTAGCAGCATTTTTTGTATTCTAAATGGAAACACAATGCATTTTTCAAGAGGAGATGCTATAAATAGCTATCAGTAATGTTCTCTGGCAGAATAAAACGCTTGCTAGCAATATACAGAAATATGTATGAAATGGACACCTTTAATGCATTTTGCTGCATATACGTGTTATGTAATGGATGCTATTTTACACCCCACCTTATTTTGTTGGGGTTTAATTCAACTGGGTCCTGACCATTGCTAAGTAAATGATTTTAGGCACACTCCTCGGTCTCTTGCAGCCTGTTTTCCCATATATACAAAAGAAACTAAATTGGATAAATATGTGCGTAGCATAGCTCAATTGCAAGGCTCTTATCTGGTCAAAAGATGAGAAGGATGAGATGTACAAGATATGTCCTGCCTGGAAAATGGGTCATCACAAAACCCCCAACCTTGCCTGTCGTGAGGATCCTCAGTCCTTTTTTGAGGTCTGTTATATGAAGAGTGCTTCCAGAGAACACTCAGACAACTAACTGGACAAGGCAAAAAGGTGACTTAGTGATTTTTTTTTCCCACAAGAGATGTAAGTCCATAAGGGTTGGAATCAAGACTTCCCAGGCTTGTGCCAGCAAAGTGCCTGAATCTTGTTGGCATGGGGGGGGGGGGCTAAAGCAGATTCGTTTAATGTGTCATGGATGACAGCTCAATAGTGATAGATGGTAAATGGATGGACGGATGGATACGTAGGTAATAGATAGATGTCAGATAGATAATAGATGATTTACAGGTGAAAATATAGTTGGTTGAGGGTACATGACAGATAACACGTGATAGATGATGAATGGATACATGATAGATACATAAATAGATCTGAGAGATATGAAGGATGGATAAATGGATGGATGGATAAACAAACAATGGATGGATGGACAGACAGGATAGATGGGTGGGTGGATGGATGGATAATAGATACATAGATAAATCTGATAGATATGATGGAAGATTGGATGGATAAATAGATGAACAATGGATGGATGGATGGATAGACAGGATAGATGAGGGGGTGGGTGGGAGGACGGATGGATGAATGATAAATAGATAAATTGGATGGATGGATGGATGGATGGATGGATGGATGGATGGATGGTTGGATGGATAAACAAACAATGGGTGGATGGACGGACAGGATAGATGAATGGGTGGATAGATGGATAATAGATACATAGATAAATCTGACAGATAGATATGATGGATGGATGGATGGATGGATGGACAGATGAACAATGGATGGATGGATGGATAGATAGATGGGTGGGTGGGTGGATGGATGGATGGATGGATAGATACATAGATAAGTCTGATAGATACGATGGATGAATGGATGGATAGACAGATGAACAATGGATGGATAGACAGATAGGATAGATGGGTGGGTGGGTGGATGGATGGATGGATAATAGATACATAGATAAATCTGATAGATACGATGGATAGATGGATGGATAGATAGATGAACAATGGATGGATGGATAGACAGGATAGATGGGTGGGTGGGTGGATGTATGGATGATAGATACATAGATAAATCTGATAGATATGATGGATGAATGGAAGGATAGATAGATGAACAGTGGATGGATGGATAGATAGGATAGATGGGTGGATGAGTGGATGGATGGATGGATGGATGGATGGATGGATGGATGGATGGATGGTTGGATGGTTGGATGGATGGGTAGGTGGGTGATAGATACATAGATAAACCTGATAGATATAATGGATAGGTGGGTGAATAGATAAGCAATGGATAGATAGATGGATGGGTAGATGGATATATAGACAGGTAGATAGATAGATAGATACATAGATGATGGATGGATAGATTACCAAGGACATAGTTTGTTGATGATACATGATAGACACATAGAGAATAGAGAGGTTATAGATTATACGTGGTAGATTGGTAGGTAGATAGTTATGACAGATGACTGACAGATGATGGATTAGGAAGACAGATAGATAAGAGAGAAAATATACCAAGTCGGACACGAAAGTGTAGTGTACAAAGTAATATAGATTGAAGTACATTGTGCATACAATAACTACCCTATCTTAACATGTAACCACTGCCATCGTGAAGACATAACCATGTTAACGGGTTCCTCTATCCCTCTGCAGCCAACCTCTTCCACTTTATTTCTGATCCCAGGCCAACAAAGATCCATGTACAGTCCACTAGCTTTGTCTTCTCTACAATTTCATGTAAATGGCACCTGAGCGTAGGTAGATACTTGTGTCTGACTTTGTTCACATCGCCTAGTTTCTGAAATCCATCTCTGCCGTCACATTTATTAATGCTGTATTGTCTCTGATTAATGAATACTATTTATTGTATAAATGGGTAAACAAAATATGTTGATGCATTCAGTAGTTCATGAACATATGGCTTGCTTCCATTTTTTTTTCTATTTTGAATAAAGATGCTATGAATTCACGTGCAAGTCTTCTGTAGACATATGTTTTCACCTCTCTGATGGATACCTGGGACTAGCATTGCAGGGCCAGGTGATTCATCTATGGTCACATTTGATACAGTCTAACTGTTTTTCCAAATGAGTCAAATAGATTATCAATGATTGATTTCTTGAAGTTTGTATTTTTAACACTTGATTACAAATGTTAGCAAATGATGGTGTTATTACTAAGGTTTTGCTAGTCTAAGAAAAAATTTTATGTGCTTATTTTTAAATTAGAATTTTATTACCTCATGGGTAATATGTCCTTTTTATATATACGACACATGGTAAGTCAAATGGCTAATGTAAGAATAACTGTACACAAACATTTAATTTCTCCCAGGACCAGAGAATTCCTTAGAATATTTAATTCTGAGTTCAGAGACTAATACTGCAAACATACATCTCCCATAGATGGCATGTCCTAATTTATCACCTTATTATCTGTAAAAATTCAGCATATATTGAACAGACATTTTGAAGACAGATGGTTTTTAAAATTTATCCTATTTGATTTTAGATCACAGCATGCGTGTCAAAAGAACACAAACTCAATAATCATCACCTCTGGAGTTAGTTTCTCTGTTTCACGCCCTTGAAGTGTAATAAATAATTCTGAAGAACGGATGGCTAATTTTCCATGCATCAATTTCCTTTTCTCCAATTTTTCTCCATCATGCTCTGATCCTTTTCATTCATCACAATAGTGAAGAAGACTCATGGACGGTTGTAAACCAGTGAGCAGGGACTCAGTTTGGGTATAATTTATTTTTAAAGGTATCAGTTTGCTCTATAAGATAATTTAAAATGAAGAACAATTTTTTTAAGTGTATGCTTTTGCAGAAGGCAGAGTTCAGTGTTCTTCAAAATGATTCATTGATTAGACTCATCATTCGCATTGAAGTATGACATCTTCGTGGGGTACCAATTTATTGTGGGAGTGTCTGATGATACACGACTGTCTAACTAGACGCCTTGAAAAAATGTTAAGTCCGACCTCACTCTGTTGTGTATTTGTTGATTCTACTTAAGACTGCCCACGTGGTTACCTGCTTTCAGAGGTGGCCAAAAATATCCAGATGAATAATTACATGTTGAAGCCCAACAGCGATGGTGTATTTGCATGTCCATCTTTGCCCTCGGATGAAATTCAATATAATGTTTCACGATGCTACTCAAAGTGACCGTCATGATGTTTTCCCTTTGGTGAAGCAAATTATATTCTGTTTATCATTCCTGATTGAACAAATTAAAACTAATCATCGAGGAATGATTATTTTGTGCTTTCTACAGGCGCATATTCTTCCTGGAAAAGCAAGGTCAATATCAACTATTCAATGAATTAGTCGTTGTACTGTTTGAATATGTAATTTCAAGGACTCTTCAGAGAATTCTCAATTTAAGAAATCCCCCATGGTTAACTGTTGAAGACTATTCGTAAGAACTTCAAGCTTCAAGGACAGGACTAATTTCTTCATTAAAATAGGGCAAGGGAGAAATAAGGGTTTAGAAAATAAGCACGCCATGAAATGCAGTGATGTGGAGAGCTCCTTTGCTTTGCTTTAAAAAAAAAAAAACAACAAACAATCTCCTGGGTTTTTGAATGGACTTTCCATTTTAAATGTGTTTTGTTGTTTCTCTTATCTATGGATGGTTAGTTGAGTAGGATGTTAGCTTGATCTAGTTCCTTGCCCAAGAACTGGCTTCTAATTCAGAGGACGGTATACTGTTGGGAGCTTACGTGCCACTCAACAAAATGGAACCTTGTTGGATAAATTGGTGGACCCATACGTTGGAGATTGGAAAGCTGGACTTGCAGAAATGTGTTACTTTTGCTTCTAAATCCATCCTTCAAGACTTAGGAAACAAGCCTCAGATGCACCCGATTGAACCTTGTTTTCCCTTATTAAGATGGGTAGCTTCTTGACCGTGGTGAGTCAACAAAAGCATGCCCAATATTGCCAACAGAGCTGAGGTTTTACGAAGCAATACTGATGTATGCATGCTCCTAGGCCGTGCAGTTATCAACGAAACACAATTATCTGCCCAAATGACTCAGAAAAAAATGTTTTGCTTTAGAATATATTCATGTTTTTAACACTGAATTTAGTTGTACCTTAATTTGGGAGGATTTACTTAACATTAATGAAATAAGTACAGAAGGACTGAGGATGTTATTACATTAGTGCATTTTTCAAACATACAGAAATTCAGTGCATTAGCTGGAGTAAAGAGCAGCTTGTATTTATATAGTATAGGCTGAGTTCTCATCAGCTTTATGCAAGAAAGGTATATATACATATATTTAAAGAAAGGTGTGTATGTGTATATTTTTTGTAATATATTTTAAAAATATATATGCGTGTGCACATATATATACATATGTGTGTGTATATATATATATATATATATATATACACACACACATAAAGTAGGCTCCACGCCCTATGTAAGTGGCCTGAACCCACACCCTGAGATTAAGACCTAAGATGACATCAAGGGTTGGACACTTAACTGACTGAACCACCCAGGCACCCTGAAAGGTATGTTTTTGATATCAGTTGGCGCCCTGAAAGGTATGTTTTTGATATCAGTTATGTCCATCACATGGACAGAGCTCAGGTATCTGGTCCCATTTCTTTTCTCTCTCTCTCTCTCTCTGTGTAGAATACAAACACACACACACACACGCATATGCATTATATATGCATAGATACATAAGATTCAGAACTATGTATCTGAATCTTCTGGGCACTGGAATACATAGTCATTTCCAAATCTATATTATTCTACAATAATAGTTATTTGTTTATTTTTAAAGGTTTTATTTATTTATTTGAGAGGAGAGCACATGCAAGGGGAGAGGCAGACAGTGAGGAAGAAGCAGGGTCTCCGCTGAGCTTGGAGCCCGATGTGGGTCTTGATCCCACGACCCTGAGATCATGACCTGAGCCGAGGGCAGACACCTCACCAACTGAGCCACCCAGACGCCCCCAGAATATTCAAATGATTAAGTTGAATCTCCAAGTATCTCCCAAGGCATAGACTGATGTAGAGTGCTTTCTTGGGAGAGCTTTAATTTCTATGGGAAAAGCAACATGTCAAGAAGAAACAGAGCTCAGAGTTTTTTCTTTATGGTAATTCCAGAAGTCAAACACATGACCCACCGATGACCAATGCCGGATACCTGGTAGAGGCATGTCCTGTTTTTGTGAGCTGTCTTGACCCACGAATGCCAAGAGATGTCAGCGCCATCTTGTTTGTATAATTCCAGTGCCCCTTTCCCCATCCAGGCTCTATCCAGATGAGCAAGGATGAACTTCCCACACACCCACACATGGTGAGATGCAGCTCAGGAGATGCGTTATTTTTATCCCCAACCCTCACTCCCTGAAGCCACCAGAAGGGGATGTGTCCTCTTAATTCCTTGGAGGAGCAACCTGGCCATTCCTCTTCTCTCCACTTGGAAACATGCAACCTTGAATTTCAAGCATGGCAACCCTAGTGGCTCACAACCATTATTGTTCCAACCGTGGACCAACACCTTCAGGGTTGGAGGGACTGAGTTACGGCAGCGAAACGGAAGCTGCACCATTTCCTTGGTGAATCCCTTCAGGACTGACTCACCCCCTCTGGGAATCTTTTCTGACCCCGTGTCATCCTTATCAAACACTGCCTCAGAGATGTATGTGGCATCCTGAAAGACCAGTGTCATTTGATGGACTAATGGATGAAGTTACAGGTCCTTGTCATAACCCCACCCATAAGCCAGAAGTTACACTCGACCACTGTGACAAACGTTGCTGCTTTGCCCTGATTTCCTTCAGAACGCATGGGGTCCACACTGATACAGCCCTTCTTACTGCCATTCTATGGCAGCAAGTAGCAGATTAATATTTGTTGCACTGAGAGAACGCATGAGCATTTTCACTGTAAACTCGTCATGTTTTTTTTAAATGTATTTTATATATTAATAACGTTTCTTGTTCTGGATTCCTCTTTGCATCAATACAGAAGATTGTTTCTCCCTGAAATTGCTAATTCTTGCCAGTCGAACCTCCGTGTTGGGATTCACGAGCCCATTATTTTTTAAAATGCAGCCACTGTTGTACTTTTGATAAACTCTTAATCTTTTCCAATCCCTGAAGATTCCTTTATTGATTTCTTTTTTCCCCCTCGGTGGAAATCATCTTCCCCTTTTAAATTCCATGCGAGTAGAATTTTGACGGGCAAGCGCTATTTGATAATGTTATGGCTCCTGTTGTCACGTTCCTCCTTTCAAAATACACAAGGCAATAATGTGCAGCGTTTTTTCACAACGCGCCTGTAGGAATCATTACGTACTGCTTATTAACACAATTCCATAGATTTCCCTCACAGAACACTTGAAATAAATATACACTATTAATATTTAACGGGTGCACGGTGACATTAACTTTGTTTTGCTGGGGTTTTTTTTTTTAATTGATGCATCGTTGGATTTGCCTATAGCAACTGTTTGNTCCTTTCAAAATACACAAGGCAATAATGTGCAGCGTTTTTTCACAACGCGCCTGTAGGAATCGTTACGTACTGCTCATTAACACAATTCCATACATTTCCCTCACTGAGCACTTGAAATAAATATACACTATTAATATTTAACGGGTGCACGGTGACATTAACTTTGTTTTGCTGGGGTTTTTTTTTAATTGATGCATCGTTGGATTTGCCTATAGCAACTGTTTGATGAAATACTGAGNGAGAGAGAGAGATCACAAGTAGGCAGAGAGGCAGAGAGAGAGGAGGAAGCAGGCTCCCTGCCGAGCAGAGAGCCCGATATGGGCCTCGATCCCAGGACCCTGAGATCATGACCTGAGCCGAAAGCAGAGGCTTTAACCCACTGAGCCACCCAGGCGCCCTATAGCAACTGTTTGATGAAATACTGAGTCTTTCAACAGCGCCCCAGGGCTGCGGACTTAGGCTGCTCTGCTAGCTAGGAGCTGGCAGAACCCTCACTTGGGTTTGGGTTCTGGGTGGGATCAGTTATACCACACAGGTGCATGACATGGACGTGTGAAGGGTGGATGAAGGAATTCAGTCCTTGTGGGTGCCTAGGACTTGAAGGGGACAAATCCGATGATGTCTGGCATGATGATATGACATAAATATATGACGAGATCAATCTCAAGGGTATTAATATAGGGCAGTCTGTTTTCTGCTTTTAAAACCTATTTTGGTGCATGTTTCCATAATTTCCATACCATGTGATATGATATATGTTCTATTATCACATATGATATATGTGATGGCATATACGCTATATATAATATACGATGTGATGCTAGGACATACATATATCATATCATCATATGGGCTGAAATATCCATATACNCAAATCCGATGATGTCTGGCATGATGATATGACATAAATATATGACGAGATCAATCTCAAGGTATTAATAAAGGGCAGTCTGTTTTCTGCTTTTAAAACCTATTTTGGTGCATGTTTCCATAATTTCCATGCCATGTGATATGATATATGTTCTATTATCACATATGATATATGTGATGGCATATACGATATATATAATATACAATGTGATGCTAGGACATACATATATCATATCATCATATGGGCTGAAATATCCATATATTGGAATCTTTTGTTTCCAATCCATCAGATGGGTTGGAATATCCAGATATCATATCATCACATATTATATGGTTATCTATCTATTATCTATCTCTATGTCTATCTACCTTTCTATCATCTATGTATCTATTTATCTACCTCTATGTCTGTGTATCTGTTTATCTACCTCTCTGTCTATGTATCATCTATCTATCTATATACACACACACACACACACACACACATATATATTTATATTCTAGTCCTGGCTTGTGTCTCTGGCCAGGGGTTTTCCTGGGAACAGTGTTGTGGTCTGCCTGGATGTTTCTCCTGCCCACGTCATTCCTGGTTTGGAAATACCCATATCACTCCCTAAAGCTCTTACAAATTCTATTAATTAAGGGCTTCCCATTAATGAATCCATTTCTGTTTAAACCAGCTGGAAGAATTCTTTGAAAAATGCTGATCCTATAATAGGAGACTGATCCTCCCAGCTTTAATTAGTGGTTCGGTTAACGATGCTGCCAGGGAGCTCGGGGACGCAAACCTTCCCAAGGAGTCCCAGGACATCCCAGAGGCACGGGAAACGTGTGGCAAGGCTCCTTCCCCTTTGCAGCCCCTGGTTTCTTCCGTCCTTGATCTGTGCCTGTTTACTCGCCTGCTCCACAAAGTGGCACCTTGAATTTACAAGCCAGGTCGCTCTGTACCATTTCGAAATGAAGGGATTTGTGCACAGAAAGGCACATTCATCTGAAGGGTATCAGTTAAAAGCAGTCTGTTTTTAAAACCTATTTTGGTGCCCATTTGCATATTTCTGAACTGAATTTTCCAGTCAATGGATGACTCCTCAGACTTGACGTGAAGTCCCAACATCTCACTGTATCTACGTGTTCTTGCAAGAGCAACCCCTCAGAATGTCTGCGGGCACCTCAACCTTAAAGCCCCTTACCTAAAATATTTTAGGGCAGTTTTGGTTTCCTCTTTTGCTTCTGCCCCACGTTGGAAGAATCTGCAGTGATCAGTAAAATTTCCCCCGGGTCATACTCCCAGGTCCCCTTCCATTCCCGTATCCTTCTGGGGCCGTAACTGTGACTGTCTGCCTTCCCGTGTGGCCCCTGGCTCCGGACACAACCGTGTGTATCGATCAAGACTCGTGACACCGACGGCCTCTGAGGCAGGTGCCAACGATGCACTCGGTCTTCCCGGATGAGCTTTTCTAGCGACCAATAAAACTCACCACCCGAGCCCTGGGGTCCGTCCGCAGCGTTCAGGAGATCACTGGACTTTCCCGTGTCTCTGGTCCCCTACAGGCTGATCCAGAAGGAAAGGTTCGTGGGAACGAGGTCCGTTCAGAAGGTTTCCCAGGAGGAACTAGTAGGACAGTGAGGAAATTTGCTGGGGTCCGGTGGTAATTCTGTTTACCGTTTTTGATAAGGAACCGAGGAACTGTTTTCCACACTGGCTACGCCATTTACATTCAGAGCACGAAGGACAGGGTGTCCAATCTCGTATCGTTCCAACATTTGTTTTCCGTCCCTCCCTCCGTTCCTTCCTTCCTTCCATCCCTCCTTCCTTCCTTCTTTCCCTCCTTCCTCCCTCCCTTCCTCCCTGAGTACAGCCATCCCTGTGGGTGTGACATGATACAGATGGACCTTGAAAATACAGTATCCAGTGGAAGAAGCCAGACAGACCCCACAAAGTCCGGGGCACGTGGATCCAAGCAGACACGAGGCAGATTCATGACCACCCAGGGTCGGGAGCACGTGGGGAGTAACGCCCACAGAGACAGAGGAGATGTTCGCACCACTCTGTGAATGCATGAAATGCCACCGAGTTGGCACATTTAAAAATGGTTAGAATGGTAATAAATAAATAAGTGACGACGGTTACAACGGGGAATGTTACGTCGTGCACCTTCTATCACAATGACAGACTAAAAGAATACATCTCGTCATGGACAGATGGGTCGAATCGTGATCCTGTACACCTGAAACGAATGTAACGCTGTGTGTGTGATACTTAAATTTTTAAAATAAATAAAAAATTTAAAAACCGTAAATGGAATAAACTTTTCACAGCACTCCCAGCCTACCTGAAATGCAGCCAGAACAGCATTCCATGCTGCTGGTTTTAATGCAGTACAGTGTTGCTGGCTTAACACAACAGAACCGATCTTGCAATTCTGCGATCCCGGTGGGGCAGGCTGCTGAGATCCAGGGGGCAGGGCCATCCTCCCTCCCAAAGCTCCAGGAAGGGGTCCTTCCTGTTTCTTCCAGCTTCTGGGTTTCCAGGTGTCCCTGGGCTGGTGGCCACGTCCTTCCCAGATTCCCCATTTCCAATCTCTCTCCAGTGTCCTTTCTCTTTCTCTCCTGTGCGTGTGCAGACTTCTATATGCCTCCGTCATTCGCGAAGCCCCGAGATGACATTGGGCTCGCCCACAGGACCCCAGATACTCCCCCAATTTCAAGATGCTTCATCCTACCTGCAAAGCCCCTTTTGCCCCATGAGGGGACTTATCATGAGATTCTGGGATTAGGCTCTTTAGGGCTGCCTTCAGGTTACTACTTGGATATTGAGGGTTCTCTCTTGCTGCCCTATTAAAACCCACTACCTTTTTACCTGCGTGTGCCTTCCTGGTGGTTTTGGATTACAGAACATGAACATATTAGCATCAAGAAAACCCAAAGAACAATAAACACCACAGTGGATGTATCTCCTTGATATCCTATCTCCGTTTTCTTTGGGTACATAGATGCCCAGAAGGGAAACGGATGGATCATATGGTAGATCTATTTTTTTTTTCCTTTTTATTTTCCAACACCCCCGAGGCTCCAACTATGTCAACGAGGCTAGCTAAGAAGCTTCAAGCATCTCGATACTAATTCCTGACGGGCTTATGCACAAGATAGCCCAGTTTGGGTTATGGTCTGTGCCTTGGGTCGCCTGCGAACAGGAAGTCAGATCTTCCCGCCTGTTCAATGATATGCAAGCAGGTTCCATATATCCTACCAGAGAGGAACAAAATTAATGCAAATGATTTCAATCTACTGCACAGTAGTTCACTGGACAGAGAGGAGCTGGAAATGCAGAACCCGGGCTTTATATTTTTCCAAAGTCCCTTTGACTGAGAGTCATACATTTCCGGCTGTTCCAGAGAAAAGAAAGCCTGCCTCAGAGGGATACTTTACCGTCGCTGTGCATGTGCAACGGATTGCATTGGAAATTTCTTTTTTCCTTACCAGTGGAATCGAGCTATAACTTTTATTTCCAGCCCTTCACCAAAAAGCATAATCTTTATATCCAAGGTTAAGTAGGACAAGAACAATCTTTGGAAAAAATTTTTTTTGAATTTCCCTGGGTAAGGACTGGTCAAATTTCATTTTCCGTCCATCAGAATATCTCTGAAAGCAGGGATTGTGTATGAGTCACTGTTATGTATCTGGAGAAGAAAGCAGAGGGAACTTTCAACAAATTCATTCCATTTCATGTCTCAGATATTCACCTATTCCTTTATTCCCTCCTAATTCCTCTCATCATTTATTTATCGGACGTTTATTGAACACTTGCTCAGCGAACAGAAATCAAGATGTCTCATGCATCTTGAAGACCTTAATGCAAACAGCCAGACCTCTGAAGAATAAGAGAGAGAGAAAGACCCGAATAATAAATAAATGGCTGGTGTGTCAATTTCCTGCATGGTCAATAATGGGGAAAAATGCACCTTTGAGAATGCACCCCGCCCAGTCGACTTGAAATCGGGACACAGAATTTTGGGAGACCTCCGTGCAAAGGTAACCACTCGAGGCCCCTTGGAGGCAAAGGAAGGGCATCTCTGTGCCTGGCCAAGCTCCCTGAGGATGAGAATGTTCTCATACTCCTTTCCCCTCCCCTCCAATGTCTGGTGATAAAGAGAAACGTCTAAAATATAGAATGCTACAGAAATCGAAGGTACGCCCCTCACTTTGTAGATCTACTCGTCTGTGATTTACACGGTACACATAGAGCTTGCTGGTAGACTGAGCAGTTAGCAAAAGTCTGAGCCCACTAAAGCATGGAGAAAAAGCATACCTATAGACCTATACAATAACTCCAGGATTTTGCAATGAGAAGTGTTCATGTAGGGAAAAAACCTCAATGAACTTATTGCCCATTTTATAAAATCTTGCAGAGGTCCATATGTGGAATTGCAACTTCTTATAGTACCATGTTCGTCTGAGAATATCTTCCTGTGGGCTCAGTCCTCACTGCTCCAGCTGTATGCATTGAGTTTATACCAATCTTTTTTGCAATGTGTGTGTGTGGATTTAAAAGATACTATGTTATTGAAGGGATGAGACTACTTCTTGTTCATATTTGATTATCGCCATGTGCTGGGTGGACCATAGGCTTGATAATACCGTTTCCTTCGAATTGTGTATGAATAAATCCCATCCTCCCAAATCAGATGACCGTACCATTTAATGTGTAACCCATTAGAGATTTTAAGACACTGTGTTCCTTATTTCATTTTTTTTAAAGGTTCTATTTGTTTATTTTACAGAGAGAGAGAGAGAGAGAGAGAGAGCACAAGTAGGGGAAGCAGTTAGCAGAGGGAGAGGGAGAAGCAGGCTCTCCAGTGAGCAGGGAGCCCGATGCAGGGCTCGATCCTAGGACTCAGGGATCATGACCCGAGCCGAAGGAAGATGCTTAACGAACTCAGCCCCCCAGGGACCCCCTTTATTTTATTAAATCTTCACACAAATTCCTTTGTCTTGGTATGGCTTTGTGTTTGGAAAATCTGGGTACCCAGCAGGATAAGAATTGTTCATGATCTCTCTGAAGGCCCAGGAGATTCAGGCTAAAAAGCCTCTAATTTCATGTCATTTGTTTATACCAACGCAAGGCAGCCTGAGAGTTGACTTTTATAAATTCCTGTACTGGTAAGTAGCTGTTGGATATTTTGCTTAATTTTTTCCTTCCCTTTGTTTTCTTATGTGTACAATTCAGAAACGAAATCAGGTCATTTTATGTTCATTTTTAGCTGTGAACTTTGACTGCAAGTGTTTTTAGTCAGGGGAAAAAGTCACGTTGACTTATGATGCTCAGTGAACAATCCGTGTTTTTTTAATGAAGTGGAGTTGGTTCAATGAGTATAGTTTATTTAGAGAATTCGCTATTAATACTGGAAATTATTAATGTTCTGATGTTCCCTTCATCATGTACGACTTTTGTCAAGGAAGTGCTTTGAAGAGCACCTATTAAGATGCACTGACCCAGGAGGACTTTCATCTTTGTGGTCTCGGTTTGCCACAATTACTTTCCGGCAAAGGGAGATGAATTTTTTTTGAAAAAGATGAATTTTTTTGAAATCAGATGGATCTGATTTTAAATCAATTCTAGCAGTTACTAGAATGAATTCATTCATTCAAGGTGTTGTGAGTTGAGATGAGCAGCACTTGGAGTCATTAAATCTCTTAGCGCACACGCAGCCAGGACCTCCATAAGCCAAAGGAAACAGGAGCCAACTTGAGCCCGGACTGGCCTCATACCAAGCAGCTGTCATTCCTGGAAGGTACCAGAAATGTTTTGATGCCAGCTCCTACTGCAAGGAGGTTTCAACCCTTGCTTTCAACGGCAGCATTGTGACCGGACATCGGACCGTGTAACCCACAGTTCCCACATCCACGTCGTTCTCAGAGAAACCCTGCAGAAGGGAAACGCCGTGTGGGGTCTGTAAACTGAGCTACACACCGGCCTACGTCTGGCCCTAGGAGGCTTTTCATTAATTGCTCTGAAATGCAGTCACGCGCATGTGATAGTTTAAAGGTTGCGGGTGATTCTAATATATAGAAACATCCAAGAACCAGTGTTCTAGGCATTCCTAGCCAGGAAGGTTGGATTGTCACTCATGATGTGTTTTGCATGCATAACTACTTATGTATACATACATATGTGTGTGTGTAATATATATAGGTTTTGTGTGTGTGTGTGTGTGTACATATAGGTTTTGTATTGATGCATGTATAAATATACATGTATAAATATACAGTATGTAAGCGTTATAAAGATATGCACGCATTGTGCAGGAGACTTCATCAAAGCAAGTGCGCATGCTAATAAGCTGTGATGGAAGTGATTTTACTGCTAAGCAACCAACAGGTGCAAAGCAACCCCTGGTCCAGCCCGAGGGCTCCATGCAGTTCCAGAGGACGGCCAGCAGGTGGCGATGTTGATTTGAGCGCTGCGGGCAGACCACTCTGAGGTTGCTCAGAGGGACACAGCAAGGCTGCCTTAAAATCTGGCATCTTCCAACGACCCCCTCAAGGGCTTTGCTTTGTTTTAACTACACCTGCAGCTGCTGATGCCTGGAGAGAGTCAATTATGCATAATTAGCGTTCCTACCCGATGTGCTGAAACCACACTTTGCACACCGTTCCTGTCCAAATTGTATTAATGCGTGAACGATTGGTGTTTGCTGTCTGTTTAATATGCAATGGGGGAAAAAATAGATGCGTGTGCATTCTTGGCAGACAGATGTTTGATTACGGATGTGGAATCCAGGAAAGGCTCATGCTGCAAGAGACGGCGCGACAGGAGAGAGAAGGCAGGGTTTGGGGAAGACACGAACCCACGCCCCCACGCCCCCCTCCGCCATGGCTGAAACAGAGCAAAAAGACCCACTTGAGGCTAGAAGTTGAATCCAGCTGATGCATTTAGCCTAATCCAGTTAACAGACTCTTGGGTAAGTTGCACACCATTTTTAGTTCCCGTACATTAAAACATGGAATGCCACCAAGAAAAAAATGGGAGAACGAAAGATTTCCACGCACCAGAGATGAACCCATCCTGCAAATAAAACCAGGTCACACCTGGGTTGAAGTAAGAGAGTTGGGAATATTTATGGCGCATGAATGTAGGTTTTCACATACAGTGATTGTAGACAGCTCCGTAAATCCTACCGGCTATAGTTGTTGACTACCTGCAACACACTCGGCATTTATTCATTGACTCATTGATAGATTCATTCATTCATTCAAGGTGTCCTGAGCACCGAGCGTGCACAAAATACTGCCTGGATCCTATAGAGACCAAACCACATAGCTCCCAGATCCTTCTAAAAGTTGTTTTCTCTACCTGTAATGCTGGTGCTATGATGAATTACATACAAGAAAACCTCCGCTTCTCCTGGAATACAGATTACGGACGTCTGTCCAGTGCTCAAGGTGATGAAGGGCTTGGAAAGAGAAGGAAAGGTTGATACATGGCCAGAGAGAGAGAGAGAGAGAGAGGACGTGGAGATGGGACAAAGAAGGACAAGGCAGAATCTTAGATGGGATTCTGGAGCTGGTGGCCAAGAGAGGCGGTTACTAGAAAGACTAACAGAATCTGAAAAATGTGCAGAGTTCATTCGTGGTATAGCCCACCTGTTTCTTAGTTTTGACAAACATACCACAGATAACATACCACAGATAATTCATGAGATTTACACTCATCTGGGGAGCACTGCAGGAGGGCTGTGTGGGAATTCTATACACTATTTGATGAGCTTTGTGTACACCTAAAATTATTTTAAGATGAGAAAGTCTACCTTTATTTTTTATTTTTTTAAGAGAATGTATTTATTTGCAGAGAGAGGGAGAGCACAAGCAGGGAGGAGGGGCAGAGGCAGGGGCAGAAGCAGTGCCAGCTGAGCAGGGAGTCTGATGCAAGGCTTGATCCCAGGACTCCGAAATCATGATGTTAAGGGGAAGGCAGATGCTTAACTGACTGAGCCACCCAGGACACCTACCCCCCCCCTTTTTTTAAAGTCTATTTTTTAAAAAAGATTTTATTTATTTATTTGACAGAGAGAGAGATCACAAGTAGGCAGAGAGGCAGGCAGAGAGAGAGGAGGAAGCAGGCTCCCTGCTGAGCAGAGAGCCTGATGCAGGACTCGATCCCAGGACCCTGAGATCATGACCTGAGCCGAAGGCAGAGGCTTTAACCCACTGAGCCACCCAGGTGCCCTAAAGTCTATTTTTAAAACTCAGTAATAAGCAAAACAAAAGAAAACAAACAACACACACACACACACACTCCACACAACCCAATACACCAAATAAACAATCTTAAAAAAAAATAGGGTGTGTTAGCTGAACAGATATTTCACAAAAGATGATATTCAGCCAATAAGTGCTTGAAAAGATACCCAACCTCCTTAGTCATTACGGAAATGGGATATAAAAATAAAAATATAATCATCAGGAGATGCTGCTAAGTCCTGATGAGAATGTCTAAAATATAATCAATAAAAAAACAAAATCCCTGATCATAGTAAGGGTAGGGAGCAGGAAGAGTAACAAAGAACTCTTATACATGTCTGGTGGGGATGCAGAATGGGGCAGCCACTCTGGAAAATAGTTTGGTGGCTTTTCATAAAACTATACACCCAATTACCATATGAAACAGAAACTCTTCCTAGGGATTTGCCAAAGGGGAGTTGGGCGGGAACCACTTATGTTCATTTGCAAACCTGTCATTTATCACAGCTTTATCTATAATCATGGAAGCAATGGAAACAACCCAGATGTCCTTCAGGAGATGATGGACAAGTAGACAGTACCATATGTAGAAAAGGGAACAGAGCCCAGAGGACTTAAGTACACATATATGGAACAGTCCTACTGCGCCTCAAATGTGTGCATCTAAGTGCAAGAAACCCATCTTCATACCTTGCATATGTTTTGATCCATTCATAGGACATTCTGGAAAGTATCTCAAAAGTGTGACTATAAGTATAGGAAGCCAGTCTCCATGCCCTGCATATGGTCTGATCCATTCACAGGACTTCTGGGAAAGACTTCACATGTGTGATCTAAGTGCAAGAAGCCAACCTGACCACCATGCATTGTGTGATCCATTCATAGAACATTCTGGAAAAGACCTCACATGTGGGACTCGGTGAAAGAATCCAGTCTCCATGCCTTGCATATGGTCTGATCGACTCACAGGACATTCTGGGAAAGACCTCACATGTGTGACTCCAAATGCAAGAAGCCAACCTGACCACCATGCATTGTGTGATCCATTCATAAAACATTCTGGAAAAGACCTCACATGTGGGACTCGGTGAAAGAAGCCAGTCTCCATACCCTGCATATGGTTTGATCCATTCACAGGACATTCTGGGAAAGACCTCACATGTGTGACTCTAAGTGCAAGAAGCCAACCTGACCACCATGCATTGTCTGATCCATTCACAGAACATTCTGGAAAATATCTCAAAAGTGTGACTATAAGTATAGGAAGCCAGTCTCCACGCCCTGCATATGGTCTGATCCATTCACAGGAGTTCTGGGAAAGACTTTGCATGTGTGATCTAAGTGCAAGAAGCCAACCTGACCACCATGCATTCATTGTGTGATCCATTCATAGAACATTCTGGAAAAGACCTCACATGTAGGACTCGGTGAAAGAAGCCAGTCTCCATGCCTTGCATATGGTCTGATCGACTCACAGGACATTCTGGAAAAGACCTCACGTGTGTGATCTAAGTGCAAGAAGCCAACCTCACCACCATGCATTGTGTGATCCATTCATAGAACATTCTGGAAAAGACCTGACATGTGGGACTCTAAGTTAAAGAAGCCAGTCCCTATACCTTACATAATATTTGATCCATTTATAGAACATTCTGGAAAAGACACCATAGGTGCGCAAAGAGCCTAGCAGGTCCCGGGGCTGAGCTGGGCCATGACATTGGCCACAAAGTAGCAGAGTGACTAAAACTTAAAGAATTACAACCTCGTTATGTTGTCAGTCCGGTAACTGTGTGTTTTCATAAAAAATTCCAGGACCCCACAACAACAAAACTAAGTTTCACTTTATATAACGAGAGTGACCATTATTATAAAAGTCATAATCGTAAGAAAAGACAAGGACACGCGCCAATCACGGACACGTGTGTCAGGCTTTGGGAAAGGCCAAGTGAGAACCTCTCACCTTCTGATGCCTTCCTGGGTTAGACACTGTGGTTGTTTCCAGCATCTACGGGGAAAAAGTAAAGCTTCAATGGGTTGAGCACGTGTCCTTAGTTACAAATCTGAGTAGCCCCGGAACACGGATTCAAACCCAGGGTCAGACCAGCTCCAAAGTCTGTGCCTGAGGGAGCATGATGTCATCTCAGTTCCGACTTCCCGGGACGATTGCACAACTTCCAGGGAGGAGGGCAGGAGGCAGGGAGGTTGAGAGGTGGTAGAGGACATGTGTCCTAACTCTCCAGATAATGACACACTCAGTAACACCATTTTACTGAAAGAAGGATGGCTAATCAGTCATAATTGTACAATATGGGGCAATTCCAGACTCTGGGGGTGCTTGATCATCAAAACACAGTGACAAGCTTAATAAAAATGAACACGCATTGGATGGTATCTATGGTTTTGAATGGACATCATTGATGTGGAGGCTCAGTAAGCTGACGCCAATGTCCCACTGGAAGGGACGCCATCAACCATAAGATGTTACAAGGTCCTAACTTTGAACTCCTCCAAATGGGTGGACTATCATGATTTCTTCTACTTCTCCAGAGATGCTAGGTTGAGACCCCTGTTTCCATGTGTCCATGGCGCATGGAAGAAAGTTCAGTGGAGATGGTTTCCCCAGAATGTGTAAGTCTTGGCATAGTTGTTTTCTGTATCTGTTGGGTCAACTCGGGGACAAGCATGGGCTGAGGTTGATAGGACAACTTGTTTTTAAGTGACAGACCCAGAACCCCAGCCGCTGTGTGTCCTGGTGATCATACCTGGTGCGTTCAGAAGAACGATGTATGATGGAGGATTTTGTCGGTTGCCATTGGTGAAATGGGTGAACACCATCCACTCTAGGGACTCATTTAGCTTCCAGGTTTTATATACAGTGAGTCTTATTCTAAAATTCAACTCTCCTGGCCTTTTAGCTGATGCAAAAATAAAAATGAAAACCGGCTAGTCTTCTGGTATCAAAACCAAAACTCCCAAAATAAAGGAAGAGGCTTTGACCATGCCTATAATATTTTTTGTCAATGTTGGAAAATTTCAACAGGAAAACCTTCATAGACAGTCTCATTCCAGACCTATTTTCCCCTAGGCTTTGTGTTTCCATCAGATTCTTACTTGGAACTTTGTTTAAATTTGTGGCTCAACGAAACTCAAAAGCAAACACAATTCTCTTCAGTAATAAGCGTTACGGGATTTGGCTTCCCATAAAGAAGCTAGTACTTACATAAAGGTGGCTTAAGAAGAATTACAAAATTTTTAAACATCACTGAAAGATGCTTTTCAGCGGCTCCAAGAGGATTCAAATTCAAGATTAAGAGCTGGAACACATTTTATATATGTATATGTTGTGGAATCTGATTCACCCAAATGTGAAAAAAAAGTCTGCAATTTCTAAAAATACGCCCCATGTTAACTGTCCATCTGTGCAATTAGTAAATTGGATTCATCATGCTATCCCCTGAAGATGTGCGCACTCTATTGGCTATTTATTTATTGGTATTTATTACTAAATACCTGAATAACAAAGAAAATATTAAGAATCAAAAAATGCATCATTTGTTCATAGTAGAAGTCCATCTGAAACCCCAGGATCTTCTCTGGACTTCCTCAGGTCAACTTGGAAGAGAGAGAGGTTTTGGCTCAAATTGTGGTCTTCCAAATATTTGTGGTGGGCTGTGACCCTATTTTGAATTTTTCCTGTGAGGGAAGCTTATTCGAATTCCTAAGATTTCAAAACATCACGTTCTTCTGGATTTCAGTCATCATTCACTGGGATAGTTTCACATGCTTATGGAATATAAAGTTTATTTTTAAAAATAATTAAAATTACAGAAAATAGAACAAGGATAATGCAACGCCTGTAGCATCCATGGACCATGAATAGATGTACGCATTCAATTTTCCCTTGAAATTTTTATATTAGAAATCGTCCTAAGGGTACCGGGGTGACTCAGTCAGTGAAGCAAGCCGACTCTTGCTTTGGGGTCAGATCATGATCTCATGGTCCCGAAATGGAGCCCCCTCTACTTCTCCCCTGCTCATGCTCTCTCTCTCTTTCTTGTCACTCTGCATGAATCCCGTTCACACACCACCGACTCAAATGTACTTCATTCATTGCCATTGCTAAGATTAATCTATTTATTTCTTCTGTGTTTTATCACGTTTATGAGTACTGTTGATTTTGTCATGTGTTTATATGATGTGATGCGTATGGGTTGGTATCAGATTTTCTTGTTTACATCTTTTTGTTTTGTGGCTGCCTGTTGGATTGACGAAATCTTTGTTACTGTCCCCTCCATTGGCTTGTAATTTGGGGCTCATTTTGCTTTCTTGGGTGTGGAATCCTACAATTTTAATACGTACACAGAGAACAGACAGGATTAATCCTTATGTCCAACCTCCTCCTGAAAAAGTCCTCAAATACTTTACATACTATTTCAGCGCTTACGCTCCATGCATTACTCCCTGATACCTTAAACACAACGGCTTTGCATATTCCACGAAATTAAAGGCATTTTGAGTACTGCAGTTGTTGGTTTGTGGGTCACGTTGCTTGTTACATGATGCCGTTATTTTACTTCTAGACCTAGTTGTCATATTCTTGATGAATATTCTCTGGGAATTCTTTTTGCAGCACTTGTAAAAAGTATCACATCCTCAAGGGCTTATCCCCAAATATTGCATGGGGTCCCTGATGTTGAATATTTCAATTTCGTATTGAATTCTAGACTGGCATTGATGTCTATGAAAATCTTTCAAGACACTGACCACGTTCTGTAATGTAGCATTGACGGAAATTTTGTACACTTCTATTTGTTCCGATGTGATCGGCTTTTTGCACAAACAAGTTTCGGTTCCCCCTGACAATCTGGATGGTGTAGTTTTGCCTTCCTTCCCCGTTGGCATTTGGAATCCGTTTGCTGCTTCTGCTTCTTCTTCTTCTTCTTCTTCTTCTTCTTCTTCTTCTTCTTCTTCTTCAAGATTTTATTTATTTATTTTGAGAGACAGCACAAGCAGGCAGAGTGGAAGACCAAGGTACAGAGGGAAGCCAACTCTCCACTAAGCAGAGGACAAATGTGGGGCTTGATTCCTGGACCCTGGGATCATGGCCTGAGCCAAAAGCAGATGCCTAACCATCTGAAACACACAGATGCCCTCCCTTTCTTGCTTTTGAGATCACTGATGGCTGAGGCTTTTTGTTTAATTTATTTATTTTTTAAATTTTATTTAGTTGACACAGAGAGAAAGAGATCACAAGGAGGCAGAGAGGCAGGCAGAGAGAGAGGAGGAAGCAGGCTCCCTGCTGAGCAGAGAGCCCGATGTGGGCCTCGATCCCAGGACCCTGAGATCATGACCTGAGCCGAAGGCAGAGGCTTAACCCACTGAGCCACCCAGGCGCCCCTAGACTTTTTCTTTTAACCCAGGATGTGTGTGTTTGTGTCTGTGGATTTCTCGCATGGGGCAGGCAGGATGTGATATACTCCTAATTTAAACTAAGGCTATAATCTGTGTTCTTCTTGGTTTTGACTTCATAAACACGAATCTGACAGCATGGATACACCCCATACGCACACACTCATAATTAAGCCTGCATTTTGACCCAGTGCCATCATTTCTAGGGGTTGTAAGGGGAATGCATTGATAGTCAGCAAAGGGGGATGGACCAAACACCTGGCACATACTAAATCCTTAGTAAAATTGAGGAATTTTTTGAACTGAGAGATGTTTGAGCTGAGTGGTGTAGCAGGAGAGAATGAGACCACGTCGAAGAAACAGGAGTGTGTTGATGGATGGAGATGTCTGTGAACGCAATCATGCGTGAATGCCTAGTCGTGGTTGGCAACGGAGGCAAGTGGGAAGCTGTGCAGGTTGTGTTGCTTCCTACGTTCCCATGATAATCCCAAAGCATGAGACCAACAGGAAGAGTAGCTGTGAGGCTCCTCCACAGGAAGACTGTCCTTATGTGGCAGATCATCTTATCCTAAGACCTATCATCACGTTCTGATTTATTTGCCATTTCCAAGGGCTGCTACTGTCTCCTGTTACGTGTTCCGAAGGAACCAGTGGGAGATGTTTGCAGCAGAAATTTGGAGGATAGTCCCTCCACATCCCCAAGCAAGCAAATAAATAAAAAGTTTCAAGCTTCTGCATTGTTGAAAAGAATGTGTCTCTTCCCATAAGCACATACGGGCATGGGTGCATGCACACACACACACACACACACACACACACACACCCAGAGATGTCCCCAAAGTAAGGTGTACAGTATCTCATGGGTGGGTAATCAAAACACACTTCTGAATCGTCATGATCGTTATTTTTGCAGGTGTGAACTCGATGGTAAACACCTCCTCTGTAAGACAAATTGTTTCCTCCAACACCGTGGATAAAAATTCTCATTCCTAAGTAATTGACACATGGTAGCTTTTCAATGAATATCCCATATCAGGTGTGAAAACCAAAATGAGGTAATTCCTTAATTAAAAATTTAATGGGTTTCTGGGACAACGGTTGAAGGAGGGAGAGCATAATTTCTGGCAACCTCTGAATCCGCACACATGAAAAGACAGAGCAAGTAAAAAGCCAACAGGGAAGCCCACAGAATATATTTTTTGCAAAAGGAGACGACAAGGCATCCCACAAATACAGCCAGCATACCCAATGCGTGTTGATGTCATTCTTCCATGCTTTTACAAATAAAACCCCACAGTCATTAGTGTACGGCCAGGATGACAGTCTATGCTCTTTGCAAACCAGAGCAAGGTCTGCACACACCCAGATTTTAGTCATGGGCTAACTGACTTTAAAAATACAGTAATAGTTTATGGGCGCCTGGGTGGCTCAGTGGGTTAAAGCCTCTGCTTTCGGCTCAGGTCATGATCTCGGGGTCCTGGGATCGAGGCCCGCATCGGGCTCCCTGCTCAGTGGGGAGCCTGCTTCCCCCCCTCTCTCTCTGCCTCCTTGTGATCTCTCTCCCTCTGTGAAATAAATAAATAAAATCGTTAAAAAAAATACAGTAATAGGGCGCCTGGGTGGCTCAGTGGGTTAAAGCCTGTCTTCGGCTCAGGTCATGATCCCAGGGTCCTGGGATCGAGGCCCACATTGGGCTCTCTGCTCAGCAGGGAGCCTGCTTCCTCCTCTCTCCTCTCTCTCTGCCTGCCTCTCTGCCTACTTGTAATCCCTCTCTCTGTGTCAAATAAATAAATAAAATCTTTAAAAAAAAATAAAAAAAAATACAGTAATAGTTTAAATCATGATCCCCAATACCTATCTCCTATATTGAGATGTTTGTTGCCACTTTATAATTGTACTATACAATAAAAGCATGTAAGATGCCTCCCCTAGGGGTAATTTTTATTTTTTAACATGTTAGCTACGTGGGTAGACTGTGTGTTCATTGAGAGACATCCCCCAAGTTCAGTTCACAGTGAAAGGACCTAACATTTCTCAATGAAAAACTGTGGGAACCCCTAGGGAATTAATATAAAATGATTAAGCTTAATATTTTGAGAGTAATTGCTCTCACTAAGACAAAAGGATTCACTGGAATGACAAAAGTGCTCATGGGGGGACATTATGGATTTCTGGAAGTGTATGGATCCCCAACAGGGTGCTTAAATGGACCAGCATTTGCTAAAGTCAATGCTTTCATTCAGTTTGAGCTCATTGGTGATGAATACAGAGATGTTTTAGCTCTTGGAGACAAATATGGGGTATTGAGATGAAGAAGTAGTCTAGGGGCTCTTCTGGTGGGTCTTTGAGTGAACTGAAAGATGAGGGGTAGACATGGGGATGCCAAGAACACAGGTGGACATTGTATTTAGCCTTGGGAAGTCCTACAAATAGAAGGTTTTCTGATGAAGGAAGTCAGCTAACGCTGGGTCAGGCTATAGCCAAGGTAACTATGATCTAAGGCAACCAAACTCTGACATCCCACTGGCTTAGAATTCCTGCCCCCAAGTCCTGCAATGAAGTACACTCTTACTTCTGACCTGGATACAACTTGGAAGGCACCAAAGCTTTCCCATACCTCTCCTTCCATTTCTAGGGAATCTGCTCCCCACAAAGGTGTGCAAATGATCTGGGTGACATCACTCACCTATCCAATGGTCTCCACACCTGAAATGATTCTTTAACATTTCTAAAAATAGTACAGTGATATTTCTCCTCTACCTGAAATCACTGATAGGATTCCCACTGTGTCTGATACAGAACATGAGCCCCTTATATGCTGGCCACCAGCTTCTGTTCCTGCTGTTTTCTATTCCTGGATCATTCCCAAATAATCCCAGTTCAGATTCCTCCAAATGCATGCTGTCCTTTAGCATACGTGATTGTCTCAGCCTGGACTGTCCCATTGTCTTTTGAAATGAACATGACGGAAGGCAATGTTTCTTTGCAACCTAGTTCACACATGCTGCCTCTTCCAGGAAGCCTTCCGTGAGCTGTGGGGTAGACTCTCCCTAAATCCTTCTCTGTATTTAAGTCTACTTTGTACATACAAGGTGACTGCGTTGTTTTAGATGCACGCCTCTCCTAATGGACTGGATTCCCTTGAGTTTTGTTTTTTTTTATTGAATTTTGTGTCTGAAACATTGACTTTTCTTGGCCCACAGAGGGAAGAAAGGGAAGAGAGGATAGAGGGGAAGAAGAGAGGAAGGGAGGGAAGGAGGAGGAAAAAGGAAGGAAGGAAGGAAGGAAGATAGAAAGGAAGGAAGGAAAGAAGGAGAAAGGAAGGAAGGAGAGCAAAAAAAGGGATAAAAACAAAACGTGAGGTTTTCTTTAAATGGCATAAATTATATGTGAGGGGAATGAAGTCATAAGATCTATACTGAAAATTAAAATAAAATGGTTATGTCATCACCCTAGCAAATAGAAATGATCCAAAACACAGGTAGAGTCAAATACTAATAGATTTACGAGGGCATTCAACCCCACTTCGTAGATTTAAAGATTAAGGAAGTGGTCACGACCATCTGCTGTTGAGGGTGGCCGTATATACTTATTTCTCCATATTCCCAAGGATGGCCCCAAAGTGAAAAGAGCACCACTTTGATCTTTTTATGTGCGATCCCTCAGCTTCGTGCATGTCTTCCAAGGTCTGCACCTTCGGACACCTTTCTGTCTCTCCTTTTTAGATTTGCGTCTCTCGCATGAGCCTTCCACCTGGCACCTCGTGGTCTCCAAAACCCTTTGGTATGGAACTTTACTCCTAAACTTGCTTACGTTGGTAAAACAAGCTAATGAATTCTTGTTGAAATGAATTGAATAGTTATATAGGAATTTTTATTAGAAGGTTTTATAACAAGATCTACAAATCACTGTTATTATGGGTCATTTACTGGGGTGCAGGAATAGCTCCCATAATGTGGAAATGGATCTTATAATGATATCTTCTCAAGTGATGCTGAGTCTAATATTTTATTTCTATATAATATCTCTCATTGGGATGAATTTTACTTGCTTTAGGAATATAAAATGAGGACATTTGAGTGCCAAAGAGCATGAACTTTTAAAGTCCACTGACCATGTTCAATCTCGACTCTATCTTTGGTCGACTGTAATCCTGCTCAAGACTATTTCTCTGAGCTTCAATCACCCCATCAGTAACAAAGGCAACTGGTAACTCATGGAAATCACATCGACATTAAGTGAGATATGATTTCCAAAATTTGATCATTCAATTGGATTTAGTCCTCTCCCTTGTGCTCCCTAAGTTATAGATATCCTTATAATACTGTGGTAATCTTAATGCCTCTAAAAAACCAATATCACCATGTTTCTTGTGGAATCCCTTGTTCGAGAGGACACGATTCTCGTAATTCTTTCAATTCCTCAGGAATGCATTCTTATTAGTTTGCAATTTTGACTTTATAAAGCAAACACTAATAATCCTTGCTTTTTCTCTTTTTGAAATTCAAATAAGGATCGACTCCTATCAAATGTTGCTTCCTTATCCTAGGTGTCTTTTAAGAAATAGCTATTATCATCAATTGGTAGGCACACACACACACACACACACACACACACACACACACACACAGTTGTTTGCTTTTGCCAATATTACATGTACTATATATTAGAGCTTGGAGAATTAAGATAACACAGACAAATAGATATCATAGTCACCTGTGTTGTATATTATAAATAATCATGCTTATACCACTATCTCCCTACTAACAGATATTGAGATCGTCTAAAATATTTTGCTATTACACACAGAATCTTACATAAACAGCCCTTTAAAGGACATTTAGATTTCTCCTTCGTCATCTGCAACAATTAATTGCCTTCTTAGGGTGCTCACTAAATGAGCTTTTGTTTTTAATTAAAAATCCCAACTGCATGTATATAGTAAAAAAAATTGGCTATATACAAGAATCTTCCTCATGAGACTTTGTTGCAATCCCTTATTAATTCCAGAAGTTTTTGTTGTTACTGATTCTTCAGCATTTTCTGCATAGACAATCATGTCAACTACTTAAGAAAATAATGACCGTTTGCCTCTCCTTCCCAAACTGAGTAGCTTTTATTTTCTTTTCTTGTCTTATTACATAAACTAGGACCTCCAAGATGGGATAATATAGGAATTCTGGGAGCGGAAACCCTTTGCTTTGTCTTCATGAGAGTATCCAGTTTCTCCTAAAGAAGGCCGTTTGTCCATATTCTGTATGAAGTTAAAGAAATATCACTCTTTTCTTATTTGCTACATATTATCATAAGTTAGATCTTATCAAATGATTTTTCTGGGACAACTGATAAAATCATGTGACTTAACACTGTTGATGATGAAAATTTATTTTCAAGTGTGGAGACAGGCTTGATACAGTATTCATCCTGCATTATCACTGTGTATGTTTATTTTTACATATTATAGCCATCTGTATGTTAATATTTATGTTGAAGATTTTTGTATCTATGTCTATGAGAGACATTGGCCCACAGTATTCTTCTGTTGTAATGTCTGTATCTGGTGTTTGTGTTGGGGTGATGCTTGCCTCACAGAATGAGTTAAGAAGTGTTTTCTTCTGGGGTACCTGGATGGCTCAGTTGGTTGGGTGTTCATGACTCTTTATTTTGGCTTGGGTCATGATCTGAGGGTTGTAAGATCAAGCCCTGGGTCAGGGTCCACACTCAGTGGGGATTCTACTTGAGATTCTTTCCCTCTGCCCCTCATACCACTTATGCTCTCTCTCTCTCTAAAGTACATACATAAATATATTTTTTTAAAGACGTGTTTTCTTTGTTGTGGAAGAGATTTAGAAAATTGGCTAATTTAAAAGGAAACATTCAACAAAACCAAAAGACGACTGACAGAATAGGAGAAGATATTTGCAAATGACATAACAGATAAAGGGCTAGTATCCAAAATCTATAAAGAACTTATCAAACTTAACACCCAAAGAACAAATAACCCAATCAAGAAATGGGCAGAAGACATGAACAGACATTTCTCCAAAGAAGACATCCAAATGGCCAACAGACATATGAGAAAGTGTGCAACAGCACTCAGCATCAGGAAAATACAAATCAAACCACAGTGAGATACCACCTCACACCAGACACAATGGCTAAAATCAACAAATCAGGAAATGACAGATGTTGGTGAGGATGCAGAGAAAGGGGAACCCTCCTACACTGCTGGTGGGAATGCAAGCTGGTGCAACCACTCTGGAAAACAGTATGGAGGTTCCTCAAAAAGTTGAAAATAGAGCTACCCTACAGCCCAGCAATTGCACTACTGGGTATTTACCCTAAAGATACAAAGGTAGTGATCCTCAGGGGCACGTGCACCCGAATATTTACAGCAGCAATGTCCACAATAGCCAAACTATGGAAAGAACCTAGATGTCCATCCACAGATGAATGGATAAAGAAGAGGTGGTATATATATACAAGGGAATACCATGCAGCCATCAAATGAAACGAAATCTTGCCGTTTGCAACAATGTGGATGGAACTAGAGGGTATTATGCTGAGTGAAATAAGTCAATCAGAGAAAGACAATTATCATATGATCTCTCTGATATGAGGAATTTGAGGGTCAGGGCAGGGGGTCGTGGGAGGTAGGAAGGGAAAAATAATGAAACAGGATGGGATGGGGAAGGAGACAAACCATAAGAGACTCTTAATCTCACAAAACAAACTGAGGGTTACTGAGAGTGGGAGGGTAGGGATAGGGTGGCTGGGTGATGGACGTTGGGGAGGGTTTGTGCTTTGGTGAGTGCTGTGAAAGGTGTAAGCCTGATGATTCACAGACCTGTACCTCTGGAGAAATAATACATTATATGTAATAAAAAAAGAAAAAAGAAAAAAATTGGCTAATTTAGAAAATGGGCTTTGTTTGTTCTGTGCCTAATTGTATCTCTCAGACTTCACTAATTGAACTCTCAATGCCCAATACCGACTTGTGACCATATTTGCAGATAATGTCTTTTACATGACTGAGTTAAAATGAGGCCATTAAGGTGGTCCTTCAAGCTATAAGACTGGTGTCCCTTTGAGACTAGCTAAGGAGACAGACACGGACAGAGATATGACCACATGAGGATACAGGGAGAACACAGCATCTCTATGCCAAGAAAGAGAGGCCTCAGGAGAACCCAGACGTGCTGATGCCTCAATCTCAGAGTCCCGGCCTCGACGACTGTGAGAAAATAAGTATCTGTGTTTACGCCATTCGTCCTGTGGTACTATGCTTGGCAGCCCCAGAAAACAGATTTGTTTTTATCCCTTAAAGTTTTGCTAGAATTCTCCAGTGAAATGGTGTGGCCTCGTGTGTTTTTAGAAGGGTCATTAATTATTGATTCAATTTCTTGAATGTAAATAGGCCGATTCAAATTACATATTTCTCCTCGTATCAGTTTTAGTAGTTTGTGTCTTTCAGAGAATTGGTCCTTTCCATTTAAATTGTCAAACATGAGGGCCGAGAGTTACTCATAATATTCCCTTGCTATATTTTCATGCCCACGGGATCACTGGTGATGGCTTTCTTCCCTATGTGGTTTTACTAAATTGTGTCTTCTCTCTTTTTTGCTAAGTTTGCTTGCCTTGAGGCTTATTGATTTTACTGATCTTTTCAGATACCCTGTTTTTTTGCTGGTTGATTTTTCTCCATGGGTTATCCTGTTTTTTTAATTTATTGATCTCTGCACTACTTTATATTCTTATTTTTCTTCGATTTGCATTAGATTTAAATTCATCTCCTTTCTATACTTCCCTAAGGCCAACACTTAGGTTATAGATTTTGCATTTTCCTTCTTTTTGAATATATTATGCATTCCATGCTTTAAAATTCCCTTGAACTACTGCTTTTTCTACACTCCACCTGTTTCAGTAAGTGATTTCCTTCCCCCACCATATGTTGTCCAGGAGTGTGTGGTTTAATTTCCAAATATCTGGGGATTCTTCATCTACCTCTTCTTGATTTGTAATTCAGTTCCATTGTGGACTGAGGACATGTTGCATATGATTTCTAGTCTTTCGAATTTGATAAGTTATGTGTTATCGCCCAAAATGTGTTCCTTCTTGGCACATATGCCATATGAATTTGCAAAGAATACGTTTTCTGCTGCTGTCGGAGTATTCTGTAAATGCCAATTAGATCAAACTGACTGACATTGACACTTCAACTCCAGACTCATGGACGTTGTGGCTGCTGGATTTATGGGTTACTGATGAAGAAAAGTTGGAATCTCTAACATAGGGTGTGTTTTCCTCTTCTTACGAGTTTCTATAAGTTCTCTAAGTTTTTACCTCATGTATTTTTAGAGTCCGGTGTTTGGCAGACCCAAGTCTATGCCTGATAGGTTTTCACAAAGAACTGCCTCCTTTAACGGTGTATATTGCCCATGTTTATTGCTGATAATTTTCCTTGCTATGAAGATTGACTTGTCTGAAATTAATATATCTGCTCCAGATTTATTTTGATTCCTGCTAGCGTAGCACATCTTTCTCCATCCCTTTATTTTAGACTATCTATGATTTTATATTTAAAATGGGTTCCTGGGGCGCCTGGGTGGCTCAGTGGGTTAAGCCACTGCCTTCGGCTCAGGTCATGATCTCAGGGTCCTGGGATTGAGCCCCACATCGGGCTCCCTGCTCAGCGGGGAGCCTGCTTCCTCCTCTCTCTCTGCCTACTTGTGATCTCTCTCTCTGTCAAATAAATAAATAAAAATCTTAAAAAATAAATAAATAAATAAATAAAATGGGTTCCCTGTAGACCACACAGGTTACTTAATGTCCTTAAAAAATTAAATACACTGTTACATTCTGTCTTTTAATTTCTCTAGTCAACATTAATGATTATTGATAGAGTTGAATTAATAGCTAACATATTCATAACTATTCTATTTATCATGCTTGTTCTGTTTTTATTCCCTTGTTTTCAGCCCTCTCATTTTTTTCCCCCTTATTTTTCTGCCCTCTCTGTTTTTACTTGAAGACTTTATTTGTTTATTTGGGGTGGGGAGCAGAGGGAGAGGGAGAGAATCTTAAGCAGGTTCCACAACCAGCATAGAGCCCAACACGGGGCTCAATCTCACAACCCTGCGATCATGACCTGAACTGAAATCAAGAGTTGGAAACTTTACTGACTGAGCCACCCAGGAGCCCCTTTACTTGAGGATTTTTAATAATTCCATTTTGTCTCTCCTCTGAGCTGAAGAAATCCAATTTATGAATTGTTTTTTAAAAAATGAAGTAAAATCGACACACTATCGACTACTTTCAGGTGTGAGTTGGATGCTTTTGGCATCGATTTTGCTCTAGATCCTAAAGGTTTTCTCCCTATTTTTTTCCTAAAAAATTTATAGTTTTACATTGAAGTCGATGATACATTTTGAGTTCATCTTTTTTCCTGGGGGAATATAATTTTACCTCAAATCTACATTTTCTATCTTTAGAAACATAGGATGATTCCTCTAAAATGCAACTGTTTTAGGACACCTCATGAAATAACGAGAAGTTTCTTTTTCTTTTTAATTTTTTTTATTTTGATAAGAATATTTAACATGAAATCTACCATCTGAGCAGGGTTTTAAATACAGTATACTTATCTCTAGGTTCATCTATGTTGTCTCATGTTGCAGGACTTCTTTCTTTTTGAGGCTGAATAATATTCCATCATGTGTACTGTCCACATTTCCTTTCACCTGCTGATGGTGTTAATGTGAAGAAGGCATCTTATTCTCTCCATCATTTCTTATGCATTGCATTTATTTTATTGTTTTTTTCTTAGCTTCATGTGTTGTTGTTGAGTCCCTTAGAAAATCTTTTTTGGGACTAAAAGATACATTTTGATATATATCTCACATCCCTTGATTTAGAGTACTTTTGACGTCCTCTCTTTTGATTTCCACCTTAAATTACTGAGCATTTCAAAGTGTAGTTTTAAAATCTAAATAAAATAGTGTTCAGGTAGATTGGGTTTTCCAACTACTATTTTATTACATTCGGTTTAGTAAACCTGATAGACATGGTACAAATATGTTAAAAGGCCCTGTAAGCTGGAACATGGTCTGTTGATATCATACATCTCTGTTCAGAACAAAAAATTCTCCTATTCCCAAGTTGTCCATGAACCACCAGAAATATCCTCTTTATCTGTATAAATTCTTTTCACCTTGTATTCATTTTTTCTTATTTTAATGTTAAACCAATTTTCTTTTTGGCATATTTATCTAGGATAGATAGAATATATATAATATATGTAATATAAATCTAGGATGGATATATATATATATATAATATAACATATATATGTAATACATAGTCATAATATAAATTTTCTGCATAATTTTGCTCCAGGTCTATCTTTTACAATTGGCACATGTGTGAATATAATTCGTTATTCAAAATGGGGCTATAGCAATCATAAATAAAAATACGGATTACAGAAGACCACCTTACAATTAAGATCATCTGTTCACCCAAGGACAGTATTAAATGAAAAGACAAGCTGTTTTGTAATGGGAATACATATTGAAACCATGTATGACTGACAAAAGCGGCCTTCCAAGTGTATAAAGAAAGTGAAAAGATTTTCATTAAATATATCTTTGATGTAGGTGTCTACTCTAAAGTCAGAATTATTACCTCAGATTAGATTTTCAGTTTATACGAACATGTACTAAAAGTTAATTTTTATAAGACTATTTAACTTAGCTGTTACTAAGTGAAGAGCCAATCTTTGCTTTTTAGCAGATATATCTTTTATATTTTTAAAGTTAACTTTTATAAGAATATGTAAGTTTATTTGTTCCTAAGCAAACAATGTTTGCTTGAACTTATTAGTCTCTGGACTCCCAACACTACCGCAGCAGGGAAGGACTTAATCATTATCTGTCCTGGTGGTTTGCCTAAATTAAATGCTCTTCCATGACATCTTTCACTAATTCAATAACATTTAAGACACTAGATGTAAGTTTGAGGCGTTGGTTTAACTGTTAGGGATGCATCACAGGGGAGGTATATGACAAAGACCCCCACATTTATGGAGATTGCGTTCGCGTTAGTATACCCACAGAGGATAGTAAATACATGACCTGGTATGTTCAGAGGAAAGAGCTAGGGAAAAATAAAGAAGACAGAGCCAGCTATGAGTGATCAGAAACATACAGGTGAGGACGTGTCAGCTTTTAAAATTGGATGATCAGAGCAGGTGTCTCAAAGGCGGAGGTTTTCAGCAGGGCTGGAGAGGGCTGATATTTCCAGTAAAAGGGTTAGTTAAGGCAACGTTCTGAGGCACAAATCACCCGATATGTTGTACCTTATTGGTACAACAGCACAGATCTCCGTGCAGCTGAACCGGTACAACTGGGTGCTCAGAACAATCACTTCCAAACGGAAGTGGGATTCATACCCAGAAGGGGCCAGATTCCGTCAGAGATGTGGTCACTTGGAGGACCTTGCCTGTTACTCTAAATGAGAAGTGAATCCCTACAGTATTCTTGTCTTGTGTTTTCCCAAGAGGAACACCAGCCACAGTGTTGGGAATAAAAAGAGGTAAGAGTGACGAGAGAGACGCCAGATAGTTTGTTGCATGAGATGAGTAGAAACCTATGGACGGTTCTTCCAAAGTCAAGAGGGCGTCCATCCTGGTTACGCCTTTAGGGGTGAATAATTGAAAGTAGTTGCAAAAGAAAATGGGAAATGAGCAAGGACCCTGAGGGTTTTGGCTGAGCATCTGCAATGATGGAACCAAGAAACATGGAAGCATGGAAAAGGAACAGGTGAGAAAGTGACAGAGCTGAGTGTCAGATGTCCACTGGGCAAGAAAATGGAGACGTGGAGGACACAGTAGGGCATACAGCTGGGAGTTGGCAAGGAGAGAATACGAATCAAGAAAAGTAAATGGGGGAGAAGGAACCACGCAAATGCCATTTAAAGACCCGATCCTGGACCACATGGCCTAGTAAGGAAAGATAAACAGAAAGAGAGAAGAAAACAAACAAAACAAGCAAACAAAAATAAAAAATAAAAAAAGAAAGAAGGAAGAAGGAGAAAGAAGGAAGAGAAGAAGAAGAAGAAGAAGAGGAGGACGAGGAGGAAGAAAGAAGAAGGACGAGGACAATACAATGTCCTGGGCATCACATATATTGGTTTTGTTCATCAGGAAACCTAGGCACCTAAAGCAATGTGTTCCCAGGGTGGGTAGACCGTATATACTTGTTGAATCAACATGAAAAAGATCAATTTGATGCTGGCGATTAATAAGGGCATAGTGATCCAGACAGCTGTGCTCCTTAAGATTCAGTCACAGGGCATAAGAAATCATTCCGAGCTTTATGTTGGTCGTTTGAAATAAGGATCGGAAAGTAAGCGTGAAGGTCAAAAGGCCTATCTGCAAGTCTACTAGATGCATGCAAATTTATTCTTTCCTTTGAGATCAATGCAAAAAAAGAGCTCTCGTATCTTGTACGTGAAGGAAGGAAGGGTTTTGCTTTCACTCATGCTAGTATTCTTCATGAGAGTGGACAGTTCTTGAAGGTCAACCTCCTTGTAGTTGAGCCAAAGTAAAGATGCCATGGCAACCAAAGACAGCTTGCAACTCTCCGCGCAGGACAAACAGCGTTCTTGAGAAACGCTGTCTGCAGATTTCAGACTCCGAGACAGAAGTAACATAGCAAGGATAAAATTTCCAACCAGATGCCTACTAAATGTTGCATTCCTACAACTACTAAAGGTTGCCAGTCTCGTATTACCAATGTGTACGTGGACGCTCACAAAACGAGAGCGATCATTACTGATTTCTATTATTACACATGAGTAAATATGCCAAATAGACGGGAAATCAAGTACCCGGAGATTAACAGTACATGTGCAAGAAAGTCTTGAGATTAAAATCCACGTGTCTTCATTTCGCCTTCAGCAGGCAGCTTTTCACAACTTTATGTCTATTTAGAGCAAAACTTTGTTGCAGAGAAAGTGAATGGGTAACAACATGTATTGCAGAGCAAGTCAGTAAGGAAAACTCTTTTTGCACTCCTCCCCACCCTAAAAAAAGAAAGGAAGGGAGGGAGGGAGGAAGTCAACAGTACACGCGCAGGATTTCTGAATGATTGTTGAAATATGCAAAATGTTCATTCGGTACAGAAATAGATGAGTTCCAAACTTATTATAAATTTAAATGTTAACATTTATGAATCAACCCATTTTAGGTACTCCGTTAAATTGGGGATGATGGCAAGTCAGCATGAAATTCATTCTAAGTTTAAGTATGACATTTTATCAACCACTGACATCTGGGAACAGTAAACTCAGGACAGAAGGATTGTCCTCACCAAAAGAGCCAAGCCTCTGAAAAGACCTATTTTTTTTTAAGATTTTATTTATTTATTTGACACAGAGAGAGAGAGGTCAGATCACAAGTAGGCAGAGAGACAGGCAGAGAGAGGAGGAAGCAGGCTCCCCGCTGAGCAGTGAGCCCGATGCGGGCCTCGATTCCAGGACCCCGAGATCATGACCTGAGCCGAAGGCAGAGGCTTTAACCCACTGAGCCACCCAGGAACCCTGAAAATATCTTTTTTTTTTTTAAGATTTATTTATTTGAGAGAGAGAGAGAGAGAAAGCAGAGAAGGAGAGGGAGAAGCCAGCTCCCCCTAAGCAGAGAGCCCGACATGGGGCTCCATCCCAGGACCCTGGGATTATGACCTGAGCTGAAGGTAGACGCTTAACTGAATGAGCCACCCAGGCACTTCAATACTCTGAAAATCGTAATGAAGACATACCTCTGATGAAATAAGACTCCTCCAGAGCAAACTAAAATAAAAAATTTTACTCAGCTAATATATCTAGCTGTACCTGTAGCAGACGGATATATCATACAAAATTTTTGTGACAATATTATCTGTAAATAACGATGTGAAAAACCTAAAATAAAGGCTCTCCGTTTGACATAAATTGTACCTTAATAGTACTAGCCATTTGATCAAGGACGTATTGTCTCAAGGCCATCAAACTAATGTGGGGAAATAAAATATTCACATATATTACATACATATGTCAACAGTTTCATGTACCTGAAGTTGTGCAGGAAATAAATACAATTAAAATGTCATTGGCAATTATCTATTAGCTCTGCACTTTCTAAGATTCTTATATATCATGATCTTTCCAAAATTTTCTCAGATGTAATTTTTGGGGCACCATAGTCCTTTAAAAGGAAACAAAATTTGATGATATCAAAGGCAAATTAATTAATGAGTTGGTTTCTGCCCCCATGCAGTTTGGTGGATATTGCACATAAAATAGAGCATCTAGAAATTCGTGCCAAAGTATAAAACAAGTGAGTATATGATAGACACCTGCATATTTGCATATGTATAAAGGCAAATGAATAACCACTTAGGAAAAAAAAAATGATTCCTACCAGCGCTCTCTATGCCTGTCATTCAATAGGTAAATCCAGTAGATCACATATTTCAAAGTAAAAAGGAAAATGATATAGTAAAAACCAGAAAAAAGGTTGGGAAATTTCTGGTTAAATAATCTCAGAATAATAAGTGGGTTTTTTTTTTTAGGTTATATTTATGTATTTAAGAGAGAAAGACAGAGAGAGACAGAGAGAGAATGAGCACAAGAGGGGATAGAGCAGAGCGAGAGGGAGAAGCAGACTCCCAGCTGAGCAGGGAGCCCAATGGTCCTGAGATTACAACCTGAGCTGAAAGCAGATGTTCAACCACATGATCCACCCAGGCATCTCAAATGATAAGTATTTTTATAGCATGGAACTAAGTTATTTTAAAAGGTAGGTATAGTACACTACATTTTATGCAGTGCATGGAAAAATACCATAATCAAAATCCAAAGATAAAGGAAAAAGTAAAAATGATTTTTGTATACAAAATACATATAAAGTATACTTAAGATATACATAAATTAATTGATAACAAGAAAAGCCCAACAGAAAAACATGGATGACAAACATAAACAGATCTTTCACAAAAATATTAATTTATGAAGATGTGTTAATCTTATATTGAAAGTAAGTTAAAATTTAAATATTTGCTCATTAGATTGGAGAAGATGACAACGTTTGACAACATTCACCAAATGGATGAGTAGATGGGAGAAACACTACGTAATTGGTGACAGTGTAAATCACTGTGACATTATCAGAAGAAATGCTGCATTACCCATCACAATTAAAAATGTGCATGCATTTTGATCTAGTAATTACAGTTCTAGAAATGGTTTTAAAACAAACCTTGATTTCAGCTCAGGTCATCATCTCAGGGTCATGAGACTGAGCCCTCTGTTGGGCTCTAAAGTGAGCTTTGAGCCTGCTTAAGATCCTCTCTCCCTCACCTTCTGCCCTCCCCCCACCCTCTGCTTACACACTATCTCCATCCAAAAAAAAAAAAAAAAAAAAAANNNNCCAAAAAAAAAAAAAAAAAAAAGAACTGTGTAGCAAGTCTGCTGAGCCAAGCAAGCCCTGTTTCTCTTGGGATGATTTCCGGAAGCTAGGCCACCACCTGCCACTCACACTTCATTGGCTGGGATGAGGTTCAGATGGGCATGCCTAGTTTTTGGGGAATCCGAGCACGTGAAGGTTTATATCTGGACTTATTGCTTTTCCAAATAAATTTGGTATTGCGTAATGGTTTCTCATATAGGTCCATGAAAAGAGCAAAAAGAACAATGGGTATTGTGTAAATAGTGCACACACATGCTCATGTATTCATGACAAAACAATGAAGGTATGAGAAGACACTTGCTAAGGTGAAAAAAAAAATCTCATTCCAACCTAGGCACTCAAGTTATACAATGAAATACTTTTATTTGTTTTCCTATGAAACATGCTTCAAATGCCGATTCAAGTAACATTCAGTATCTCCCAAAGTTTAAACTAAACACAAAATCTCTTCACCTGTCAAGGTTACCCAGGCAAGGTGATTAGCACACGGTTCAGAACTTGTTGGAAATGAAAACATTTTAATTGGTGTATAATAAACATTAAAAGTGCTCCCATGTGGAAATGCCTCAATGAAGCCAAGGCATACTTATCAGTGTCTGGCTTTGAATGTTGACTCTGCAACACTTCCCTTATTTTTCATCCTCAGATTATTTTCTGCATTCTGGCCCTTCTCTCAAAGCAAAGAGGACAGACAATGTAGAAACGAGGAGGTAAAATCTGGTTTTATGGTTGTAGATAGGGTGGAAATGTCCACATTGTGGTTCAGATTTTTAGGCATGGGAACTGGTCCTTAATGAACCAATGACTCTACTTTTTCTGAACTGTCTACACTATTATTTAAATCTGAACATGGATCAGGTCCTGCACTCATAGACAATGCAACAGGCAGGGAAATTATGTTTTGCATTTTCCATGTCCACTTGGGAAAGTCCAAGGTATCGATAAGCTTTAGGAATCCAGGGATAAATAAGATGCTCTTTGGGCACTAAGGGGACATCATTCGCACAAATTTCACAGGTCACTTGAGTAGGTGGAATGAGTAAGAGCATCACGATTGGGTGGAAATGCTGTTCTGCCAACTTTTAGCGCTGCGATCTTGAGTGTGTTCATCTCTGAGACCTACTTCCCCTGTTTTTGAAGTGAGGAAGATTCTGGTATGAGAAGTACGTCCTGGGATTAAGCAAGGAATGGGCTGTGAAGCATCTATACTCCTATCTGACACAGGGTATGAGAGCAACAAGCAATTTTTCCTTTTCCTTAAAACACAGATACTGAGATAGGAAGAGTAGAAAGTGTCACAAGAGAAAGATGGTGTAAATAACCATCCAGGGAGCAGGGCCAGATAAACAGGCTGTACTGGAGCCATGAGTGCCCTAGGGAGGGTATTACAGAGAAGGGTGGTGTCAGTCCTAGAGACAGGAACAAGTACAGGCTGATAGGGTGGATTCCAAAGAGGTAATGTAGCTCCAAGGAGGTAATGTAGTTGTGGGTGACAAGTGTGTAGGCTTTCCTTCTTTTTTTTTTTTAAGATTTTATTTATTTATTTGACAGAGAGAGAGAGAGATCACAAGTAGGCAGAGAGACAGGCAGAGAGAGAGGAGGAAGCAGGCTCTCCATTGAGCAGAGAGCCCGAAGCGGGGCTCGATCCCAGGACCCTGAGATCAGGACCTGAGCCGAAGGCAGAGGCTTTAACCCACTGAGCCGCCCAGGCGCCCAAGTGTGTAGACTTTTAATGCATACGGTCACTCAATTTCAGAGAACGTCGTAAGTCAAAAGTGAGCACTGCTATGTCTTGTGGGCTGGTTTAAGATGACTTAAAGTGTGAGCGTTTTAAGAAAGAATACTCGTGGGGCACCTGGGTGGCTCAGTCGTTAAGCATCTGCCTTCAGCTCAGGTCATGATCCCAGGGTGCTGGGATCGAGCCCCCCATCGGGCTCCTCGCTCGGCGGGAAGCCTGCCTCTCCTTCTCCCGTTCCCCTGCTTGTGTTCCCTCTCTCCCTGTATCTCTCTCTGTCAAATGAATAAAATCTTTTAAAAAAGAAAGAAAGAATACGCTTGGATAGGTACCGAGCGATGATACTGAGGTCAGAAGGACCTCGATGGCTGGTGGTACTCTGTCACATCACCTCTAGGAAAGGAATACAGATGGCAAATACTGGAGGCTAAACCAATGGAATGGAATGAACATAATAGTTGTGGGGACAGAGAACAAGGAAGAACCTCCATGCATCATCAGAAGTTTGAGTATGAAAGGAGAGAAAAGGAGGCAGGCATGAAGTCTCTCCCAGAAGACTTGCTGGATAACTAGGACTTGACTCCAATCAGAGAATCTGAGAGAAGAGAGGATGGGGTGGGGGCAGACAGGGAGTACGTCATAGATCATACATGCGAGCCGTTGACATGGAAACAAGGAAGAGACTGTCAGAAAGAGATCAGGAATATGGAAAGGAGACACAAAAGAACTCTGAGATGAAACAAAATGGTACAAAGAAGAAGAGGAGCTAAGCAGCCAAAAGGGATGGGATTCCCACGGAAAGAAGGTGGGTCCAGGTGTTGTAATGCACAAGGCGCCTGTGCTGGGAGACCCCCTCCGACAGCTGGAACATGCAAGACTCAGCCCATGTTGCCATTCTGACAGGAAGCAGTCCACAAAGGAAGGTCGATGTTCTTACTCCCAACCCATCTGGACTCAATCCTCAGCTGAGTGCCAGTGAGGGCAGTGGTGATACCGGATGGCCTTTGACATGAGCTTTGTTGGTCTGTAAATGGTAAGCCCACCTCCCTTTCCTATGTGCTGCATTCCTTCATGGCATCTAGTGCCTTTGTGCATCTTCTGGATTACTGTTAAGGTGACATTGTTACAAGGGTAGTTGAGGGTTTTGTTTGACATGATCATCATAAACTTGGCTTTCCCTTTGGAGATTGCTGAGAAAGAGCAAAGGGCATGGTGTCCCCACCCCCCTTATCTCTCCCCCTCTCATCTGCTTGGTCAACAGCTGGCCCGGTCTCTAACTTGTCTGCGTATGTCTGGTCAACACTGGTCTACCAGGTTCCGTTGTCCTTCTAAGAGTCTTGCATTATTCTCCAAAGGAGCAATGGCCTTCGTTCTGCTGTGAGTGCCAGAAATAATATCAACCAGACCCAATGAATAAGGCATGAGCTCTGATTTCACATCACGGTTATTTCTGGCACCGAGTGTCTGTCTGCAAATAGCATATTAAGAGCAGGTACGTTTTGGGGTTGTTGATAATCATGATTGAATGATGAAAAGAAGTGGCATTCAGCCTTGGAGACTGCTGGCTTAAATGTAACGTGCATAAGTCTAATATTTTAAAAGCGCAGCCTGGACGAGGCTTAGTGGTTTCACAGAGAGAAGACGGCTTCTCTCCTATATGCATGTCTGGTTGTCTTTGTTTCAATAAGATGTGTGGATTGTTTGGGAGATGACAGCCTTGCTTGGTGGCAGGTGACTGAATAATGAGCAGTTTCCTAAGGGAACATCCTGGGTTTCTCTGAATCTTTTAATGCAGGGTAAGAACACCCAGTCCTGGAAACAGCGGGGACTAGTGAGCTACGCGTTAGGATAGCCCTGGTTCACACCATGGCAAGAGGTGGCCTTCCCCATCGAAGGTGGAGGGATTAGCAGTCCTGCAAGGAAATCTCAGGATTTTCCTTGTATTTTAATGCCTTGTATTCAAATGCCTTTCTCTCCCAACCCCTGTTGAAACGACAAAGAGGATAAAGTCTGGGCACAGGCAAAAGGTGCAACGCACAGAGCTGACTATCTTCCAGTGTCCTGTAAAGCAGGCTTCGTGGGACGTTGGAATATCCCCTCAGTACCAGGGGGTGTTTGATACCAACGAGCTCCTAACACTTCCCAATCATGCTGTGTTTTTGTTTTTGTTTTTTACTACATTCTCTCCTCTTTTTTTTTTTTAAATTCAAATTCAATTTAGGGAACATATACGGTATTATCAGTTTCAGGGCAGCATTTGAAGAACTTTCATTTTGATGTCTTCTATTGCATTGACTTTTGAGGAAAGACTCCTGGTCTCTTCCAGCTTCTGACTTGTGGCTGCATCTCTCCCATGTCTACCTCTGTCTTCAAGTGGCTTCTCCTCTGCATGTGTGTCTCTCCTATTCCCTATAAAGAACACCAGTCACTGGATTCAGGGCCCACAATAAATCCAGAATGATCACAACTCAAGATGTTTAATTCTACCTGCAAAGCCCCTAAGTCCAAGTAAGGTCCCACTGGGATGTTCTGGGTGGATGTGGATTTAAGGGGGCCCTGTTGGATCCAGTAAAGCTGCAGACAGGAGAAATCCTCCAAGCAAAAAAGAGTGCCCATTATCGAGTCGGGGAAATCGGGAGAGAATGTTCGGGGTCATGGCACCTGGGTCCATGTGCGGTCACTCCTTTGACAGATAGAAACAAGGGGGTTTAGGCTGCTTTGTATCTTCCTGGTTGCACTAGATCACGATACCCATTAAGCAGCCTATAAAGCATGATTGAAACATTCAGGGCGTGGGGCGCTAGCCAATTCATTTGATAGAGCATGCAGCTCTTGATCTTGGGGGTAATGAGTTCAAGTCCCAAGTTGGGTGTGAACATAAGTTAAAAATAAAATTTTTAAGCATGTAGGGTGGAGAATGGACCAGGGTGTAGAAAGTTATAAAAAACAAAGTAAAGAGTCCATGCCATTTTGACATTAAACTCGTTTCTCCAAGATTTAGTAAAGGAAACATGAACGTTCGAAAGGAATGAACTGTCTATGAATCCTTTCTCAAATACCATTTAAGGAAAGACAAGATTTTACTCTTGATTCATCTAAACCCTGCACTAGCTCTTTTTTTAAGATTTTATTTATTTATTGGAGAGAGAGAAAGCATCAATGGGGGGTAGGGGTAGAAGGAGAGGGAGAAGCAGACTCCCCACTGAGCAGGGAACGTGATGTGGGGCTCCATCCCATGACCCAGGACCTGAGCCAAAGCAGATGCTTAACTGACAGAGGCACCCAGGCGCCCCTAAAACCTGCTCCCGTTGTTATGTTTTTGTTCCACAGTTCGTTTGGGGGATGTTTGCTTTCCACATTTTTTCTGGATACAAGTTTAAGAAACCAAGCATGCCGATGAACTCACAATGTATTTAAAACATCCTCAAAAAGAGAATTAAAAATTAATTAAGGGGCGCCTGGGTGGCTCAGTGGCTTAAGGCCTCTGCCTCTGGCTCAGGTCATGATCTCAGCGTCCTGGGATCAAGGCCCGCATCGGGCTCTCTGCTCAGCAGGGAGCCTGCTTCCTCCTCTGCCTGCCTCTCTGCCTACTTGTGATCTCTCTCTCCCTCGCTGTCAAATAAATAAAATATCTTTTAAAAAAATTTGTTAAAAACTTCCTAAGATTTCATTATCACCACACATGCCACTTTTGGTTTCTGGTGGATATTCCATAAATCATGACCAGTGATTGAACCAGATCATCCACATTCTATCATAATTGATTTCCTGGGCACATCTATAGTCAGTTTAATGCAGCTTGTTTGGTGAGCCTTGATTTATAAACCGGGCTTACATTTTTAATGAGAAAGTGCCGACCATTTGTCGACATCCTAAAAGACATACCTCAATTGAGAGACAGGAGGACAGAATAGCAGTGGTTAATCAAATACAGATCTACATTAGTGACAATAATCATTTTTTAATTAAATATATTCAAAGTGAAAGGACCAAGGTCAATCCTGGCATTTGATGACATAATTTCTCATGAAGGAAATCACAATATTTATTAAACTACATTAGGAGCCTGGTGTTTGAGTGTTGGGATAAGAAGTCAGTTGATAGCAGAGCCAGCGAGAGAAAAGGTCCATGCCAAAATGAGGAGATAAAGTGGAGATGTGTTTTGTTTTGAACACGCAGAGACGTGGAACGGAAGCACCAAGCGGAAATGAGTAGATAATGTGCATGCATTTAAGATGAGGCCAACCTCCTTCCAAGCCCATCACGAGAGTTCATAAATGTGGTGCCCGATTAATGACACTGGACGATGCATATAATGGCGGGTGTTGAGAGAGGTCATGGGTGCATCCTACACACGTCTGAGTTTAATTATCAATCTGTCACTTTTATCAAACGAATTCAGCATGACTTCATCAAAAGACTCAAACGGAAACACCTAGGGATGTCCATCTGACTATGTTCACACATACATATGTATAGAAAGTACTGAGCACCTACATGGTGGCCGTTCATGGAATCTCATGACTGAGAAAGAGAGGAATATGAATATACTACTTCAGCAGGTACACGGTAGGCTTTATGATCTCTCCATATTTCTGCAACATTACTGGCTATGCATTGGGTACCAATGACACTAATGATTTAGTTCGTGAATTCAAGATATTAGACCTAACACGTACGAGAAGAAAACCTATGGTATATTCATGTCTGATGGATCATTTCGTTAAGTTTGAGACCCCGGGCACTATGGAAAATAAAAAGTAAATATTGCTAGAAAATGTCAAATGATCATCTGTGAAATAATCCATTTTTTATCCTCATTTTGTTTTAAAGATTTTATTTTTGAAAGGAATGCATGGATGGAGCACTGGGAGTTATAAGTGAACAATGAATCATGGACACTACATCAAAAACTAATGATGTATTGTATGGTGACGAACATAACACAATAAAAAAATAATAAATTAAAAAAAATTTTAAGATTTTTTATTTATTTATTTGACACAGAGAGAGAGAGACCAGATCACTAAGATTTTTTATTTATTTATTTGACAGAGAGAGAGAGATCACAAGTAGGCAGAGAGGCAGGCAGAGAGAGAGGAGGAAGCAGGCTCCCCACTGAGCAGGGAGCCCGATGCGGGGCTCGATCCCAGGACCCTGAGATCATGACCTGAGCCGGAAAATATTTTATTTTTAAGTGATCTTGACACCCAACATGGGACTCAAACTCACAACCCTGAGATCCACAGTCGCACATTCTACTAACTGAGTCAGCCCCAGGAAAATAATCCATTCATTCCAGGGGTGCCCCTGGAAAATTATCCATTTTTTAAATATGAGTACAGGATTCCCGAGTAGTCTCAACATCTTTGCTTCATCCATTGCTCATTTTAAGACTACAAGAGCTCAGAATCAGCATTACACCAAGTTACCCCTTGAACGAGCAATTCTATGCCAAGGAAATGAAAGTATCCACTCAAAACCTTGTGCGTGCATGACTGTCACAGTACTGTTCATCCTAGAAAAAGGTGGAAATGACCTATGAGTGCGCAGATGAGTGAATAAAGAGAACATGAGCTATTCGTACCAAGGAATGTCATTCGGCATAAACAAGAATGAAGCATCCGTACACACGATGGTGTGGATGAATGTGGAAAGCTTCCTAGTGAGTGAAGAAGAAAGTCAGAAACACCATGCACTGAAGGATAGATACCATGTGTAAGAAATGTCTAGAAAGGGAACATCAATAGAGACAGAAAGTCACTTCATGGCTCCGCTAGGGGTTGGGAGGCGGGTGCATGGACAGCCAATGGCTAAACAAGAATGGAGCATCTTCTTGGGGAGATTCAAGTGACCCAGAATGAGCCGTGGTGCTGTATTGACACTTTATGAATAGATTAAAAGCGACTGATGTGCACATTGTAAAACAGCAAATTTCACGGCATGCAAATCAAATCTCGACCTAGAAAAAAATGCACAATGATAGAACAGATGACGTTGAATTAAGCTGAAATGATTTTGCAAGGTTAGGAAAAGGGGGGATCACTCATTCGTATTGGCCTCAGTAAGTAAAGCACAGTTTAATCTCAGACATATCTTTTTTTCCTGAGGGGGGAGGGGCAGAGGGAGAGGGAGAAAGAGAATCTCAAGCAGGATCCATGCCCAGCGCAGAGCTCAAGACGGGGCTCGATTTCACAACCCTGACATCATGACCTGAGCCAAAATCAGGAGCAGGACGGTTCACTGACTGATCTGCCCAGACATCCCTGACCTCAAAAATAGCGAATTAAAGAACAGTAAGATCCTCTGTAACAAGCTAATGGATGGCTTGAAAAGTACGAATATTGATTTTTAAGAAAGATGACAAGTAGTGGTAAAAGGGATGGCGTGGGAGAAAAAGGAACACAGAACAGGCGTAAAAAACAGTTGACCGTCTAAATATATTAGTTACAGTAGATGTTAATGGCCTGAATGTTACAACTACTATTAAAAGAAAACTATTTTCAGACTACATGAAAAAAACAAAACCCAATTACATGCTGCTTACTACAGCAATGTCTTCAACAGAAAGGTGACAAAATATTTTAGGTAAAAAAAAAAATGTTAACCAAGGCAAAAATCCAGCAAGGCAGGTTGATATAATTATTGCAAATGTCGGACTACATAGAGTTAAAGCTGGAATTGGGAAGGAAGGAGATTTTCTAAGGAAAAAAGACCCAGGAAGTAGAGACAAAACCATCTCCAATTCACAGGCATCGACAGGACGGAGCTCCGAAAAATACACATGGACAGAAAGAAAGGAAAACATAAAAAAATTCAAAAGTCAGAGTCTGTAATTTTATAGCACAAATCACAGAAATGAATGCAGATTCAGGACAAAACCAGTAATGATACAGGTGATTTGGACCATATATAATACAAGTAGTCAGATTGATGGAAACGAACACGTACCGTGCCCTGTGTCCTTCAACCCACCTGGAACGTGCACCTGATTTTAGGAATTGGATGCAATACAATTCAAGCCTGCACAATTTTTAGAGGATGGAATTTTACAGCAAACATTCTCTCTGGTCTCAGCAAAATTAGACTGGATATCCACGGCAAGAAAATAAACCCAAAATTCCCAATGATTTGAAAATGAAGCAATGCGTTTCCAAAGAAGGTATTTGTTGCAGAAGAAATCATGACGTAAATTGGGGGGAAATGGGAACTGCCTAGTAATGACTAGAGTTTGTGAAGGCAGGTGCGATGGAGTTCCAATGGAATTTGCTCAAAATGCACAGATACTGGTACAAAGGCCAGAAGAAAAGTTGGTAAACAATATTTGAGTTTTCTTTCCCAAACCAAAAGCAAAATCCCACAGTGCAACCAAAGAATACAAAAGGAAGAATATATCAGAGACATTAATGAGGTAAAAATAAAATGGTTAGAAAAAATTAGATGGAATCAATGGTGCCGAGAGTTATTTCTTTGCAAAATGTCATATAATTCATAGACGTTTCAGGAGACTGTACCCAAAAATAGGAAAGGGGAAACAATTACCAAAACCAAAAGGGACATCTTATTACAAGAACCTGAAATTAATCTAATACCGTGGGTTCGTTACATGGAAATTAAAATAAAAAAGAAATAGAGCAAAAATGAATTTTAAAGGTCTATTAAAGGAATACCATATGCAAAGTTATTCTCACTTAATTCAAAATTGAGGTGACATTGGCCGATTGGTAAAATGGACAACTGAAGGATAGAAACTCAATAATCCCTACTAGCGTTTAAGTGTTTCACTATTTTAAAAACTTCAACGAGAGAAATTCAAACACAGTGGCTACAATGGTGAATTCTTAAAAGTATTTTGTGGAAACACAACTCAATATTAATGAAATCTTGCACAGAAGACAGAGAGAAAAAACATTCCCGCTTACTTATGAGGACTACGTTATCCTAATACCCAATTTCAAAATGGCATTAAATAAAGTTTCCCTCAGACACATAGAGGCAAATATTACAGATAAAATATGAGCAAGAAGTATATGTTTAAGAAGGGTTTTTTCTACAAATGCACGGTCAATTTAACAATTTAAAAATCCTAGGGCGCCTGGGTGGCTCAGTGGGTTAAAGCCTCTGCCTTCGGCTCAGGTCATGATCTCAGGGTCCTGGGATCAAGGCCCGCATCGGGCTCCCTGCTCAGTGGGGAGCCTGCTTCCTCCTCTCTCTGCCTGCCTCTCTGCCTGCTTGTAATCTCTCTCTGTCAAATAAATAAATAAAATCTTTAAAAAAAAAAATCCTCGACCCAACAAAACAGAAACAAAGATTATATGGTTTTTTAAAATAGATTCACAGAAAAGACTAGATAAGAACCATTACTGATTTTTAATAAAACTCTTAATTAACTGGGCTTTTGAAGAATGTTGCTCATCAGACAAAGGTTATTTCCAATACCTATGTAGCTAAAATTATTCTTACTAATTTATTACTGAAGCTTTTCCACAAATATATGAAGGGAGACGAGGATATTTGTTATCCTAATTTTATGATTTCCATTTATCACTGTACTAGAGATGTATTTTTATAATTTGATGTTTTTAAAGCAAGCATTGAATGCATATATACATATGCATTACTCAGAATAAATATATGCACGTATATTATTTTAAATGAGATATATTATTCATAAAAGTCATGATCATCTACATAGAAAATTGGAAAGGATCTATAGATATGCCATCAGAAATAGTAAGTTCATTTAGTAAAGTGTCTGGTTATAAAGCAAAATGAAAACATCTACTTCTGTATGCCAGAAGAGGAAAAAGTAAATAAATTTAATAATGAAATGCTTAAAACATCAAAATATCAAATATTTAAAAATAAATCTAATGAGATGTACTAGCTATTGACAGTCTCAACTGCCTAGCCTTTGTAGAAGAAAATGAAAATTTTACTTAATGGAGGAATATGTCTGTTCATGAATCAGGATGGGGTTTCTCCCCTACCTTACAGACTTAGCCCAACTGCTCTAAGAAATCTCACCTGTGTATTAAATACATATTGACAAACTGATAACACAATTCCTATGGGACTATAAAGGAAAATGTATACCTAAGGGATCTTTCAACTTAAGGTCAGCACTAGAACATAACACATCACCAGATATCGCTAAGTCACTACAATTCAATGGGGTTTTATTTCCACAGATGAAAAGTAATGGACCGAAGAAACAGGGTGGAGAGAGCCCTGAGAGAGATTCTACCTTTGTGACCACCTGGCCTATGACAAGTTGGACAGCAAAGTGCAGAGAGGGATATTGTCCGTACAGCACAGGGTGGGGAACGTGCACCTTTACTCTGATTTAACATCATTTCTACAAATTCATTCTAGATGTAGGGTATATGCAAATGCATAATATAAAACAGTGCCATTGGGAGGAAGCAGAACTATCTTCATGACATGGACTGAATGGGATTTCACTTCTTTTTTAAAAAAGATTTTATTTATTTTATTTATTTATTTGACAGAGAGAGAGAGAGAGAGACAGGACAAGTAGGCAGAGCAGGAGACAGAGGGAGAGGGAGAAGCAGGCTCTCCGCTGAGCAGGGAGCCCAATGCGGGCTCGATCCCAGGACCCTGGGATCATGACCTAAACCAAAGGCAGACACTTAAAGACTGAGGCACCCAGGCGCCCTGAACCAGATTTCTTAAATAGGACACAAATATGGTAACTATGCAAGGACATGTTGATAAATTGCACTAAAATAAAATTCACCTCTTTTGTTATCAATGGTACCATCCCAAGATTGACAGTGCAACTCATTAAGTGGGAAAAGTTAAGTTTAATGGATATATCCAACAAAAGATTCCATCTATTATCTACCAATCCATCCATCTGTCCATCCATCCATGCATCCACCTATCCACGTATCTATCTATCCACCCATCCATCTATCCATATTACCTATCTACCCATCCATCCATCCACCCATCCATCCATATTATTTATCTATCCCTCCATTCATCTAACCATGCATCGATGCATCCATCTATCCATCCATATCTATCAATCCACCCACTGTATCTATCCATCCATCCATCCATCCATCCATCCATATTATCTATCTATCCATCCATCTAACCATCCACCTATCTATCCATCCATAATATCTATCAATCCATCCATCATATCTATCCATCCATCCATCCCTACACCTTCTATCTATTTATCCACCCATCCTTATCTATCCATGCATTCAACCATCCATCCATTCATCCTTTCCATCCATGATATCGATCTACCCATCATCCATCCATCCATCCATCCATTAATCAATCCTAACAATATCTATCTATATATACATTCGTTCATCTATCACTCCTGTTAAAAACTCCACAGAAACACAGACATTCCAAAATAAGTGGACCACTCAAATGCCAACAGAAATATGAAGAGGCTCTAAGCGTCACCTGTCATTAAGAAAATGGTAGTAAAAACTCTGTAGGATACTACTACACTGTTACCACACTATAAGAATAAAGGGGCAGGAAATACCAATTGTTAATGAGGCTGTAGATAAAACTGAAACTTGGTTGTACAACCAGAGAATATATATAATACAGGCCAACCACTTTATAAAATCTTCTGTTACGTGGTGTGACGTGACAATGCCCTGGTTACATGCCAATTTACGCCCCAGAAATACATCCCTCCCTTTCCAGAAAGCACCCCAGAGAATGTGCTTAGCAGCGTTTGTTCAAAAGAGCCCCATCCCACACAGAACCGAGACACTGGAAAGAATATTTCCCATCAGTTTTAGAATAGAAAAATTACAGGTAAATCATATGCTGCAATTCCAAATGCATTCAATAAATACGCAACTGCGTAAAACACCATGGACGAATCTTCACATAATCAGAGAACCCACTTACAAAAACAAGCATACTTGGTAAGGTTTCCACTTCATAACATGCAATAACAGGTAAATGAACATGTTATTGAAAAAACTTGGACTGGTGGCTACCTGGGGGGTTGGACAGACGTGGAAGGGGAGAATCCTCCATGGGGCCTGCTTTGCAAGAGAGCTCTCACCCACTGGAAAGAAAACGTGAAAAGGAGCAAAGTGCTGTTTTGTAGGACAGGTTGCGGTGAGAGAGAGGGGCTTCCCTTCCTGCATGCGGTCGTCAGGGGCAACGACACCAGTCCTACTTCTTAACGTGCCCCGAAGGACAGCAGCAAATGTGCTGAGGATATCGGTAACTCGGAGGTGCTGGCCTTGGTGTCCCAGCAGGGAACAGTGTTCTCTTTGTCTGGGACAGGAGAACCTCGTGCGGACAGCCCCATTAGGATGTCGGCCTCTGTTTTGTTCCTCGGAACTGTATCCTTTAGATGTTCCAAATCAAGGTGCCTTCCGATCCCCGTGGGATGCCCCTCACTGACCCAGCACACAGGTAAGAGGGCGATGCAGTGGGCTTACTCCTGCTGACCTAGTGGAGCAGCTCACATCCCGGAGCCGCCAGCAGGTGCTTGTGAGGATGTCATTTTGGCATCCGCACACACTGGATGCGGCCAGCAGAAGACCCTCGGGGCCCCCATCCATCACCCATCGGCCACCCCAATGGTCACACCCATTGCTCATAAAATACCTTAATGGCCCGAAACGTGAATGCATCTCTCCAATGGCATCATCTACAAGGACAGAGCCATATACCCAAAGAACTGGGTTCACTGCCCGCCTCCCTTGTTTTTCCCACACAAACCACCGAAATATCATAGTCACCTGCTATTCACGGAGGGTTCTTGGCGAGCTGACATGTGGTGCCCAAAACTAATGACACAGGCTCCAACCCAGCTCAGGAACCCGTGAGTGGGAATTTTAAAACCGAGTCTAGAAAGAAATGCGTCAACCCGGAAAATCAGAATGTGGGTCCAGCTTCCTCCGCTGGTCTGTTTGCGCGTGTCCCACTTGGAAAATGAGCTTGCAGCCCTCAGGGCTACTCAGAATGGACAAAAATGAAATAATGTATTTGGAAGCGTTGAGCAGTGTGTGACACACAGTAGGTCCAAGTCTGGTCAATGGGGTAAGTATTTCTGAGTCCTTCCTAACGGCCCACATCCCTGCTGTCTCTTTTGGAAGAGATGATGAGATGCGGCATCTGTCATAGACTGAGCCATTTTAGTGGTCACAGGTCAGGGGTCCAGTCCTACTGAGATCTGGGGGGAGGGGGAAAAAGCGACAGAGGTTGGCGTTAACCATTGTCCTACAGTACTCAGGACATACCTCCAAACAAATAACTCTTCCGTCCAAAATATCAGTAGGACCACTGTTGAGAACTCTGATCCCACAGAGGGTATTATACTTGGTCATTTTGGAGGCCACCAGAAAGGAAAGAGAGAGAAAGACAAAAAGAGAGAGACAGGAAGAGAGATAAAATAGAGTTTTCAAGTCATGCATTAAGAAATGTCCTCAAATGGGTGCTTTGGACCAGAATTAGCCTAAAAGGACAGCATTTCTCCTGAAATGATCTTTTTAAAAGAAATGTTGGGACCAAGTTGATCTAGGGAAGTAGTTTCGAGTTTGGGGATCTCTTGAATTGGTGCAAAGGATATGCAAAGCAAATCAATTCCAATGTTTCCAACACAGGCTGAACTCATGCTTGCTTAGTATTAAGTTTTGCTTCGAAAACATTAGCATGTAGCTGAACTTATGGGTCTAAGTGCAAGAGTCTGGCTCAATCCCAGGGGGTAGTTTATTTAGCAACAGCGTATTTTCCGGAAATAGCTACTCATCAAGGTCATGAAGATTTGGCTCTTGGAGGATGTTACTTTGTGATCCATCATTAATCTGGCAGACCACCAAAGTTAGCATCCTGATGCGATGGCTTGAACTATGTCCTCCCAAAAAGGTATGTTCAAATCTTCACCCCACCCACCCCCTCCAGAGGGAGAAGATGACATTATCTGGAAATAGGGTCTTTGCGGATGTGATGAAGTTAAGATGAGGTCACATTAGGGCAGGCTTTCATGGAATATGGCTGGGGCGTTTATCCAAAGAGGGGACTCAGACACGAATGCGTGCCCAGCGACAATGCCATAGGATGGCAAGGCAGAGATTGAGCCGAGGGGCTGAAAACCAGGCGATGATTCCCAGCGGCCACCGAGAGCTAGAAGATGCGAGAAAAGATTCAAAGATTCTACCTAGGGTCTCAGAAAGACACAACCCTGCGCACCCTTGGACTTCAGAATTCTGTACTCCAGAGCTGTGAGGAAATACATTTCTTCTATTTCAAGCAATCCAACTTGTCACATTTGGTTACTGCAGTCTTAGGAAACTAAGGCACTTGAAAAAAATAAATGTTTGGTCCAAAAAGCCAGTGCTGTTTTGTGATCTTAATTTTATGAGAAATATGTATCCCCAACTGAATTCTTTAAATAAAGAAGTTAAATGTACTCAGAGGTTATGGCAAATACTTTGGTTTTAATTTCTTCCATGCACGGGCGCCTGGGGGGCTCAGTGGGTGAAAGCCTCTGCCTTCGCCTCAGGTCATGATCCCCGGGTCCTAGGATGGAGCCCCGCATCAGGCTCCCTGCTCTGCGGGAAGCCTGCTTCTCCCTCTCTCACTCCCCCTGCTTGTATGTACCTCTCTCGCTGTGTTTCTCTCAGTCAAATAAATAAATAAAATCTTAGGAAAAAAAAAAGCAAAGGGAGTTCAAGATATTTAAAAAAAACGGATTAAGTGTATTGTACAATGATAATAATTTAAATCTGTAGATTCAACTGGATAAATGCAAAAGAGGAAGAAATGCCTATACTGGTAATGTAATTTGCAAATATTTGCAAGCAAACAGAATCATGATAGAATGGTATTATACCTAAAACACTCCATAATGAATTTAGGGTTATAAAAATGTTGGTAGTAATTCTCTAACCCCAAATACAAAATTAAGAGTGAACAAGATCAGGAAATCTAATGCAAAACAGGAAGGCAGATGCTTCCTAAGATTTGAGGTTTATCTCTGTGCAAGCGCAAGTAAGAATAATGCTCCAGTGATAAATGTTTGCATTCCTGACCCTTGAGCAAGATTCAAAGATTTAAGCACAGAGAACCGAAAATGATGGAAGTTTCCGGATTCCTAGGATCTCTTTAGAAAGCGAAGCCCAGGGATCAAGCCGCTGCTTGATAGATTTGAGTCTGTTTTGAAAGCAAATGTGGGAGACAAGCTGAAAAAAACCCTATTTATAAAAGAATGCACTAGAACAGGCTGTGCTATGCCCAGAGGCTCAAGCTGCACACTGTTCAAGGTGGGGTCAATCCACTCATTTATCTTATACTTACTCGAGAGCAGAAGTGTAAATGATGTTTATTAAATTTATATTTATGGATTTATTTATTTCTCTATGTTTATAATGATGATACATGTGCAGGAAAAAATACAGCGAATCCATGTTAATGTGACTGAGAAACTAGATGCCAAACTATGCAAGCTATGAATGAATGTTTGTTCTCTAAATATGTAATAAAATGTAAGCCAGTTGCACCCTGAGTCAAAAACATTGCTTGTTCTCTATACACCTTACGTTTTGGATGTCATATTAATGAGTTCTAGTTTTAATTTTTGATGATAATAATGTTTGTAAAGTAGACTAAATAATGAGCCCAAGTGAAAGACCAAACTAGACAAGTGGATTTTCTGATTCCCATATTCTCAGAGTTTTCTCATTTGATTACGTCCCTACTTAATAACAAAGACTTTTTGACCCCACAGTAGAAAGTGTTAAGACATCAAAAGTGATAATAAATGATGATTCAGAAGGTCTCTATCTTACAAAACTTTATACAAGTCAACACAGAACCATGGATTTTGTTAAAACTACCTTTAATTCGTCATAAATTAATTTTGGGCCATTTATGATAAAATGGTTCTGAGGATCAATTTTAATGTGTTCCCGCAGCCCTCAGATATTCAAACACTCGTTGAGATTTTGCTGGAAAGGTATTTTTTTTAAGATGAGGTTAAGATTTCAATCAGTAGTCTTTGAATACAGGGCCCTCCAAGGTGTGGTGGGCCGCATGCAATCAGTTGATGGTTTTAAGAAGAAAAAGAAGAGAGGTCCCCTGAAGAAGCGGAAATTCTGGCCCCAGATAGATTTCTGACTCAAGCTACAGTGTTCACACTCTCCTAGCTTTCCAGGCTGCTAGTGTACCCAGCAGTGTCTATGTGCCCATCTCCACAGTCCTATGAGCCCGTTCCTTCTAAACAGTGCCTCTTTCTTCCATCTGTCTCTTTTTCTCTCCCTATATGTCTGTGTGTTTGTGTGTATTGTTCCTCTGTAGAATCCCGACTCATACCGTGGTTAAAAGCCAAACTGTGAGTTAGTATATGACGTGGTATAGTTATGAGAAGGATTCCAGCAAAAATTCCTGTATTGACGATATTATTCTCTAGCATTCGACACTAAGATTGCCAGATGCATGCACCATGCCAAACCCATTTCCCAGACGAAAATGTGCTACACTAAAGTCACACGTGATTTTGCACTGATTCAGTACAGCTCATTCTCTAGCCTTGGGGACAGTCATCCAGAAATAAAAGTAGGCAAATAGCGTTCTTTCTATAACCAAATGTGGGGCTTGAAAGTCATGAGAATTTCAAGTTCCTGTGTATGTTTTTCCCATGTGGTAAGGCTGGCCTGAGGCATTTTATAGTGTGTGTTTGACAACCAAGTCCTCTATCAATCAGAGATTTGTTAACTGACACAGTCTCTTGTCACTTTGCAAGAATGCTTTCTTGGGGGTGCAGGAGAGCCCGGTTAAGTGTGTGAACTCATGGGTCACCGGGGCGGCTCAGTCGTTAAGCGTCTGCCTTCGGCTCAGATCATGATCCCAGGGTCCTGGGATCCAGTCCCGCATTGGGCTCCCTGCTCCGCGGGAAGCCTGCATCTCCGTCTCTTGCACCCCTGCTTGTGTGCCCTCTCTCGCTGTGTCTTTGTCAAATAAATAAAATCTTTAAAACAAAACAAAACAAAAACGTCTAAACTCTTGAGAAAACACCTACAATATTCCAGGATGGCAAATGCAAGTCTTGAGTTCAGAGGTCGAATGTGGATGAAACCTACTGAAAAGTTTCCATGAAAACTGGAGGTGTATTTTCTTTTTCAATTGTTTAGCTGACACACTGTTACTTAGCGTCAGAGTCTGTGTAGCTAAACTCGCCACAAATGCAGCACTGTCTGCGCCCAGGCAACACTATTACAATACCATCCACTATATTCCCTCTGCTGTGGCTTTCATTCATTTCCTTTTTTTAGATTATACCTATTGGGCACCTAGGTGGCTCAGATGGTTAAGCATCTGCTTTCGGCTCGAGTCATGATCCTGGGGTCCTGGGTTCGAGTACCCCATCGGGCTCCCTGCTCAGCAGGGAACCTGCTTCTCCTTCTGCCCCTTTTCTCTCTGTCTCTCATGAATAAATAAAATCTTTAAAAAAAAAGATTTTACTTATTTATTTGACAGAGAGCGAGCACAAGCAGGGGGAGCAGAAGAGGGAGGAGAAGCAGGCTCCCCGGGGAGCAGGGAGCCCGATGCAGGGCTCCATCCCAGGACCCGGGGATCATGACCTGACCTGAAGGCAGACTCTCGGTGGACTGAGCCACCCAGGCGCCCCACCGTTCATTTCTTATAACACTGTTTCCACCGAGCTGGACAGAGAAACAAAAGCTCTCATTGTGAAGACAACAGTATTATCTTTGACCTCTTCTTAAACATGCTTCTGTTTCCGCCATCAAGCGCATTGTTGTAGATAGATTGCAACCCTGTAACACACACAGGGCTGGGCTGTTTGTCTGTTTCCAGGGGGTCTGTCTGGCTGCTTTCGGCAGAGAATTAGAAGTGCGGGATCAACTCTTTTCAGGGAAGCATATTCAAGCAGAAGTAAACTTGCCAAAGGAAGCATTTAAGCAAAGCGGTGACATTATGATTTTATTTTATGGAGTGCTTTAGGTGATTATGCACATTTTTAGGCTTTGCTGGAAAAGATGTACAGAGAAAAGCAGAAGCTATCGCACTTTCCATAAATATTTGCTATCCAGTAGGGAACGGATTGGCAAACTTTTTCTTTAAAGAGCCAGATGTTAAATATTTTACACACTGTAGGTAGTTTGCAATGCTCTGAATTTGGGAGAACCATTCTCTCCGAAGGGCAACGTGCGTGTGTGTTTCATTTTACATTTTGAAAGGTGCTGACTGTTGTTGGCTCACAGCCTTATCTGTCTTTCCGGTGGCTGTCTGGGAATCCCTGCTCTGGGAGAAAAAGGCATGCACACGTGATAAATGAACAGAGGGCAATGTGCTGGTGACAGGGACTGAGCGTCAGCCGCACAGATGGATAGCTCGGCGCACCACGGGGAGGCAGGGATATTTTGAAGAACGTCTCCCGCTACCCACACCATGGATTGATGCTAGCTGATTGCAAGAATTAGTCACCTGACCTCAGCTACCAGCAAGGAAGGCAGGATAAGTAGATCTCATTTCGACCTGCCCTATGCCCAGCCGGGAATTCTGCATTTAGGGGAAAATGCAGAATGAAGTCCATGCCACATAAAAACCCTTTCTTGCAGATCATGCTTTGGACTTTTACTGGTTTCTAAACTTAGGCTGGTTTGGTAATGAGTTTCTTCCAATGGGGAACCAACGTTCTAATGTATTCTCCCCACTTTTTCTGCCCGGGGAGCCCACATTCAGTAGCTGGCATTTGAGAAGTGGACGCTGATTTAGGATGCTTCAAGGATTTGGAGGGGTTATTTTGGTCCCTGATTTCCTCTTCTCTAAGATACCGTGATTCAAAGAGACTTTCATTCCAACGGCCAGCTTTTGTTGGCATTATCTTTTTGGTTCTTTGCAACCCTTATCATCCTTTCTTTGCAAACTTAAACAAGCGAAATGCAATATATTTCCTTTTTACAATCCTTGTGTTCACTGCTATCTACCTTTAGTTTTCCTTCCTTGAGTGAGATTGAGGATCTGGCGGGGGCGGCGTGGGGGAGGAAGTGAGGCCAGCCTTATTTCTTTCGCTGCGGTCTAAGCGCGGTGCACTGGCGGCTCTTAATTTCCACGACCTCTCAACCAATCTCACGAGAACGTGACTTACAATGAACAAACTGTTTTACAAAGGAGTAAGAGCCAAGAACAGCATTTTTTTGGAGTTAATTTAACCTGTGCTACACCTTTCAGGTAATTTCGTATCATGACAATGGGTTACATTACGGGACTTTAGTTAATGCTGATCGGATTGTTTTGAAGTCCAAGCGAAATGAGGGAACACAGATACCGTATCTCAGTTTGAATTCCAAAATGGCCCTTGGGTTTATCGTTACGACTATTACTGGGATGGTTATAATTTCTTTACCAAACCTGGTACCTTAACGTGGCATTGTCCAAAAAATGGAAATGAAAGGAAGGAACAATTGGAGTTTGGATGCAGGACGCTGGCCCTGAGTTTCAAAAGCATCTTCCAAAGGATTAGATGTCTTTATCCCAGATCTATGTTGGGAAAGAACTGCAAAACAGAGGGACTGCTAATAATTTCATGTTTGCATTTGACATCATGCTTCCATTTGACATCAAATTCCAACTGAAGGAAATTTCCTTGGAGCTGCCAACTTTCTTTACCTTTTGTTAAACTGCTTTCTAATTCTAATTCCTCCCCACCTGAGACACAAACTCATGACCCTGGGATCAAGAACTTAGTTGAGAACAAGAGTTGGGTACTTTACCAACTGAGGCCACCCAGGCACCTTGCTTATCAGGTTTAATTTTTTTAAAAGTCATTGAGGGTGCCTGGATGGCTCAGTGGGTTAAAGCCTCTGCCTTCGGCTCAGATCATGATCTCAGGGTCCTGGGATCGAGCCCCGCATCGGGCTCCCTGCTCGGTGGGGAGCCTGCTTCCTCCTCTCTCTGTCTGCCTCTCTGCCTACTTGTGATCTCTCTCTCTGTTGAATAAATAAATAAAATCTTAAAAAAAAAAGTCATTGAGTTCCAAGGACAAATCAAGATAACCTTTCTTCTCATTGTGTTTTTGTTTTTGTATTTTTGTAGAGCTTAGGGAGAAGTGATGGGGACAAAATTTCTGAATATATTTTTTAAAAACCTCATTTTAGGCTAGGGCAAAGTGAGGACCAAAAATCCCTGGGATCAAAGATATAATAAGATAGGAGACACAAAGTTTTCTTGCTTTAAAAAAGTGGGTTTTAGAAATAAATGTATCTGTGTGATTGAGATATAACTTTCCACCCAATTTTGTTCTTCATCCTCTGTTGGAATAATTCAGCATCACAATTGTCTCTCAGCCATTTGGGTAAGATCAGGTGAGGAATTCAGCTTCACTACTTCAGAGAAGAGTGGGAATCCAGAGGCTCAGAGAAATCATGATTTCCACCTCCTCTTTCCAGATGCAATGGGGCGTTGCGCCCAATGTGTTTGCTCAAAGAGGGAACATTCACAAACCCTTGATCCATGCTATCTTTTTCTATAAAAAAAATTTTAGCCATCTTCAGTGATGAGTAATTTATGAAGAATAAAATGCACACACAAAATCTGCAATAAAGTTTCTAGAACTTGATGGATTCTGAGAAATACATACAAGTATATATATAAAGACCATCCCCACCAAGACGTAGTCCATGTTCATGATGGAATGAGTTTCATTCTTTTGTGCCCAGCTTCTGTCACTACGTGTAAACGGTTTTGAGATGTGTTCATGTTGTTAATCTTAATCATCTGTTCTTTTTTGGGGTGGAAAGGGAGGAGGGATCCATGTCATGGATGCAAAACCATCAGTTCATCAGTTGGTAGACACTGGGGCTGTTTTCCCATTTCTAGTCATCATGACTTAAAAGGACCTGTACCATCACAATTTGGGGAATGAGGAGAAATATGTGTTTAATTTTCTTGGATGACTATGTGGAAGAGGCATGATGGGGTGTATGGGAAGTGTCCTTTTAACTTTATAGAGAAAAAAAAAGTCAAATTATTTTCCCAATTGGTGGTCTAACATGGCATTTCCACCCACAGTGAGAAACGTCTCGTTCTTCCACGCCACCAGCACTGGGTATGGCCGCTTGGTTTAATTTTGGCCTCTCGTGGTAGCTCAGTGCTTTGGTCTTTTTTTTTTTTAATTTAAATATTTTATTTCTTTTATTTGAGAGACAGCACAAACAGGGGGAGTGGAAGAGAGAGAAGCAGTCTCCTCACTGAGCAGGGAGCCTGATGTGGGGACTTGATCCCAGGACCCTAGGATCATGACCTGAGCCAAACCTAGACACTTAACCAACTGAGCCACCCAGGTGTCCCGGTAGGTCACTGTCTTAATTCGCTTTCCTAATGACCAACGACAATGATTACACTTGATGTGATTATTGGTCAACCATGTATTCCTTGGATAAAATGTCTGTTGAAAGGGTTCGGGCATTTAACTGATTTTAATTGTATTATTTTTCTTCTTACTGCTCAGTTGTAGGAGTTCTTCCAATACTCTGATTTAAAACAAACAAGCAAACAAACAAAAAAACCCCAAAAAACTTTGTGTTATTTCTTTTGTAAATCTTCTCTCTTAAGTTGTTGGGTGATTTTATCCCATTGCCTTTACAAAAATGTCTTTACAAAAACAGAAAATTCAAATATTGACAAAATACAGTTATTACTATTATCTTCCTTGCCTTTGTACATCTCCTTTCGAGGACATATTTTCCTAATCCAACATGATGAATGATTTCTCTTAGGGTTTCTTGCAGAAAAGGTAGACTTCTAGTGTTTATATTTGAATTTTCTCAACTACTTCTTCTGCTCCATTTATTCATGGCAAATGATTCTTATCATACAGATTTTCCTTTTTACTCTGTTAATATGCTGACTCGTCCTGATGGATTACTGAGTGTGACACCGGTGTGATTGTCCTGTGGTTCAAACCAATGTGGCCACATACAGTACTGTTTTTCTACCAATGCTGGATTCTACCTACTAAGATTTTGTTAAGGATTTTGCACAAAGATTCACTAGGGATATTCATCTGTAGTTTCTTTCTATTGTAATATCTTTTTTTTTTTAGGTTGTGATCATACTAGCTTCATAAAATGAGTTGTATAGTATTTCGTGTTTTCTAGATGATTTTACATGTATTTGGAATTCTTTATTCCATGTATTTTTTTTTAAGGTCCACCTGATAAACCATCTCTTCTTCAAGTTTCCTTTTTTAGATTTTTTTAAAAATTTATTTATTTGACAGAGAGAGAGAGAGATCACAAGCAGGCAGAGAGGCAGGCAGAGAGAGAGGAGGAAGCAGGCTCCCTGCTGAGCAGAGAGCCTGATGTGGGGCTCGATCCCAGGACCCTGAGATCATGACCTGAGCCGAAGGCAGAGGCCTTAACCCACTGAGCCACCCAGGCGCCCTTCTTCAAGTTTTCTTTGGGGAAATGTATTTTAGTGCAAAGCTGTTAAATATCCACAGGGTTATGTAAGTTATCGTGTGTGTGTGTGTGTGTGTGTGTGTGTGTGTGTGTGTGTGTGTGTGGGAGTGAGGTGTCATAATTTGTGTCTTTCAGAGGATTTATTCACTTGATCTATGTTGTCAGATTGTGTTGTTCACAATACTCATCATTATATTTATATTTGTAAAGTCTTTAGTAAGGTCTCCTATTTTATTTATTTGTGCTTTTCTTTTTCGTGGCCACAATGACTAGAAATTCACCAATTTTATTATGCTTTCCAAAGGGCCAGCTTTTGATTTAATTGGTTTTTTATCTATTTAACTGTTTGTCTCTCATTGATTTTTGCTCTTACATTTACTATTTATTTTTCTTCCATTTATTCCGATTTAATGTGCTCTTATTTTTCTGGCTTTTAAAGCAGAGCTTTAGATCATTTGTCTGAGACTGCTTTTCTAATGCACCCACTCAAAGATGCAATTTTTCTGTTTCTTTCCCTGCGCACCACAAATTGCAAAGTGCATTGTTTCCATTTTTATTTCGTTGAAAACACATCTCGCATTACAAATTCCATCCACAGGCACTAAGGTTTATGAGAAAAATAAAGAATGGAAAGATGAACAAATAGGAAACCATAAAGAAAAGGATTAAATAACTAAAGAATAAACAATAGAAAGGACACAGACATGCTAATGCCTTGGTTATCTTCTGCACACTATTAGCTCTAGCTCTTGTGCAAGAAGTTGGTCACTGATGAGGGTTCTGAAATCTCAGGAGGAGCCGACGGGGACACGGGCACGGGGGTCACACTGAAACACAGCACTCATTAGTCCGCATCCACCGAGCGCTTCGAAACCCGTCTGAATCTCTTCCTTTGACCTGGTTTTGTGATTGTGGATCGTCCGGGAACAGGAAGATATATTGCAAGTTGGCGTTTTCGAGATTTAAACTGGGTTTGAGGTTTGCCACACACGAGAAGAAATATTTCCCCACTGGGTCCCTTTCTGCTTCATTTCCTCCCCACAGTTTAGAGGAGATTCATGGGCTCCGAGAGGGATGGTGGTAATTACCCTGCCCTGTTGCTTCACACAGTTATGCAAACAAAGGCACACAGGGGGGGCAACGGGGGACGGAGACCAGCGAGGGGCTCCTTCAGCGGGCCCCTTCCCTACTTTGTAAGGTCCTGCGTCCAAGACCGATCTGGGAGTCTGGCCGGAGAGGACTTTGTGCAGGTGCCTGCTTGCAATACACAGATTTTCATCCATCCCGCAGGGTTTTCCTTAATGGCCACAAGAGATTCTCACAGAAGCGCACACTTTGATGTTTAATGGTAGCTCACCGACTATTTTTCAAGATATGCGTGTCTAGCAAGTGTGTTTTCATAAGGCCAAAAAGAAAAAGATCTTGTAAGTAAGACTGGTAGGTATTTTAACACATTTATCACCCTCTAAATAGTTGCATGTGGACATAGATTGGTGACAGGAATGGTATAACACAGGCATGTGTCTTTAGACAGGAAAGGATGACTGGTCAGGAAAATAATAAACTGGTGATTGTCACAAGGGTCGGGCGTGTGCCAGAGACATCATGTTCAAATGGTTTGAGCGTCCCTATGAATTCCTAGATCATTTTTAGTGGGTGGCCTATCCTTTATTAAAGTGAATTACTCGTAGACTTGGCTCTGATACCAATTTGTGAACGGAACAGATCAACTGTGACAAAATCTGTCTCCACATCAAAATCTACTTCAGACACCCTCCCTCTGAATTCTGCGTACAGGAAAAAAATAAAAAAGCTTATTTTTATGGATACCAGCCATTGGATAGCAACCAAGAATGTCATTAAAATGTTGTGCTTGTGTAAGCCTGCGGAAACCACATTTACGTGCATTGAAATAAAAAACATAGCAGACGACACTCAGTAGACGATTACCCAGTAATTCCCATCCCAGGTGTAGAGGCAGAAGGCAGTAAGCAGGTGTGTCAGCAAACACATGGACACAGATAAGGTGGAGTTTCTATGGACAGTAGCAAAAAGGTTGACACAATCCCAGTGTCCCTCCACAGATGAATGCATGAACAGGAAGGATTTGATCCACTGGACAGAATATTGTTTCAATGCAGAAATGCAAAAAGGAATGAAGATCTGATACGTACTCCCTTGAAAACATCTACGGAGTTAAAGAAGGACACAAGGCCACAGAGTGTATCATTCCATTCACGTGAACTGTCCAGAATTGGGAAATTAATGATAGAGACCCAAGGCAGAGGTGTGGTTACCAGGGGGCAGCAGGAGAGAATCCCAAGAAGTGACAGCTTCATGGGAAGTGGGTTTGATTTTAGAGTGATAAGGAGAGTTCTGGAACTAGATGGTGGTGATGGTTGTACCACCTTTGTGAATACACTTACTGGCACTGAGTGGATAGAGATGTGGAAGATAGAGATAGAGAGAGATACACACATAGATGATACAGAGACATAGAAAGATAGGTACGTAGATACGTAGATGATAGATACATAGATAAATAGGTAGAGGATGGATGGATAGATAATAGACAGATAATGATGGATGGATGGATAGATATGATGGATGGATGGATGGATAGATAGGATGGATGGATACATGATAGATAGAGATGGATGGATGGATGGATGATAGAGATAGATAATGATGCATGGATAGATAGATATGATGGATAGATGGATGGATGGATGGATGGATAGATAGATAGGATGGATGGATACATGATAGAGGGATAGATAGATAGATAGATAAATAGATATGTTGGATGGATGGATAGATAGGTAGATAGATAGAGATGGATGGATGATAGAGATAGATAATGATGGATGGATGGATAGATATAGATAGGATGGATGGATAGATGATAGATAGATAGATAGATAGATAGATAGATAGATAGATAGATAGATAGATAGATATGATGGATGGATGGATGGATGATGGATGGATAGATGATAGATAGATGGATGGATAGATAGATAGATAGATAGATAGATAGATAGATAGATAGATATGTTGGATGGATGGATAGATAGGTAGGTAGATAGAGATGGATGGATGGATAGAGATAGATAGGACGGATGGACAGATGATAGATAGATATGATGGATGGATGGATGGATGGATGATGGATGGATAGAAGATAGATAGATAGATATGTTGGATGGATGGACGGATGGATGGAAGGATGGATAGATGATAAATAAATAGATGGAAGGATATATGGCTGGCTGGCTGGCTGGCTGGATAGATAGATGGGGTAAATAGATGATAGATATGATAGATACATCAAGAGATAGATACATACATATACATAGAGTATATAAATATATATACACAGTGTAATATTATTCAGCCATAGAAAAGAAGGAAACTCTGCCATTTGCAACAACAGGGACGGACGGACTGTGAGGGTGTTATGCTTAGTGACAGAAGCCACACAGAGAAAGACAAATACCGTATAATCTCACATATATGCAGAATCTAAAAAGAAATCAAAGTCATAAAAACAGAGGGTAGAATGGTGGTTGTCAGGGGCAGGGGGGATGGGGAAAATGGGAAAATGTTGTTGAAGTCTGTAACTTGTAACTAATACATGAGTAAGTTCCATAGATCTAAAGCACAGCATAGAGATTACAGTCAATTAATACTGTATTACCGACATCAAAACTGCCAAGAGACAAGATCTTCGATGATTTCATACCAAGGAAAGAAACAGTAATTATGGTGTGGGATACGGGTGTTAGCTCAGGCTGTGGTGTTAATCACAGTGAAATGTATCAGCAAGATCTTTCAAGACACGTGTCCAAAGGCAAAGGAAACAAAAGTGAAAATGAACTTGTGGGACTTCATCAAGATAAAAAGCTTCTGCACAGCAAAGGAAACAGTCAACAAAACAAAGAGGCAACCCACAGAATGGGAGAAGATATTGGCAAATGACACTACCGACAAAGGGCTGATACCCAAGATCTATAAAGAGCTTCTCAAGCTCAACGCCCAAAAAACAGATAATCAGGTCAAAAAATGGGCAGAAGACATGAACAGACACTTCACCAAAGAAAACATCCAAATGGTTAACAGATAAACGAAAAAATATTCATCATCACTAGCCATCAGGGAAACTGAGATCAAAACCATATTGAGATACCACCTTACACCAGTTAGAATAGCCAAAATCAACAAGACAGGAAACAACAAGTGTTGGAGAGGATGTGGAGAAAGGGGAACCCTCTTTCACTGTCGGTGGGAATGCACGTTGGTGCAGCCACTTTGGAAAACAGTGTGGAGATTCCTCAAAAAGTTAAAAATAGAGCTACCCTATCATCCAGCAATAGCACTACTGGGTTATTTGTCCCAAAGATACAGATGTATTGAAAAGAAGAGCCATATGTACCCCAATGTTCATAGCAGCAATGTCCACAATTGCCAAACTGTGGAGAGATCCGAGATGACCTTCAACAGACGAATGGACAAAGAAGATATGGTCCATATATACAATGGAATGTTACGCAGCCATCAGAAAGGATGAATACCCAACCTTTGTATCAACATGGACGGGTCTGGAGGAGATTATGCTGATGAAGTAAGTCAAGCAGAAAAAGTCAATGATCATATGGTTTCACTTACGTGTGGAACATAAGGAATAACATGGAGGACTCTAGGGGAAGGAAAGAAAAAGTGAATTGGGGGAAATTGGAAGGGGAGACGAACTATGAAAGACTGTGGATTCTGAGGAACAAACTGAGGGTTATGGAGGGGAGGGGGGAGGGGTGATCCTGGTGGTGGGTATTAAGGATGGCACGGATTGCATGGAGCACTGGGTGTGCTGCATAAACAATGAATCTTGGATCACTGAAAACAATGAAATTAAAAAAAAATGAAAAGTATCAATGTATCAGATTGTCACACTGTACACCTCAAATGGACACTGTGTTCTATGTTTTATGTCAATTGTATCTCAACAAAAATAAAGGTCAGTGGGATGCCTGGGGGGCTGAGTGGGTTAAATGTCTGCCTTCGGCTCTGTTTTTTACCAGTATGAAAACATGGGAAAGATAAACAATTATAAATGGTACAGAACAGAATACCGAGGAACAGGAAGATGTGATCTGAGTTCACACAATGAATGATCCACACAGCTGAACCAAAACATGTTTTCCCGTGGTGCCCATCCTCGTTGGATTTTATAATACAGACAGGGAAATAATAATACACCTGTCTTTCTTACAGTGAATTTTTTTATTCATTTGACACGGAGAGAGAGAGATTACAAGCAGGCAGAGAGGCAGGCAGAGAGAGAGGAGAGAGGAGGAAGCAGGCCCCCCGCCGAGCAGAGAGCCCGATGTGGGCCTCGATCCCAGGACCCTGGGATCATGACCTGAGCCGAAGGCAGCGGCTTTAACCCACTGAGCCACCCAGGCGCCCTGAATTTTTTTAAAAGATCTTATTTGTAAGCAATTTCTACATCCAACATGGGGCTCGAACTCACAACCCTGAGATCAAGAGTCCCGCAATCTCCCAACTGAGCCAGACATGTGCCCCTGCCCTTAACTAATTCTGGCAAGAAAGGTAATAAATATCCCCCTAGGGATTTTTTTTAAAAGCCCAATTAGGAGGCAAAAAGGAGGAAGGGGTGGCTTGAAAAATATTTCTGCCTATTTGAGAGAAACATGAGCATGAGAGATTGGAAAGGTGACAAAATTTCAAAACAGGAAATCTGAGTCCTAATAAGATCTCTGGTAATTGGTTTAGCGTTTTTGGTCCTCACTGCCTTTGTTGACAAAATAGGCATTATTTAATGCCTGGGGCGAATGGCCCCACCCATATTCCCCCTTTACTTGGTAGCAGACATTTTCACGATATACAGTGCCAAAATTGTTGGGGAAAAAAAAACCCCAACAAACAGCCATGGGAACCTGCCTTCGCTTTGCAGCCACAATTAGGCTGACTACATCTGGAAACTGTTGCAGAATTGAAAATGGCCATCAAGTATTACTTCTCTCTTTTAAGTCAGGAGAAGGGAAGCTATGATGGTGTCTTCTTAATGTTGAATGAATATGGATAGGAATGTTTTCTGTTGTAGCCTTTACCCTTTTGTCCTGTCTCAGTACAAGGTTATAAATTGTGGTCTGTTTTCTTCAAGACATCGAATTCACTGTCCCTGGAAATGCACAGGCATAGGCTGAACCCAGTAAATTGGGCAATAAATTGGTGGAAAGTTGGAAAAAATGGTGGAGCGAACAGATACTTAGACTAGATGATGATTGACGGTCGCTCTAATCCCCAAAATAATCTTTTTCTAAGTATCCACAGTCTTACTGGAATACATTACAAATGTGGTTCAACAATTCAAAGACACGATTTTTCCAAAATATGTAAATAAACCTCTTGTAATTGGTACCACACATACNATGTGGTTCAACAATTCAAAGACACGATTTTTCCAAAATATGTAAATAAACCTCTTGTAATTAATACCACACATACACACACACACACACCCGAATTTAATGTGAGTAAAACTGGAAGGTTTGGACCTTAGAAAATGGACAGATATTAGCCCCTTTACTTAGAAACGTGAAAGGTAGGAGGATGCTACATGTGGTTCCAACGAATATAGTCAATTTTGTTTTTAAAAAGAACAGTTTCATTGTTCCTTAACTCTCTTCCCCCACCCCTGGAATTTCTTAGGAATTATTTAATACATCGTTCTGCGAGCACCGTGGTTTTGATCGGATTTCCATCACCTGATTCCTGGAAACCCCAATTCTGGTGATTCTCCATCATCCACTGACTTTCTGGAGCCTGTGGTCTCTCGATCAGATCTGTCGTCACAAGAGACAGGGTCTCATCGGATCTCTCAGAAAACGTTTAAAAAATATGTACTTGGGAAGATGGGGGAAAAAACAATCCCAGCGACTGACCTCAAAAGAGCTGAGGTGGAAGATATATTTATTGAAGAACACTACAAGGAGACCCTTGAAATGGTAGTTCTCTTACTAAATTGCACTAGAGGCATGGTCTTTCACAACATTGGGGGAAAGGAGAAGTCTACAATGCATAAAAATAATCTGCCACTCTTGCCCTTTATAAATAGGGCAAATAAATGAAGAGGACCTGGTTAATTTAATCTAATGTTTTAAAAGTAATTATTAAGTAACTAATTAATCCACCCACCTGACCTGGTTAATTCAATTTAATGCTGTTATTTATTTCTTTGTTTGTGTATTTAATAATAATTAAATAATTACCCACCTGCCCAGGGAATCTTGAAATGTTACACTTAAGGACCTCTGTTAAGGTCTTGAATGTTCTGAAATCTACCCAGAGCCATGGAGATACTTCATGTCAATTATTTTCTTTCATGCCAGGCTGAAGCAATGAGACATTGCCTTCATTTCTGGGGGGCATGCACAGCCAACGGTGACAAGGTAAGCCCTCTGTCGGCGGCCCAACCCAGCACCCCATCCTACGACCACTGAAATCCTGGGGAGTCTCACTGATGCTCAACCAGGCTCCTCCCACCCCACGGAGGCAAGCTACACTGTGGGATGTTCAGGGTCTCTTCATCCAAGGCGGATCCTTGGTCTGTGGGCAAAGCTCCTTGCATTCAACGGTTACGTTGCTTTTATAGGTTCAAGGAGGGGAAGGTTCACATTCCGCCAGTCATTGGGTAAGCGAACCCAGAATGGGGAAGACCTCATCTGTTTTGTGTGCAGGTCTGCAAAGCGAGCAGGAGAAGGAGTGGAGATACTTCATCCTCTCCAATGAGGGTTAAGTGGGAATGTTGAGTGAGGGTATCTCTACGCTGGCTTGCCCTTGACTGAGCCCTGTCCTCGGAACCAGCTCCACACCCCAGAACAGAATTCCCATTCCTTCCACTGCCAAATGCACGGTAAGACATTCTCCACGTGTCCTAGCAAAGCCTGCTGCAATCTCATCCAATTTAAAGGATTTTGTGATAGGATGTCATTGTATGATGTTCCCGTAAGAATCAGAGTTTATAAAAGAATATGTTGTAGATTTTCAGATATTTCAGAATCAAACTTTCTACAAAGATGTTTATTTAACTCACATGAAAGTCCCTGTAAAATAAAACCCAATGGAATTATGCATAAATCATGAATCAGTGCAACAGAGAGAAATACTCAAGTGTTTTGTGTTACAGGTTTTAATGAGAATTTTTCTTTTATCTCACCGCCTATTCTCATCAACAGGAAAAAAAAAGTCTTACACTTGCAAAAACAGAATGAACTGCATTTTAAAATATTTTCAAATTCCACTGTAATTAAAAGGAGAAGATGAATTTTTATTTAATGTAAAGCAACTTGAACACTTTCTTGTACTGATCCACTAAATACATGTGTCTCGTCCTAAGTACATTGGCACTGATTTTCAAAGTTTACTTTTATTAGGTTCATTTTATTGAGGCTGGGAGCATTTTGTAATGTGAAAACATAGTTAGTGGGGGGCCTGGGTGGCTCAGTGGGTTAACGCCTCCGCCTTTGGCTCAGGTCATGATCCCAGAGTCCTGGGATCGAGTCCCGCATCGGGCTCTCCGCTCAGCAGGGAGCCTGCTTCCTCCTCTCTCTCTGCCTCTGCCTGCCTCTCTGCCTGCTTGTGATCTCTCTCTCTCTCTGTCAAATAAATAAATAAAATCTTAAAAAAAGAAAGAAAGAAAGAAAGCATAGTTAGTGGTTTTTGAAGCTACTCTGGATGCCATGGAAAAATAGGGAACACACACACACACACACACACATTTTCCACTTTCACAGGTGATCAGAAACTCTGTTATGGTAGAGACCGAACTTCCCCTTTCAATATGTGATCTAATGTATATGTTCTAATTTATGAGAAACAATTCGTCTCAGTTCATTGGCACCATGATCTCAGATTGCGCAGCTGACGCCATGTGTTCACATCACCCAAGAACGCCCACAAAAAACGACAATGGACTTTCCAGGTCTGGGATGTGGTGAGCTCTCCAGGAAGACAGGACCATGTCCAACCTTGTAGCAAAGTCACGTGGATTTTGTAGAAGCTCAGGGTTGAAGACAGCGGGATGAGATGGTTATTATCAAAGGTGGTTGGAAGTACGGCATTGGAAAAGAAGGCGGAAGAATGGAGCTAGAGAAACGTGCTATTTATGGGGTCAGACAAGATCTGGGGCTGCTCCAGCGTCTTGACAAGGAACCTTGGACGGAAAGGGTTATAACTAACACAGGAATCAGGTCACTATATACTGAGAGGAGGCTACTGGATGTGTTTCTAAATCTCAGATGGTTTTTAGGACTTGGAAATCCAGAGAGCAGACCCGAAGGGAGAGTGCGTTATACAGAGTGCTTCCTAGGCAGAAGGTGTGCAGAATCAGGGTGAGACCAGGGAAGCCTGCCCCAGGGATATCCCATGAAGTGCGGGGAGGTTGGAGAAGATTCCTGTAGCTGTGGTCATTCATCCTACTGCATGGCCAGGACCGTGGATCTTGCTAGTAAGATGGAAGACACTCACGGATGGAATATTCATGAATGGAGCAGAAGGACAGAAGCAAATGATGGAGTAAGGATGAAGAGAGCAAGAAGACGGGGAACAGCATACTATGCCAAGGGAAGAGCAAGGCTAATTTTATCTAGACTTTCATGCACTAACTTGTCACAGACTTCATCTGTTCTTTCCTTTGATCCTGAGGTCAAGGGAAAATTCTTCAATGTCACGAAAACAAGATTGTGTGTTCTTCCCCTTCACACGCACCCAAACCATCCCATTCAAGGTGCGGAAATTCTCCAAAGTGCCTGATTCTAACACAATGAACTACAGAAGCCCCGTGAATTTAACTGATGAGCCTCTAAATCAATGCAAAAATGCAAATCTGGGAAAAGCGTCTGGCCGTTATACTGAATTACACAGCACACGTTCGGGGACAAAGAATTCTAAGTAGGGGCAGCAATATGTACGTTTACTCAATCTGTCTTAAGCCAGAATTCTTCTGCAGTATATTCTTCAAGAAAGAATATATTCAAGGGCCGAGAAAACACTATCTGTTGCTGGAACGAATCTGTCAGTTTAATGAGAGGAAGACCTTATAATTCAAAGTGAAATATTAACGAGCATCTTTAAGCTGAAATTAAGTACTGTATGTTAGTAACTAAGCTTCTTTTATAGAGAAACAATTCAAGAGATGATGCCTTTCTTTACAAATTCTGTGAGGTTGATCTATTATTTAAAAGGATGGATGGAAATGATTACAGTTTGAGGATAAAGATTTAAAGCATGTGCAATGATAGCAATGGAAATCAAATCACTGATGACTTCACTGAGGTCTTCCTATACCAATGGCTAGTCTGTATAATCCTGCTTATGTAAGATCAGGGTGAACTGAATGAGTAAATCCTACCCATTGATACTGGAAGTGTCTACCACTATGGAAATTATGACTAGTTTAGTATACAGAAAACAAAAATCAGAGTATTTTTAATGAAGCTCATAGATGACCCTCGAATATTTTTCTTAGCATCTGAGATAGTATCATCTCATTTTTTTCCATGTGTCTTGAGAAACTCTTCAAACAGAAGAAAGCCATTTCTCAAAGTTGTCTCAATTCTTCCTTCACTTCTTTGTTTGACATGGAGACCCAAATTTTATTTTTCAGACTCTCTGCCTGTCTCATTTGTAATGGCAGGGAGAGGGTTGGCCAGCATGTTGATCCGTGACGTTATAATGTATTGACTACCTGTGTGGTGGTGTTTTATATTTTTCAAATATATAGGAATGAGACTCCTTTCCTTCTTGTCAGAGCCTGGGACACAGCATCCTTAATAGGGTGTCATTGGTCTGGGATGTTTTCAGCATCACAGCCGAAGCATGTTTCTGGATGCCAAATTTACCAAGCACTGACTGACTGATCTAATACTCGTCAGAGACTAGTCTCCAGAAAATGGACTCTTTCTTCAGGAAAATTATCCATTTTTGGTTTTGTGGCCAGCATTCCCCTCCAACTAACTCTCTAATTTATACACTTGATAAGTAGGGTTTTTTTTGAAGATTACAATTATGTTAAAGGATTCTAAGCTTTAACTGTCCTTAATGCAAATATATACATAATTTTGAGTCCTCTGATTAAGTAAGCAGTAAACCTCTGCTTTGGCAGTGGACTGGGAAGTGTTACCGAGGTCAGAGAATTTGAGACCAGGCATCTGGTTTACCGAATCCATATAAGCTTCCAATATCTCACTTCCAAGCCCGTTAAGATTCCTTTTGAACTGGGTTTATCACACACCTATGGTGCCCCAGATGGCACGGTGTCTGAAGATATAAAACCTTCAGGAAGAAACAGGTTCCAACCCCTTATTAATGTTATGAGCTCTGTGTATTTTTCATGGCTGATGCATTTTGAACGTTAAGAAATGAAGGTATGAGAGAGACGAGATGAAATTATCTCGTGCTTGATAGATACATAAATCAAGGTTTGTACCTGCAGGTTGAAATAGCGCACTATTTTTAGGGAGACGTCGGTGTCGGTTGGCAATCATGTTTACACCTGCTTCTAATTGTATTAATTTTTCAGGTTGGCACTAATCCATTTGCCCAGGCTTGCCCGGAACATTCTGCACCCAGAAAGCAGTTGGGCATTCATCTCATTGTTAATGAATCTGTCTTTTATATTTGCTACGCTTTGAATTAAGGAGAAGAAAAACCTGTAGCCGGTTTCTGCAAATATATGTGGGGATGCTTTTGAGGTGGTTTTTATCACGTTTGCAGGCGGTAAAAAGGAACAGCTTTTTACTGACAAATAGAAATAATTATCACGCTCCACAGTATGCATTTATGCAACGTAAAAGTCATCTTCTTTATAAACCTACAGAAAAATGCGAAACACACACATGCAGGCACACATCAGCTGCCTTTTCCAAGATTCTACATATACCATTAGGATGCAGGGTCAATGCAGTATTTAACCTTCTCTTTCTCCCCAAAAACAACATCGTCTGCTTAACATGTTAATTATAAATTTCATAACAGCAAAATTTGGGATGCCATAAAACACTTGCAAAAAAAAGTTGACAAAGAATTTATATATAATAAGAATATGTATTCTATAACGTTTTTGATATGGCACACAATTTCAGAAAAGACCTAATGAGATGTTTACTAGTTGCCTATATAGAGGGAAAAAAGTCTTAAGAGAATGAGCTTCGATACCTAGTTCACTAAGGGCCTCCGAGCCAAGCAAGAAGTAAATGAAGAAAAGTACAAAATGAGGGCAAATGGAAGATCCAATATTATATTTTGAAAGCAAGAACTCTGATATTTCCACTAGAGTACAGAAAGAGCAGGTAGTTGGTTGAATAGTTACAGGGAAAATGGAATGAATGCCTTAAAATATTCAGAGTCAGAGGCAAACAAGCTATGATCTCTATCTCAAAGCAATTCGTGTCCAACAGCAACTTTGTTTTTAGGATGTGATGAATATTACATGGTACTTCATGTAGAATACTGCTAATTTCTATTTTTCTTTTTAAAGATTTGTTTTTATTTCTATGAGAGAGAAAAAGAGTATGTATGAGGGAGGGGCAGAGGGCAAGAATCTCAAACAGACTCCGTGCTGACTTTGGAGCCTGACGTAGGGCTTGATCCATGACCCTGAGATCATGATCTGAGCCCAAATCAAGAGCCAAGCGTTTAAGAACTGAGCCATGCAGTCACCCCTGTTCCTTTTTATTTTTGATGTTCAGTAAATTAAAATCATCCATTTATACAAAATAGACACATCATTGATCCACAAATATTTCTACGGATCTAATTCATGCGATCTAAAATATGTATTCAGCAATTCAATGGGTATGGGTCTTTGAGCTGTCCCTGAGAGGATTTGTGATCAAAAACATTAACCAAAATGCACAACAAAAGTACACATTTTCAAGTTTCTTCATGTTGGGAATAAAGCCATTCTCGGAAAAAAAAAAGAGTCGTATAATAAAAAATAAAATAAAACTAGTTGCTCGAAATCCATATATATATTTACTTGAAATGAGACATTTGGTGACTGCATCCGTCTATTTTTCATACTGAAAAATAAGTTGCTGCCTGGTTTCTGGTAAAATTTAGAACCTTGATAATTTGGTTTCAAGTAATTTTCCAGCACAACTGTCTCTTTCTTCTTGACTTTACCTATGCAGGAACCTCACTGCTGATGTGGGAACAGAACGTCATTTAGCTGATGCTACTTTCCTGGAGATAAAACCAGAGAAGCTTGTTCACGTTTCTGTTGAAGGACCTGAAGACACCACGCTGATAAGAAGCACACTGAGTATTTACAGAGCATCTGTTTCAGATTTATTTATATTTGTAAAAATGCCATATTCCACTTTATACTCCTTTCCTGAACATAAAATGTAAGAATCAAAGACAATTGTTAATTGGCCCAAAGTCTTCAGAGCTAGCAAAGGAATTGGGTTCTTTAATTTCAATTTGATGATCTTCCAGGAACCAAACCATCATTCCATAATAAAATATGAGCTTCCTGAACTTCTTACTAAAAACAACAAAAACAGAACTTGAAGGGTTGCTCATATCAGAGCGATCATATGACAACTGTCTTTGTCTGATTGACTTATTTCGCTCAGCATAATACCCTCTAGTTCCATCCATGTCGTTGCAAACGGCAAGATTTCGTTTCTTTTGATGGCTGCATAGTATTCCATTGTGTGTATATATATATATATATATATATATATATATATATATATATCACCTCTTCTTTATCCATTCATCTGTGGATGGACATCTAGTTTCTTTCCATAGTTTGGCTATTGTGGACACTGATTCCAAAGGAGGGGCACCATTTCTTTATGTGCCCCACGTCTACAAGGGATGGACGGCTCTTCACTCTCATTTGGTTAGGAAGAACATAGTCCTACGTCCACAATGAACCACCAGAGGGGCTGGTCAGTTATGGTAAAATAATAATAGTAATAAACAACTAAAATTCAACTGAGCAAATTCTAAATATCTTCCTTGTTTTATTCAAGGATTCCTGTATGGGGCAACAGGTAGTATGGAGCTGAGGAGGTGTACAGAATGAAACAGTGTTATAGACAGAAGGGACGTGTACACTCAGATATGGCAAAGGTCTACCAGGCAAGTGACCTCACTAGGGTTGATGAGGTGATTTCAGATTGTCTGGTTTAAGACGCCTTTAGGATTCCTGCACGACCCTGAAACTGTACCTAGGTTGGGTGCCAAGTCTGTTTTGGTGATGTGGGGCTTGGGTTTGCACAAGTGACGCTGTTTGGGGCATCTTGTCTCATTTTTAATACTTTAGTGTTGGATCCAACAGCTCCATCCAGCTAGGAGCCTCTAAGGGAAAGAGAAATGGTTTGCCCATAGGCAGCTCTTTGCCACAAGAAGGAGCGTGTTGGATGAAGGATCTAAATGCGGAAAACGTTGAGGGTACATTTAACTCCCTTCTTGATATTCAAGCATAAGAAGATTATTATAGCGCCGGGACAAATCTCTTCCACAAAATATTACGATCATAGTATAAGACATCTGGAAGAGTGTATTTCTTGGTAGGAGCCTGGTGCAGCGGGCAAACCTCTGGTTCAACCTGCTTGAAGTTCGGAGGAACGGTTTTGTAAAGTCTTTGTCCAGGTCCATAGGACCACCATGGAACATCAGGGGGACACCTATCTCCCCTTAGAACCAGTATTCAGAATGAAAGGCGCCGGATTTTCAATTGTTCAGGAGGATTTGAGGACTTGAAAACATGGCTGCCATTCACAAAACAAATGGCTTAGAAAATGAACGGCAAAAATGATTCCCAACACCCAATATGGCAATTTTTACCTGTGGTGCCTTATTTTGTTTCAGTCTAGCAAAGACGCCATTTAGAAACATGGCACTGAGTTTCCAGCATACCAAAAATAGTGTGGACAATTCTCTACCAAGTTGCTTAATAGTGCAATCCGTTTCTGTCCAAATATTTTTAAATGGAATTACTCTGATGTGTTCCTGCCAAGTGCTATGGAGTCTTATAAACCAACTCTAATAGGTTTCATAAAAATGAATAATTCGGCTCATTTCTGTTTTTTCGTTTCTTCAAAGTCGTTTCTCAAAACACTATATTATCTTTAAAGGGTAAGCAAAAGGCAATTAAGGTTCTGCAAAGATTGGGATATGCTTTTTTTTCTTTTTTTGCCCTTTAAATGGGATTATGTTGGCCTCTTTGTAATTGGTAACAAAGTCAGTTTTAGAAGCTGCACCGACTTATATCAAAATCATGTTTTTGTGAAAGACAGACAGTGAACCCCTGAATAAAAGCTAAGATCTCCTCTCTCCTTTAAAGATATGATCTGTTTTATTCCCATGTTGCATAATGCTATCTCTTTATGACAGAATCGTTGAGGAATTATCACTTTAATAATTAAATTGCCCTGAGGAAAGCTACTCCTCTTTCCTACGCTTCATCTTTTTCTAACTCCTTCACAATCCAGGATGAGTACACACCTGACAAGAATCCTACAAGGGACAGGGCAAACACTTAAGTTTCTTAGTGCTAATATTTAAGCTCCAATACAAATACTATTGGTTATGTCGTCAAGTCTTGTATGTTCTAAGTGGGGGCAGTTCTACCCTGGTCAGCAACTACGCGGTGCTTTCAGGAGAATAAGAACCTGTCCCAAAGACTGCCCCAGTGAGCATGCTTTGTGCGCCGGCCTTATCTGTCTCTCACAAAAACATTCAAAGATTCTTTATCCGTGAGGGGTGTGTGTGGACTAATCGATGGGGTTGATAGATACGTTCCCTGCTATTTTTTTTTCCAATTTATGTAGACATGAAAAAAGTACTCTATTAACTGTTTCATATTCTCTCACTCACAATGCACCACAACCCCTGGGACATAATGACCAGTCATCATGAGAAATGAAAATAGGTAGAAAAAACAGACAAAAATCACAAAATGTGTCAATGAAGGGCACCAAAATGGAGAAAAAAACCCTCAAAACTGCAGGCATCACTTCCCTCCAGGTGTCCCCATTAGAGGGAGGGGTGGAAGGAAGGAGGGATGGATGGATGGAGGGAGGGATGGATGGATGGATGGATGGATGCGTGGATGGATGGTGGATGAAGAGAAGGAGAGAAGGAGGGATGGATGGACGTATGGAGGGAGGGAGGGATGGATGGAGGGAGGGAGGGATGGATGGAGGGAAGGAGGGATGGATGGATGGATGCGTGGATGGATGGTGGATGAAGAGACGGAGGGAAGGAGGGATGGATGGATGTACGGAGGGAGGGATGGATGTATGGAGGGGAGGGATGGATGGATGGATGCGTGGATGGATGGTGGATGAAGAGAGGGAGGGAAGGAGGGATGGATGGAGGGATGGATGGATGGATGCGTGGATGAAGAGAGGGAGAGAAGGAGGGATGGATGGATGTATGGAGGGAGGGAGGGATGGATGGAGGGAAGGAGGGATGGATGGATGGATGCGTGGATGGATGGTGGATGAAGAGAGGGAGGGAAGGAGGGATGGAGGGAGGGAGGGAAGGATGGATGGAGGGAGGGAGGGACTGATGGATGGATGGATGGAAGGAAAGAGGGAAGGATGGATGGAGGGAGGGAGAGGGAGGGATGGGTGGAGAGAAGGAGAGGGAGGGATGGGCGGATGGAGAGCAGGAAGGGTGGGTGGAGGAGGGAGGGTGCAAACATTGGCTGCAGCTCATGCTCGCCATTTCCTGTGTTTATGAACTAGATCAACCCACACAAGCATTTGTTTTCCTTTTACTATAAACACAACTTTGGCAGTTAGTTGTCCATGTGTCTGTGTGGATTCGGCGAGGTCGTGACACCCAGTCGTCTGACCAAACCCGAGTTGAGCTGCGGTTGCTGTGTATTTTGTAGACGTGGTTCACGCGGACACTCCGCTGACTCTGTATATGGGGGGATACCCCCTTGGTACCGTGGGTACGCCTCATTGCATCCGTGGAAGGCCTTAAGAGCAACAACTCATGGTTCTTGGCAAAGAAAGAACGTGGCCTCCAGACCGTAACACAGAAATCCCGCCTGCGGACCTGCCCTAACCGTTCCAGGCTCGCCAGACCCTACAACCGAGGGAGGCAATTCCTCAAAATAAATCTCTTTCTTGCTTCTTTGTCTCCGGAAAACCTTGCATAATAATACGGAAATCACCCCCGGCTTCTTGCTCACGATAGTTTGGCCATCATAAATATTTCGTGGCAGGATGACAGCGTATCATAGAACAATCTATGTGTTCTATATCACTAAACCACGTGCATTTGTGTTCATTTATCTCTGGATGGACGTTTTGGTTGGGCTCCAATGTCCTTTAGCGTACAAGACTTATTCTCAAGCAGCGTGTTTTTCTAAACAATCTTCTAGAACGACGAGGCCCAACCACATTTATAAAAGCTCCAAGAAGAGCTGGTAACGAGAAAAAAGCCCTTTGAGACCACCGCAACTTGCTTTTCCTTGCAAACACAATGAACAAATACAACACACAGACCCACATTTCGGACCTCAATTTCTAGGAAGAGCTCCGCTCTACATCTACAGGCATACCTGATTTTTTTTTTTAAGATTTTACTTATGTATGAGAGAGAGAGAGAGAGAGCCCAAGCAGGGGGAGAGGCAGGTAGAGGGAGAAGCAGGCTCTCCACTGAGCAAGGAGCCCGATCTGGGACTGGATCCCAGGATTCTGGGATCATGACCTGAGCCGAAGGCAGATGCTTCACTGACTGAGCCACCCAGGCATCCCCACATGTGCCAGATTTAACATGTTCCAAAGAGGACGTCCATAAATCAGGCATCAGATTGTGCAACTCCCTTATGGAAACCCAGCCCACTGTTTTTCATTTTACTTAGAAGCTCACTCAAGCCTTTGCCAAGGCCCGTGAAACCCCGCTTGGATCTTTCTACCCCTCCAGCCTTTTCACGTGCCCAAGATACATCAGGCCCATCACTCATCCTTCCAACGTAGCCCACCCTGTTTCTGCTGTGGGGCATTTGCCTGCCTTGTCCTGGAAGCGGACTGGGCCATTGTCCTAACGTACCCATTTTGCTCTTTGCACTTCATGAGCCCCCACTGAACCATGACCTTGACTGACTGTACAATTCCAAAGGTCCAGCCTGAGGCCAACATGAAAATCTGTCACACGGTACGTTGGACCCCCGAGGCTGGAGATGATTTGTCTTTACAGAGGACACAAAGAGGTGTCCCTCATAGGCAAAACTGTGACATCATGATGATTTTCCCCCTCGTCATGCTGATTTCAGTAGGAAAGCACATTCGTGCAAATGGCTAAGGGCCAATAACATGCCATGGTCCACACTTCCTCAGGAGTGACAAACGACCTGGCAAGGACACCGATTTGGTCCAGGAAGTCCTCACTTGGGTCTTGGCTTCACAGAAATAGGAGAGCCAGAGTATGTACGTGATGCATGCCCTGCTGGTTGTTTATACAAGGAAAGCAGAGTTAAATGGACTAATTTCAACGTGAAAATAAATCTCTCTGATAATAATTGGCCCGTTCTGCTCCTAACCTTGAGTTATGGAATAAAAATGAGTGCCGTAGCTCCCTATGAGACTTGGAGATTGCTTTTTTTTTTTTGCCTTTGCATATTATGATAATTAAGATTTATGTGGATTGCAAGTTTCATGGCTCTGGTTGAATCTACAAGATGTCCTTGTCAATAGAAACCATCATCTCTTGAAAGAAGATAGTGATGACAGGTAAAACTTTTCTGTTGTTTCAAGGAATTTTCAAATGCTGGATTCAGGCAATTTAATGTAATAAATATTGATTGAGGACCTAACATAGCCAGGCTGTGATCCAGCCTTGGGTGTATTCACATATAAATAAGAGATTGTCTTTGGCATCATCATACTTATGAGCTCATGGAGGGGTCATAGATAAAACACTAGTTGTCTACAATGGCGGTCTTTAGCCGAGGGTAATTTTGCTTTCCTGCCCCAGAGGACAGTACGCGCTGTCTGGAGACAAATTTGTTTGTCACAACTGAGGATGCTTCAGTCTAGTGGTAGAGACCAGGATGCTGCTGAGTAACCTACAATGCCCAGGGACATACCACCCCCTGCCCGTCTTCCCATAGCAAATTGTCCAGCCTCTCATGCCAATAGTGTTGAAGTTGAGAAACTCTGTTTTACAAATTCAGGAAAAATCATCCATGAGCAAAATGAACATATAAACACCACGTGGTTGGTGGTGGTGAGAACCAAGGGGAGCAAGGATTTGAGAGCTTTAGGAAGACTCTGAGGATGGCTATAAACATGAAATCCAACTGTATTTGTATCCTACACTTCTATCCTTTAAAGAGTAGCTTGCAATTCATGAAAAGAGCCGTATTCAACACAAAAGAAGCTGAAGTGAGACTCCTGAGGCTGCCCATGGACAGGTGTCCCTTACTGTGAACAGGAAGGCATTCACGCCGCTGACGACATCATGGTGGATGGACACCAACTCCCTTCCATTGGTCACACCTGACCTGAGAGGGGCATGATCATCTCCAAATCTAAAAACAGGCTTGGGTCCTGTTCCAGCTTTTCACTAAGCAAAGTCCCATTTCTAACGATAGGTGTGGCGTTAGGACACTGTTAACACCGGAGTCATTGAACAGTGCGCTTCAGACACAATGAAATCTGGTCTGGAAATATGAAATCCTGCAAACTTTGCCCTGGGCCTCAGCTAGACAGACATCCAGATGTTGAACCCCAGATAACCACGTGTTTATGTTGTACTTTTCCCTAACACAGTAGGTAGGATATCTGCAAAGCAAAAATGTTTGAATATTTGTGGATTTCCCTTGTCGGGCATATTCGTTTAGGATCCCTGGTCTATTATTAATGCCATGTCAAATGCCAACACTCTTCAAAGTGAGAGTAAGAGTAAAGTAGGGAGCTCAGTGTCCACAGAAGGATCAATCTCTTTCCTCGGAAATGGGAGATTAGACTCCTTAATCCCAACTGGTATGGCTTCTCATAAGAAGTCAGGTACAAACTGTTTTCCACACTGTACAGAATCCTAGTTTCCGACCGCATCCCTGTGTCTCTGTCTTCGTATACCCTGCAAGAAAGGGTGTTTAATGGCACTAACGAGGACTTGTTTCTGAAACCACTGTAGTCCTATTATCGTGAGATTAACTGACATTTAACTGCATCCCAGATATCTTGGCACAAAGAACAATTGCTGTTTAAGACCCCAGGGAGGGGGCACCTGGGTGGCTCAGTTGTTTTCTCTGCCTTCGGCTCAGGTCATGGTCCCAGGGTCCTGGGATCGAGCCCCACATCGGACTTCCTGCTCTGCGGGAAGCCTGCTTCTCCCTCTCCCACTCCCCCTGCTGGTGTTCCCTCTCTCGCTGTGTCTCTCTCTGTGTCAAATAAAAAAATAAAAATTAAAAAAAAAAAAATCCCCGGGGAGAGTGGATTTCTCAGCAGAATAAATGACTGAGACTCCCATGCTGGCGTCGTACATGAATTGGACATTGCAGAAGAACTGACATAACAAATGTGGAAAGGAAGCCATCTGAAGATACTTAAGGAAAGCCTAAGACAATGAGAGAGATAATCCATGAATGTGGGAATGATTTGGCCACATAGTTTCACAGGAAGTGCAGGTGAGGACAATGGAGGAGATACAGAGATTTCACTTATCAATGAGCTTGTGTTGTAAAAGAAATACAGTCCTGTGTGTATTTGAAAAAATGATCGTCAGTCAACAAATATGCCCACAGTTCTTTCGTTGACCAGAATTCTGGATGGAATGTAGGCACCTAAAATATTTGGTGCCATAGAATTTAGAAGCATTTAAAAACTAGGAAAATGCTTTTTCCAAGCCATACATTGTTGTTAATGTCGCTGATGTTAATGTAATGTCCAGAAATGGTAGATTCATCTTCAAAGGATGTTTTGTTTCACAGAATATCTTAAGTGTTCCAAGGGCCCTTAGCAACGGGTGCAGAGGGAACAGGGAAATCAAAGGCTACCATAATCCCATGCAAAATAATTGGACGTGGTTTGGTTATGGAGGAAGGATGCAAACCGGGAAGGACAGATAGAAAGACAAAATCAGGAAGCAACAGGGGAGGCGGGGTCAACACCACACCTGGGAGACACATCAGTGTGTGTCTGGGGGGCTGAGGGAGTTGGTAGGATAGTTGTTTCCAAAGGTATTGAGTTTTACTTTATGTGTTCTGTTGGGATGTCAGAATTCCCATCCAGTACGAACTTTCAGTACAACATACACAAGGACGTGCATTGCATGGGCCGTGTCTGCATCTCCAGGGGTAGCTGTAATACTTGACTACAAAGTGGTGTCCCGGCAGAAGAAACACGGCCAGGGCAGAGGGGACTCAGACACTTCTGTGACATCTTCACGCAGGGCTGGTGACGCATCAGTTACTCGGACATAACATGACCACTGCTACTTCCAGCCTTTGATTTGGGCTCTCTTGTAGGGATGAGTTTGTTATTTGTTTCTTATAACCTATCTATAATCTATTATCTATCACCTATCTATTACTTATCTTTTTATCTATTTCTTTATTACCTATGTATTATAATCTACCTGTCACCTATCATGTATCTACCTGTGTATTCATCCATCTACATCTGTCCATCTATCCATCTATTCTACCATCCATCTATTCATCCATCATCGATCATCTCTCTGTCCATCTATCATCTGTCACCTATCTATCTACTCGTCCATCCATCCATCCATCCATTCTTCATCTATCTATCCATCCTTCATATCTGTCCATCCATCCATCCATATCTATCCATCCTTATATTTGGCCATCCATCCATCCACCCATCCACATCTATCTATCATCTATCTATCTATCTATCTATCTATCTATCTATCTATCTATCTATCTATCATATACATCCAACCATCCATCCATCTATTCACCCATTCATCTATCCTTAGATCCTTAGATGGAAATCTATCTGTCATCTATCTATCTATCATATCCATCCATCCATTCATCCATCCACCCACCCACCCATCCATCCATCCATCCATCCATCCATCCATCCATCCATTATATCTATCTACCCACCCACCCATCCATCATGTCTATCTATCCATCCATCTATCATCTATCTATCTACTATGTATCTGTCTGTCCAACATCTATCATCCACCCATCATCTATCTACCCATCCATCATATCTATCATCTATCTATCCATCCATCTGCCCGTGAATCTATCTACTTTCTTTTTATTCTCTTACTGAATTACCTAGGACCCACCACTCTTCCATCTTTTTTTTTCTCTTTCTCAATGAGAGCACTGTGGGCTTCATACAGTGTAGTAATCATGCTTTACAGAGGTGTGTGTGTGTGTTTCTGTGTGTGTGTGTGAGAGAGAGAGAGAGAGAGAGAGAGAGAGAGAGAGAGAGAGAGAGAAGGAAGTTAACCCAATCAATGAACACACTAGAAAGAAGTAAATGAACACAGTAGAAAAGAAAGTGAGAGATGATACATGAGGATAAAGTGTCCTCATAGGTTCATGACATTATTGTGTGATCATTTTTACAACACTTGAAGAAGGCATTCATTCTTTTTTTTATCTTCCAGAGCAAACACCAAAGTACAGTTAAAAAGTAAACCATTGTAAGAGCAACCAAAAAGGTAAAAATGACTTAATATAAAATTATTTAACCTATCACAAAATGTAAATCTACCCTAGTTATAATAAATAGTAGCATTCTAAATAGTACAATGAAAAATAACTCTCATATTGAATGGAAATAAAATCCAAATATATGCAAGGTCTATGAGATAAATCCTAAAGATTTACCTATGTTTATAGGTAAAGGTTAAAATTTTAATTCTGGAAAAAGTGTTATCATGAGAACACTAATGGAAATAGAGCTCATGCAGGAATACATCAAACAAAATGAAACACAAGGCAGAAATCATGATGAAAGATAGTATGCGGTATTGCATAATTTAACCAGAAGACATGAAATGTTACATCCTTGGGTGACTAATGAAAGAGCTTCGAAATATTTATGGGGTGCCTGGTTGGCTCAGGCAGTACAGCATGTGGAACTTTATCTTGGGGTTGTGGGTTTGAGCCCCACGTTAGGTGTAGAGATTATTTAAAAAAAAAAATCTTGAAAAAAGAGCTTCCAAATATTGAAACTGAAATTTCACATATCCTAAAGAGAAACGGACATGTTGCTGATGCAGACTATTGTTAACATCTGTAGTGTAGTTGCTGGAAGAACAGGAAAGAAGTGATTAGAAATGATCGAGATTGTAGGAAGACGCGGGACACCTTACTGGCCCACACAGAGTGAAGTGGCCGGCAGCTGCACGCTGCGCACTCTTCGAGTGCACAACACTGATCATACACTGGGTCATAAAACAAATGTCAGCACGTTGTTTTGCCCAGAATGAAAACAGCAAGGATGTGTGTGTGTACTTAGCAGAACATCCAGAGCAAAAAGACTACTGGGAAAGTCCCCCGGTGTTTGCCAATGAAGGGAAACAACGAACCCAACAAACGAGATCAACGCAGACCATTAAAAAATAGTTTGGATCTAACGGTGATTGAAGTGGGACTTCAGGAAAGCTTTGTGGGATGCACGCAGATGGAGAAGGAAAGAGAAGCCTGAAATTTACACGTGTCCTTTGGGTTGAAACGGATGCTATAAATATCTGTCTGAGGAAGTGAGACCAAAAAGCAGAAACCACTGAACTCCTAGGAATCCGAAGAATGTGAATTGAGGTCAGAACAGAAAGTAAAACAGTGAAAACAGGAGTGGTTACTGAAATTACCGAATATAAACCAAAAGTTTCCTGATCCACAAAAGCACTGAGGACTCCTGCTTGTCAAAAAAAAAAAAAAAAGACTCAAAACTCTGCAAATTAATGAAAAGCTTGCAACGATCAGTGGAGGGTGTGTTCAAGAAAAAGGGTGAATTTGGGGAGAAGCAGGAAGCCTGTGGTGCTGAACCCAAGTCCACTCCTTTCCCTTCCAACAATTTCCCGGGAGCCAGGCGACCCAGCAGCTCTGTGCAACAGGACCTCCTGCCAGCGCACTGCCCAGAAATCCTCCGTCTACACGGTATTTTTTTTACAAGTGGACTTGACCAAAAGCTTGCGGAGTGAGAAAGTCTTTCTCTGCACATCACCCGTCAGAATGCATGGTTCTCAAGCACAGATGCAGAACATTACTGATTAGATGTTAGGAAGTCATGCCATGAGTCTCGGTCAATGCAAAGGGGTAGACATCAGGCAAATTATGTCTCCAACCACAACGGGAAAGAAGTGGTAATGCACAACACTAGGGTGTGGGAGACGTACAGCCATGTGGAAGTCAGATGCACGCTCATCCGTAAGCAAGGGGCGAAAGAATACATCCAAAGGGAAATGGGAAAAGAATTTGAGATCAACATGAAAACCACACTCCAAAAATACAGAGGATGTGGCTAGACTAGTGCTGAACAAGACATTGATGTAAAAACCTATACTAGAAAATAAGACAATCTCAGGATGCCTGGGTGGCTCAGTGGGTAAAACGTCTGCCTTCAGCTCAGGTCATGATCCCAGGGTCCTGGGATCGAGTCCTGCATCAGGCTCCCTGCTCAGCTGGGAGCCTGCTTCTCCCTCTCCATCTGCTCCTCCCCCTGCTGTGCTCTCTCTCTCATAAATAAAATATTTAAAAATATGTACTTTTTTATATAGAAACATATACCACAAATATAAATTGTAATGTCTGTAAGGACAGCTGAATGTCTTTTACTATATATCTATTAGAATTATATTAGAATTTATAATAAAATATAATAAAAATATATAGAAATAAAAATATTATATAAAATTAAATTAAATTAAATTAAATATAAATAAATGTATATCCCAGGGTCCTGGGATGGAGCCATGCCTCAGGCTCCCTGCTCGGTGAGGGGTCTGCTTCTCCCTCCACCCTCCCCCTGCTCTTGCTCTCTCTCACAAATAAATAAAATCTTTTTATAAAAAGTAAGACAATCTCAAAATAATAACATCACCATGCCCCTTAGGATCTACATTAAGAGGAGCAAATTATAAGCAATCAGAAGGAAGGTCATTATAAATGCTGATGTGCAAATAGATGAAGCAGAGTACTAAAAAACAATACAGACGAGCGAATGACATCTAAAGGTGTGTTCTTTGTAAAGATCAACATAATTGACAAGATTTTAGTTAAGCTCACCAAAAAAAAAGATGACTCAAATTATCGAATAATAATTATGAGATTCAGGGAGTAATTAAACACGCGCACACACACACATTCACACAAACTGCCTACAAAGAAAAGTTTCGTCCTGATGGTTCCACTGGTGAATTCCAGCAAATATTTTAGAAGAATTAATACCATAATTGGATGAACCTTTCCACATAAGAGCAGGAAACTCTTTCCAATTTCTTCCATGAGGACAGTAAGGAAGTTTGCCCCAACTATTTTCTGTGTCTGATGATTTCCCTGATTTAACACCTCAGCATGAGTCAGCGGTCTGGAAATTATTTTATGGTTCACAGTAGCAACAAGAAATTAAAAAAACAAACAAGCAAACATATTTCTACAGAGTAGAAACATTTTGAGAACCCAGTTTCTTTGTAACATTTACAAGTGGCATCACTTGTAGCAGGGGAACCGGGCCTGATTGAGTTTGTATTTAATGTTCTAGAAGAAACTACTATATATAACTCTCTACAATGTCTTCATTAGGGGGTAATGTGAAAAAAACCTTCAAAACAAAAATAGAAAATCTTGCAACTTTATTGCTGATTAACGATCTTAAGCAAGTAGGCAGCACAATAAAATTCAATTTAGACTACTATTAACTCTGGGCGGAAATTAACTGGGAGACAAACTAAATCCTGGATTATTGTTTCTGCCTAAAATACGTGAGCTCCAAGATGGTACTTTTGTTAAAATGTAAATGCGCTGTGGCTTTTATCAGTTTTTTGAGAGCAGAAAAATAAAAATCAAGAAGCACGGACTTTCAAGTATACAGAATAAAAATCACAAGCAGGCACATTTTTTCTTCTTTGAATTAAAATATATTCCTAGAAAGTAAAGTTATTCTAATGCTTACTTAATAAATGCATTATGATAAGCAATTCCTTATGAAGCAGGTGTAATAAAGAAAAATAGATTATGTTGCTGGACGAAGTTTGTAGTTTTCTTACACTTACTTTAAAAGTACACTTTTCTGGGGCGCCCGGGTGGCTCAGTCGGTGAAGCGTCCACCTTCAGCTCAGGTCATGGGATCGAGTTCCACATTAGGCTCCCGGCTCAGGGGGCAGTCTGCTTCTCCCTCTCCCTCTGCGGCTCCCCTGCTCATGCTCTCTCTCCCTCTCTCTCTCTCTCAAATAAGTAAATAAAATCCTTTAAAAAAATAAATAAAAGTACATTTTTCAACGGGTCATGTGGCATTACAGAAAAGTGCATTTTTGCATGGTTTCTATGTCAAACTAGTTAAGATTTTCAGGATACTGTTGTGAAACTGTAAGATACACTCCATTTATCTGTTAATAATAGCATTCCATCTGCAACACCACAACACCAGAGTCTGGTCTGTTCTTCAATGTCAGTGGGCTGTGAATGCCAGGCCATCAGGCAGTATTCATAGTCTCCAAGTGGGGGAGTTCCCTAATCCACGTGGGTGACAAAGAGACTTGTCCAAGTAGTTGCTGGGGCCTACAGAATGAGGAGTAACTGGAGCATGGAGGACTTGGGTGGATCTTTAGTCCCAATGCCCTCGCAGGGTCCCAGGTCAAGTTTGGGAGCCCCAGCATCCAACGCATCTGGGGAACAGGTGGAACCTCAGTCTCTTCTCAGCTCAGAATTAGCGGGCTAGTGATCCCTCAGAGCTAAGAAGCCAAGAGGGAGATGGACACAGGTTGATTCCTCCTTAGGCTCAGCCTGCAAAAGTGTGAGGACACTTGGGAGCACGGCGAGGTTGACCAGGTATACCTGGGGACCAGAGATGTCACTGAAATCAATTAGCCCATCAAAACGTGATGTTTCCTAAGTACGGTCACTATGAAGATCGTAAGGGTGTATCTATGTTTGCAAACTTGTCAAAAGAACCCATTAATCCAATGGACGAAGAAAGCCACCCAATTACACTAAGAGATGTGGAACATGTATCTGAAAATAATTAGGCAGCCAATAGAAAAGGGAAATAATAAAAGGGTACGTAAAAGAAGCAAAAACAAACAAAACTCAAATAACAGAACTCTTCCTTAAAAAAAAAAAAGATTTTGTGTATTTATTTGACAGAGAGAGAGCACAAGCAGGGGAATGGCGGGAAGCAGACTCCCCACTGAGCAGGGAGTCTGACACCGGGCTCAATCCCAGGACCCGAGGTCATGACCCAATCCCAGTTGATATATAATGTGATATTAGCTTTAGGTGTGCACCCCAGGGAGACGAAAAGAGAGACTAAGACAGAAAGAAAACCGTCGAGAGAAATTGAGGCAAAGACTAAAAAGAGTAAGAGGAAGCCATTGTGGAAAGAGAGACACAGATGTCATTAAACAAAGCAAACAGAAAGGAAGAAAAATCCTCTACCCCTTTCGAGTATACACAGGACAGCAAAATGCACAGCGTGAGTTGCCCATCTTAATTTGCTCAGGATTCATCTTACCAAGGACATGCTCTGTTGCTTTTATATCATACAGAGTGGAGATTCCAGTGCCCTATAGAAACACCAACACTTGCCTCAAGTTCATTTTCCATGCAATTATGATTTCATAGCATGAGGCTAAAATCAACAGGGTCCCACCACCATCCATCTCTTAACTAGCTAATTAGCTCATGCCCCAGATAAATCCAGAGAATAACTAGGAGCGGAAGGCACACGGCAGGAAATTCAAAGACCACCAGGCAAGACCCAATGAAGGAGGCGCTCATGCTGAGAACAGCCAGGGAGGGGCTGCCCATGGGCACATGTATGGCCACCGTCTCTGACCTACGTGAACACAGCAGTTGGAGAGGATTTTGAATAAGGAACTAAAAGGAATTTCCAGGACCCTCAAAGGCCTTGAGAGAGATGGCTCTGTTCCTTTGAGAACGGCCTTTGTGATACCTCTGTCGGCTAGAGCTGCCCTAACATAGAGCTCAGAGGGTGCACCTTCAACAGCATTCTGGAAACCACTGGTTTCTGTGTGGCTGGTGTCTGGGAAAGGCTCTTCTCCTGCTGTATAGATGGTTGGCTTCTAGCAGTGTCCTCGTGGGGTGGAGACAGAAAGAGCTTCCCAGTGTCGCTTTTTAGAGGGACATCAATAAACCTATAGGATCGGGGCTGCCCCATTATGATCTCATTTCTTCTGAATTATTCCCTTGGAGGTCCATCTCCAAAGGAGCCACACTGGGGGTTAGGGCTTCGACATATGAATTTGGGTGGGGGCACACACATTCTGTCCAGAAGATTCATCATTCCACCATCGACGACAGTTTTCCGTAGGTAGAGACGTAATGTAGATTTTCTACTGTTGTGTATACACAGAGTACCCATCAACATAGTCCCTGATGGAAAGGATGCCCAAGAAACAGGCGAGGTGTAGAAAGAACCATAAGTATTCTAAACACCTGGGAAGAGGAGGGACCTTTGGTTCCCTCCAAAGAGAATAAGGGCACAGGTGGTCAGTGAGCACAGCAGGTGGTACTCACAGAGTTATTACAGTATGGATTCAATGAAGATACATTACACCGATGAACCGAAGTCTTAAAATAGGACAGCCGAGTGAATGGGAAGCATGTTGTCTGCAGAGCACCGCCAAGTGTCTGCATGGAATTCGTTTCGTGTCATGGATGCCCACGTGTGAGGACAGGCACCCCACGGCAAGGCGAGTGAGCAAGTCTATAGGTTTTAGGGATGTTCACGTCCATTTTATGAATGAACATGGTGCCATGCTGTCCACACATTTTAAGGACATCTATACTTACTTATTTAAGATGATACACTTATTGAGTGATATAGTCCAACCTGCCCATTCTCTAATTACCAAATCAGTGCTTTGAGAAGGAACCTATATTGGTGGACATGAATTTATCTGCATCTGACTCCAAATTATGTTGCATAGCTAGATTCATCACTAAGCATCTTCCTTTTGCATTTACTGTAATTCCCTTTTGAATATCATCCTTTCATATTTTACCAACGCTCCTCAGTTTTTTTCCAACAAGGCCTTTAAACAGGAAACAACATAATGGCAGAATCCAAGTAACACCACACTTTCTAGGAAGTTTCAAATACTTCCATCACCATTTGCAATTAAATAAAAAACGTGATGGAGAGAAAATCAGTCTCTTTGATTTGTTCTCCATCAGGAGTCTCATCTTACAAATTAAAGTATAAAAATAGTTCCAGGGGTTCATGTCTTCATCATTAACAGGTTTTCAAATAATTCCAGGAGGTAGGAGTTGCAGGGTTAGGTACATGGGTGTCCGTGAAGCATGCAAGCTTGTCGACATCCTTAACAGACTTATAAAAAGGCAAGGGGAAGTACCGCATTGATAACATAAGTAGCATTTGTAAGCACAGCAGTTGATGAGCATAAGGAAGGAATCTTAACTATTTGCCTACAGATGTTCTGCGGTAGGGCCCTACACAGGAACCTGTATACGGGCTCTAAAACACGATGAGCTACTTTCCACTGGGTTATTGCATGTTCCTGTGTCCACCTGTGTGCATGCATGCATGGAGTGTGATGTGCGTGTGTGCGGTATGTGTGCATGCATGCTTGTGTCTTGTGCATGTATGTGTGAAGTGTGTGGTGTACGTGTGTGCATGTCTGTGTGTGCATGCAGTGTGTGCATGTGTGGGGTGTGTGTGCATGCATGTTTGTGTGTACGGGTGCATGCATGTGTGGGGTGTGTAGGTCCATATGTGTGTCATACGTGGGCCCGCTTGTTTGCATGTGTGCATGTATGGGTGGAGACCACTTCCATCTAGACTAGACAGACAAACACGTTACATCCTTTCTGGGGAGAAAAGCACGTAAGCAATTCTACCTTCGTGTCCTGGTTGCTGCCAAGCCCGGCCTCCCCACTAAACTTCTCCAGCATTAGCCTTGCCAGAGCAGAACAGATGCACAGTCCCAACAACTCTCACACGGCTTTTCCCTAAATGGGCACAAACGACGGCTAAGCCGGTGGACGAACGCAAAACGACCATTTAGTGTTATTGCTGCGTGGTCGTTGTTTCCTTTTTTACCTCCTTGACATGTCCCTTCTGGACTTAAAATCCGACACGCTCACTCGTACTGCTAAACATTCACCGAACGTCTGTCTATGCAAAAGTGATCCACTCACTTAGACGATAAATTGAAAATACAGAAATGGAAGGCAGCCTCCCTTGAAATAATCTAGCGTCGGATGCAGGAGACAAGCATGACTGAGTCTCCATACTCTTCAGAAGGCTAAGTGATGGGGAGCTAACCCGGAATAATATTCATTTATGCTTCTGGATGATGAGGTCAGAGGCAGGGATTCTGTGCATATGCTGGCGTCCTAACGCCGAGGATAATCTCTCCTTCGTTAATGCTTGTTTTGTTTTTGGTTTTGTTTTTCATCAGCACTGAAGAAACCTGAAGAAGAAAGGCATTTCCATCGGCCTATTGTCATTTGATTTGGGGGAGATGTTGCCTGTGACTTCACAACGTCACGCAAACCTCTGGCCACCAGCTGCCGCGGGCTGTGTGACTTAGCCAGGGCTCTGAACGCCTGCCATGAGAAGCTCATTCTGGCTAATGAAGCAGAGAGACGGTGACTGAGATTGCACAGATCCTGAGATTTGGGGAAGGGCCAAGGACCAGATTACAGGAGAATCATCCAGGGACAATAGCCAATGTAAGCTTATGAATTGGTCTGGTGGAGACATTGCCGCAGACACTTGGCGGGTGACTACTCACTCGAATGCCACCCGTTTTGTGATGCCATGCCTTAAGTGAACGTTCTGAATTCCTCCCAGCTGCCTGTCCCTTCGGAGGGCCGGACACCCCTCCTGGCATCGCCACCCAGAAAGATACCTCTGATTGGAGGAGACGGCATCACCGGTTGGGTCCCAGCTGCAAGGGAAGCTGGAAATTTGAAATTTAAGGATTCATCCCAGAATAGATGAGACTCATAAAGCAAGCAGTAGGGCAGACACAGCCAGGGAGCACCAACCAAGTCAAGAAACCAAAGACACGAATCCTCCACAGAAGAAATCTGTGCATTCGCTGGGCAAAGCCATGATTGATGAATGCCTTTCCCCTTGCTGCAGAAACCATCTGCGTTGTGGTTGGCTCAGAGAGGAACGGGTAGGGATAAACAGAATGGGAAGAACAATCCCGGTGTTGGTCTGATGATGGCAAAAGAGACACGGACCTGTCCACCTAATTAGGGAACTAAAGAATGACTCCCCAGGATCACATAGGATCAGAGAGCTTCATTTAAACACGACTTACAAACAAGGCATCACTGCCTAACACGTGAAAGAAACAAACCAGACTCAAAGATGTAACTGGTCCTCTGACTAGGAATATAGGACTAATGGAGCCCTTTTCCACTATTGGATCTGCAACAGAAGGAACATTTCAAGATGAAGAAAGAAAAATATCTATTTCTCTTTAGGAAGGAGTGAACCCTTTCATCCTGAGCCATGATGAACTGGGATGTTTGCAAGAAACATAAGAGATTTCCAGATTAAGCATGCAGTTTCTGGGGAAACAGTAGCCTCCAAGGGCAGGTATCCAACGTCATTCAAGAATACGTGCTTTTCTTATTGGCTTAAACTGCTNTGAAGAAAGAAAAATATCTATTTCTCTTTAGGAAGGAGTGAACCCTTTCATCCTGAGCCATGATGAACTGGGATGTTTGCAAGAAACATAAGAGATTTCCAGATTAAGCATGCAGTTTCTGGGGAAACAGTAGCCTCCAAGGGCAGGTATCCAACGTCATTCAAGGATATGTGCTTTTCTTATTGGCTTAAACTGCTACTACTTTGACAACATCGGATGGCTTGTGTCCCGGATCCCAGCGTTCACCAGCAAAATTTTCTTGAAAACAGGGCCATGAGTGATAAATCCCTACTGCTCACGGCCTCTTTGTCAAGATTTTTTTCTGCCCTCTGTTCTAACTGTTGCAGGAGAGAAACCAAATGCTAGCACCCAGTTCCGCCAGATGCTGTGTTGATGGTAGGGTTCACTGGACCCACAGACTATCCCAGTGACCACACTGTCAATGACTTGGGTTTCTCCGTTCACTCTGTGCAGTGACGAGGGGAAAGACAACATGGTTCTACCACGGTTCGAATGATTGCAAGGAGCCCAGGTCCTCCCAAGACTCCGTCTTTCGATGTACAGCTGTTCCCAGACAAACAGCACCCTGGATTCCTTTCCTAGGCTCCACTCGCAGGTTGGGACTGATGACGCCAACAGGTCAAACCCAAGCACTCGACTTCCCCATGCCCCACTTCTTACAAGGTAGCATGCTTTATTTAACCATGGGGGATGAAGGTATTGGTTCTTCAGAGACAGTATCTGAAACAGCACCTTGGACTCCAGTGAGCCTGGTCAGCTGTGGGGCTCACGGTCCTCAGCTCTGTAGTTCTTGTCACCCGGAAGGATGCCCATCACCCTGGAAGGCTAAGCAGCCCACCGTGTGAAAAGGATGTTCCTGGGTCAACGCCTCCCAATACTACATGGGGCACGTGTGGTCATTACGTGCGCCATGTTGAAACAACGGGAAAGGATCAAGTCAGACTGTACCACAGTCTGTCTGCGGTAACAGATTGTATTAACAATGTTACCATTTTGTCACTTAAATAATAGAAAACCCTTGATGAAAGAGTTTCCTTTGTTTCATGTTTCATATTGAAGAGGATTGTCATAAATACTGCCAGAAAAGGGGGCGCCTGGGTGGTGTCGTCCGTTGAGTGACTGACTCTTGGTTTTGTGATCTCAGGGTTGTGAGATCGAGTCAGGCTCTGTGCTCAGCAGAGTGTTTACTGGAAACTCTCAGCCTCCCTCTGCCTCTGCCTCTGCCTCTGCCCCTCCCCACTGCCACACATGCATGCTCTCTCTCAAATAAATAAATAAATGTTTTAAAAATAACAATAATACTACCAGAAAAGAGCTGTTGTAAAAGAGAAATATTTCTCCTTCCCTGGCAAAGATATGCTTATCCCTGCAGTGTTTTAATTTAATGTTATAAAACTGTAGTTTTGGGCACCTGGGTGGCTCAGTGAGTTAAAGCCTCTGCCTTCGGCTCAGGTCATGATTTCAAGGTCCTGGGATCGAGCCCCGCATCGGGCTCCCTGCTCAGCGGGGAGCCTGCTTCCTCCTCTCTCTCTGCCTGCCTCTCTGCCTACGTGTGATTTCTCTCTCTCTGTCAAACAAATAAATAAAATCTTTTAAAAAAAAATAAAACTGTAGTTCTACATCATCTTTGATTTTCAGAAGGTCAGAAACATATTGGAGGGCAAAGGGGATTCTGGAAAAGTCAGAAGGAGGGAAGGAACACTTTTAGGAAATCAAGACGGGTCATGTGTTAAAACCAGGATACACATACTTGTCTTTGACCAATCACGTTGTAAAGGGGTGGTGTTCTCATGACCCAAGAATCTGAGGAAATACGGTATACCGACTATTAAAAATTATAATTTCTGAACATCAAAGGCAAGCTCATGCGGAGATTTTTATAAATGCAGAGCAATTTACAGAATGAGATTCAGAGGCTCTTTGCCTACAACCTTGAACAATAGCGCCTGTCCTTTGTATATTTCTAGACGTACGTTATAGATACCGAAGGATAGGATTATTTGCAGTATTTTTTTAAAAAGGTTAAATAGAGCATCGGAATCTAAATAACTAGAGGCTGAAAAGAAACAAGTATGTCCTACTTGCATGAAGCATTTTTAAAGAAAAGAATCAATTATATTTTAAGACCTTAAAGAGAGGCATTAGCAATTCATTTAGTGCGTCTGTGGGTGGATTCTGTTTTGCAACAATCACATGTCCAATACACAGAGGGATGCGGAGCAGTAACCGTTAATGAATCATTCTTTTGTTTGGGGATCTTGCTCTACTAAATTCCATAAGCAGAATAACAAAGGTTTAATTGTAGACTGTCACTGAAGCCTTAGACCAAGAAATTAGCACTTCCCATGATGCCTATAACAGAACACTTAAATGACCATCTAGAATGGAGACTTCCCCACCACTTCGGAGTTCCAAGCGATGTGCTGACCACATGAGAAGTGATGCTCGAATGGCCAATTCTAAAGATGTCTACTTTTGAGATCTGTCCTGAAGAGTCTGTCTAGGGTTGGGAAGGCGCATGGGGCTTGAATGGGCCGTCAGATCAAGGTATTTTCACTGTGCTTATTCATGTTGGTCCATCCACCCACTGAATCCTTTAAACTAAGGCTGTGTTTGTGGAAAACAATGTCTGTCAACCTTTTGTGTTTCTCTAATACCTTCTACATCTCTCCACGGCAAGTTGTGTGGAATTCAACCACTTTTTACATTCAGAGTCTTGTAGTTTTGTGCTGACTACATCATGCAAGCAACAGGTGTTTCCAGCCATTTTTGTCTTCTCCCAAAACCCACTGGCCTGGATCTAGAACATAGCCTGACTGTGCTGTTTTTAAACCTCTACAACCCTGTTACGCTTCCCTGCTTTTCTGCCTCACTCGTGAGAGGGGGCATTGGAGCTTGACGTAGATCTATGTTTCAGGGGCTCAAGGTAGGTGGAATAATAGCTCCGGATCCCAAAAATCTCCATGCTCTACTCCCCAGAACCTGTGAGTCTGCTAGGTTAACATGGCAAAGGAGAACTAAGGCCATGGAATTAAGGTTGCTAATCAACTGGCCTTGGGATGGAAAGAGAATCCCGAATTGTCTAGGTCGGTCCATTATGACCATAAAGGGCCTTAGAGTAGAAGCTAGAGGAGAAGGGGTCACTGATGACCAGTCGTTGTTGTTGAAGATGGAGGAAGGGACTCCGTGTCAAAGAATGTGGGGCTCTCTAGATACTGGAAAAGGGAAGAAATATTTTTTCTGCTAAAATGTGAAAAAGAAACAGCCTCGTTGATGGTTCGATTTAGCCCAATGAGAAATGCATCCAATTTTGATCTGGAGAACTGCATCCTAGCGTTTTTTAAAGGCATTCAATAAGTGGGTGGTAATTTGTTATAGCAGCAATTGAGAACCGATACACATGAAAGCTTCCTCTGACTAATTCTCCCCTTCATCTTGACTGGGATCTGTCATACTATATTTGATATGTGCTTTAACTCCCTTCCTGTACATTCTTAAAATAGAAATAGACATCCTGGGCTCCTGGGTGGCTCAGTGGGTTAAAGCCTCTGCATTCCGCTCAGGTCATGATCTCAGCGTCCTGGGATCGAGGCCCATATCGGGCTCTCTGCTCAGCGGGGAGCCTGCTTCCTCCTCTCCCTGTCTCTCTGCCTGCCTCTCTGCCTACTTGTAATCTCTCTCTGTGTCAAATAAATAAATAAAATCTTTTAAAAAATTTTTAAAAAATAGAAATAGACATCCAGGNCCTACTTGTAATCTCTCTCTGTGTCAAATAAATAAATAAAATCTTTAAAAAAATTAAAAAAAAATAGAAATAGACATCCAGATTTATTCATTCTCAGATTACTCAATGTTTATACTGAATGTGGCTAAAGGTTGTTTTTCTCATTATTTGTAGTAAATGAAAAAATAAATTATATTGATAACTGGTATTTTTTTGAATTGGTAGGATGCCTTATATTCTAGAGACAAAAACTAAAAGCTTATTTTATGATATAGAAGCAATACGGTTTAAGACAAAATGTAATATTTAGCCCTGATTTATGGCAATACAGTTTCTATTTTGTCCGGGTTCACTGTTCCAGTGCTATTAAAAAAAACTCAAGCTATGTCCAAGAACCCAAATTATGTAGTGCATTAGAACATCTGACATGAAATGTTCCTGCAATACTTATTTGGACAGTGCCTAGGTTAATAGGTACAGAAATTGTCAATTAAACAACTTATTTGCAAATTAAACAATTTTACTGAATTGACTCTTCGAACTTCAAAGATGAATATGCACATCATTCACATTTTAACAATTTTTGAGGGTGTAATATTAAATTTAGTGTTTTTTTAAAAAATCACATAAATAATGATACCAAAAGCATTCTTAGAACTTCTAGCTAATATGCTCCTTTGAACGCTGAGTTTCAGACTCTTAATGGCAAAATGTCTATTATGGATGAGACAAGCACTCAGAAGCCTCTTGACAGAACGAGGCAACTCTTATCATAAAAGGAACACAGTTTTCAGATTTTAACGAGCAGCTGGTATTGGGCTGAGAACTGTCAGATGCCGGCAGAAGCCAGCTGACCTCTCATTTAGGACACTCGTTGGTAGACCTGTCATCTTCTAACTCATTTCTGACTCTTGCATTTTATGACTGCATGGCTCCAAAGGACAGAGGGGAACCCTTGGCACAAACTGTGAGTTGACATTTGAAGCTAATTATATGTAGCTGAAAGCCAACAAATACTCCATTTTCAGGTACCAAGTGCCATCTGTTAGGATTCTAAGACCACCTGAAGGGCTGAGCCTCCCTCTTTGGAATTCTTGGCTGGGATGATTAACTTTAACTCAATCATGCCTCCCAATACAATTTCAACCTCAACAGCAACTAGAGGGTGGAGGGAACTAGAGGGTGTAGCCTCCAAGAGAAGTGTCAAGATCATATGCATCGAGGGTATGGGAGGGGTGCGCTGCCAGAGCCACGGTCTCACCTCAAACAAGTATAAGGTATCAGAAAAAAGGAAAGAAAGTGGGAGACGGTACCAGAGTAAGAGAGACCCCAGAGACATGACTATCCTGTGTGTATTTTCAAATTTGCTTTATTTTCATTAGATGTGAGAAAGGAACCACTGTCCTGCTGGAGAAAAATGTTCTTTTATTTTTGGACATATGCAGTAAATTCTTTTGGGAGAAATGTTATGATGTCTGTATTTATTTGAATTGGATATGATTATATACCTAATAATACACCATATCTCAATGTTTATATATTAATATTCTATTTCTAGAGTAGGGGAGATTCTCGTTCCAGTGGGCATTTCTAATTGTCCGAGGACAGCTGTTTTTTTGTTTTTGTGTGTATGTGGGGAGGTGGTCCTATAGGCTTCTAATTGGTGGAAGCCAGCAAGGATGCTGAATCCCCTACAATACACAGGACAGCCCCACATAACCAAGTTATAGGGCCTCAAATGATGACAGTTACTTTCTTTTATCTATCTATCTATCTATCTATCTATCTATCTATCTATCTATCTATCCATCATTTCTATCTATCCAAACAGCCAGCCAGCCAGTCATCATGATGTATCAATCATCTATGTATCTACATAAGCAGGTATCTACCTATTCATCTACCTATCCATCCATCATCTATCAACTTATCCATTATCTATCTCTATCTCTCCATCTATCCACCATTTCTATCTATTCATTATCCATCCATCCATCCATCCACCCATCATCTCTGTATCTACATACTTATCTATTCATCTACCTATCCACCCATGCATCTATCCACCCATCTATCCATCCACCCACCAATCCATCCATCCATCCATCCATCCACCCACCCAACCATCATCTACCTACCTATCCATTATCTCACTATCTGTCTATTATCTATCAATCATCTATCTATCCATCATTTCTTCCTATCTATCTATCTGTCTATCATCTATCTACCTATCAATCTACCTACCTACCTACATACATACACACATGTACGTGTGTCTTTGTAGCAACTATGGTGGAATGTTAACTTTTTCTTAAGACAAAATGATGGGTATTGAACATATGATTCCTTCTACATTAATTTTGAAAATTTAATTCAACAAATAAATAGTGTGATACCTGGTCCCAAAAGAAGAAACACTTATTTAACAATGCATACCACATTGATAAATTGTAAATGTAAATCACTGCAGAACAAAGTATTATTTATCTCAGGAAAAAAAATATGATTTTGGATAGCTGACTATCGATCAGAGTAAGAATTCCAGGAGGCCCAAACTAAAAACAAGGCATCATCATTTAACAACCTAGAAACAAAAATAGCTACCACCTTTGTTTTCATAAGCCAGACTACGGAAAGAAGGTCACATAAGAACTTGATAGATATTTCAATCAAATTGTACCAGAAATAGGACACAGTAGAGTTATCATGCTTCATTTGGGAGAGAAATTCAGTAACATTTAGATGGGTAAGAAGGAGGGATATAGATCGAGCCTGATGAAAGCAATCTCTGCTTCTTTTCATAGCAAAGAGTTGAGACAAGTCCCTGGGTCCAATGGAAGATATCTCAACAGAGCTTCAGGCACAGAAGTATGTAGAAGCCTTTTGGACAAAGACTCCTCCTGGAAAAAGAAATAAATCTAACCTTATTTAGAGCCATAAGTTAAAGCAAGACTACTCTCTACTGCTATAGGAAGAAAAGATGCTAAGTCAGAACACTTCTGTGAGTTACGTAGCTCAGGAGAAAATAGGATGAACTTGAAGTTGTCCCATAAAAACCAAGTGAAGCCTCTAAGATCCCTGAGCATGAAACCAAAGACACTCCCAACTCTGGCACAGGATTAAATTTTTGTGAAATTCTATGTATTTGGGTCTCCAGTACCCCCGGGGGAAACTGTGATTGGGTGAGTATGTTTCTTGTATTAGTGACCTAATGTGTGTGTCCATTGAATTATGCCCTTTGGGGCTATAAATAGGACTAATTTTTTTTGGAAAAATGTGCATAAGTGAAAGTCATGGATTTTAAATCTACAGTTCAATAAGGATTATCAAATATGGGTGAATACATCATAGAGACATCATCCATACAAGTACACATTGTCCACAGCAAAAGGAAGTATATTCCCACCACTCCACAGAAACCACCTTCTGATCAACCTGTGCTATCCCTCAGAAGTGACCACAGTCCTACCACTCAGTACCCGAGGGTAGTTCTGCCTCATCTTGAAACTTGAATGAATGGAATCATACAGTACACATTGTCTTTTTCTCTACCTTCTTTGACTTCACATATGTTTTGGGATTGACCCATTTTGTTGTGTTTGTCTGCCACTTTTTTAGTATTGGCTATTGAACAGCCTTCTAGTATATGAAAAATACTACAATTGGTTGTCCATTCTCCTACAGAAGGCATCTGGTTTCTTCTAGCGGTGCCATGAAGAATAAAGTTGCTACCAACATTCACGGATGAATTTATTGGGAGTATACAATTTCATTTTTCTTGGGTAAGTGTCTAGAAGTAGAATGATGTGGTCATGAGATATGTGGGGGTAATTTGGTAAGAACTACAAAACTCTCTGCTCATCTTGACCATTCTTGAATGGTCTTTTTTTCTTTGCCATTTGTATATTATCTGTTGTGACATATCTTTGAGAAAGTATTTGTATTTGCTAAAATATTTAAATTCATACCAATATAGATTAGTACTAATAACTGATGCTCTATATGTGTGATAAATAATTTATTTGAGGATGTCATGAGTTTAAATGAATACTTATGTATCTGTATACAACATTTATTTATCTGCTCCTTAATTAGTCCTGATAAAATTCATTTTATCGATAGATGCACTAGGCATATCTCCTCCCAGTCAACACAGGTTAACTCAAACACAGCAGCTCATGCAATGACAAGGAAACTTGCATCTTATTGCCTACATATATCTTAGAAGAGAAGAAACAGGATATATGAAGGATCAAACTTTTCAACTTAAGAAACTAGATAAAAAGAGCCAGTTAAAACCAGACAGGAGCAAAAAATGGAAACTTTATATAATAAAAGGAGCTCAAGCTAAATCAAGTTTACGTAGAAGGGCATCACAGGGGGCAATCCACTAAATATAAAACAATAGAGATATTCTACAAAATGCAAACCTTGTTTCTCTCAGAAGATCTGAGTGTTACCACCTGTGAATTATCCCTGCCAAAGTTCCCATAGTCAGGATAAAGTCCATTTCCATTACCCGGGACAGTTCCCTGATATCAGTGGGAATTCAATCATCTCCATCCTTAACCCCAACTGATCAGTATCAGGCCCTATCAGTTTGGGCTAGAACTTATCAATGGAAGGATACAGTGTATCCTCATTTGTGCCCCCCTTATTCACTCAACACTGTATCCCATTCCTTCATGGGGACATAGACGCCAGAAGATATTTACGCTTTACTTTGTTTTCTTTTCTTTTTTTTTTTTAAGATTTTATTTATTTATTGGACAGAGAGAGAGATCACAAGTAGGCAGAGAGGCAGGCAGAGAGAGAGGAGGAAGCAGGCTCCCCGCTGAGCAGACAGCCCGATGTGGGGCTCGATCCCAGGACCCTGAGATCATGACCTGAGCCAAAGGCAGACGCTTAATCCACTGAGCTACCCAGGTGCCCCTTGACTTTGTTTTCTTTAATCAGTTGTATTTTCCCCAGCTTTACTGATATATAACTGACAAATAAAAAGAGTACATACCTAAGGTGGATGTCATGATTTAATATATATATATACATTGTGGAATTATCATGATATAAAGCTAATTAACATGTCCATCACTACACGTGTGTGTGTGTGTCTGTGTGTCTGTGTGTGTTGGGAACATCTGAGGTCTCCTATCTTGATAATTTTCAAGCACACAATACAGTGTTCATAACTATATAGTCACCATGCTGTGCACCGGATGCCAGAACTTACTCATCTTATCACTGGGAGTTTGCACCCTCTGGCTATTTTCTCCCCGTCTCTCCTCTTCCCCCAGCCCCTGGCCACTGCCAGTCAACTCTCTCGTTTTATAAGTTCGGCTCTCTCAGACCCCCCACATCCGTGAGATCCTGCAATATTTGTCCTTCTGTATGTGGCTCAAAGTCCTTCAGGGCCATCCATGTTGCCGTAAATGGCAGAATCTGTTGAATAGAATAGTACTCCAATGTATATGTATGTATCTACATCATCACACGTTCTTTTACTTAAATTTTTATTCAAGCGTAATTAGGATGAACTGCTGTATTAGCGTCAGGTGCCCACGGCAATGATTCGGCCTCTCCTGTATGTTACTCGGTGCTCCTCGGCATTGAGCGTACTCTTGGAGAATCACAGGTGCTTCATCTAGTCATTCATCAACAGACACGGAGATTGTTTCCAAGCCTTAGTGACCGTGCGTGAGGGTGCACTGGACCTTTCCTGGAAAGGGGGTTGCAGGATCCATGACTGTAGAGACTATATTTTTGCCTTTCCTTTCACCTGCTGCTGGGTATTCCGTTTCTCACTGTTATTTCCATTGGCGTCATAAACACTCAACGTGCACATTATTGGGAAAAAAATGTGCCTTGATTTCTGAGTAAATACCTAGGGGTAAGATGCCTGTGTCAGGTATAAAGTTATATTTTGCTTTATAAGACTAAGCCAAAGCTTTTTCTGAAGCCATCTAATCATTTACATTCCCACCAGCAATGTATGAGAGCGATCTTCCAGTCGTGGGATCATCTAACTGTAATTTTATCCTTTTTATTCAGTGTTCATTAATATTTGCCTTTGGATTTAATTTGCATTTCACTAATAAATGATGTCAAATATCAATTAATGCACTTGACATTTACATATGTTTTGAATTGAATTTATCATTCATGCATTTTTATCATTAACGTATATTTTGAAGAGAATTTTTGTTGAAGTGTTTGTTCTTTAGCTCACTAAAATTTGTTTTTAAGTTTTATTTATCTGAGAGAGAGACAGCGAGAGAGAGAACACAAGCAGGGAGAGCAGGAGAGGGAAAAGCAGGCTTCCCTCAGAGCAGGGAGCTTGATGTGGGGCTCGATCCCAGGACCTTGGGATCATGACCTGAGCCGAAAGTAAATGCTTAACAACTAAACCACCCAGGTGCCCCTAAAATATTTTTTTAAAGATGTATTTATTTCTCTTCTTATCAAGTTAAGTTTTTTAAACATTGATTCTATATATAGTCTCTCTGTTAGTTACAGATGTTGCAAATATTTTCTCCCAGGCTGTGACTCATATTTTCCTTTCAAAGATCAAACTATTTTAATTTTAATGAAAACTATATATTTATTTCCTTACTGTGGGTGTGTAGGATTTAAGAGCTCTTTTCCTACTTCAGTGACACAAAAACCTTTCTCTTAAATTTAATTTTAATATTCTCTACTTAAAAAGTCTTTTTTTTTGAGGATTTTAAGTCATCTCTACACCCAGTGTGCGGCTTGAACTCACAACACTGAGATCAAGAGTTACATGGTCCTCTGACTGAGCCAGGCAGGTGTCCCACATTTTATACTTTCAAATGTAAGTGGATTTATGATCCATTTAGAATTCATTTTTCTGCATGCTATGAGGAAAATTTGAGGTGGATTATTTTTTTTCCCTATTTGGGTTCTCAGTTGCTAGAGCAGCATTTGAAAAGCATATCAGAATCACAGTGAATATGCTTACCTACTGGTTTTTAAAATATTTTGCATAAGACTACAAGAAAAATTTTTTTCTTAAATGTCTGATAGAAGGCATCAGAAAAGTTATATGGGCTTGGTGTTTTCCTTATGGAAGCTCGCTTATTTATTTATTTTAGATTTTATTTATTTATTTAGAAAGAGCAGAGGAGAGCAGGGGGAGGGGCATAGGGAGAGAGAGAAAGAGAATCTCAAGCGGACTCTGCACTGAGTGAAGCCCCCAACGCGGGGCTCGATCTCTCGACCCTGAGATCATGACCTGACCCAAAACGAAGAGTCAGACGCTAAACTGCCAGACCCACCCTGATACCCTGACATTTACTCAAATTAAAATCCAATTTTTAATATGTACTTAAGCTTATTCAGTATTTCTTGTTCTCCTATGTCACTTTAGGGAATGTGTGTCTTTCAAGAATTTGTCCATTCCAGAAGCACCTGGGTGGCTCAGTCATTAGGCGTCTGTCTTTGGCGTGGGTCACGATCCCAGGATCCTGGGATCGAGCCCTGTGTCAGGCTTCCTGCTCAGTGGGAAGCCTGCTTCTCCTTCTCCCACTCTCCCTGCTTGCATTCCCTCTCTTGATGTCTCTTTATCTATCAAATAAATAAATAAAATCTTTAAAAGAAAAAAGAATTTGTCCTTTTCAAACAGGTGGTCTACTTTATTGCAATAGGGTTGTTATTCATGTTTCAATATTATTTTCCCCATTTCTGTATGGTTGGAATGGTTACCCTTGATTTTTTACTAATACTGGTAACTTTTAAAACTCCCTTTGTGGGGAGCCTGAGTGGCTCCATGGGTTAAAGCCTCTGCCTTCCGCTCAGGTCATGATCTCAGGGTCCTGGGATCGAGCCCCACGTTGGGCTCCCTGCTCAGTGGTAGCCTGCTTCCTCCTCTCTCTCTGCCTGCCTCTCTGCCTACTTGTAATCTGTCTCTCTGTCAAACAAACAAACAAACAAACAAATAAATAAATAAATAAATAAATAAAACTCCCTTTGTTTTGATGTCTCATTACAGACCAAGCTTAACTGCTGTTGTAAAGAATTTATTAGCTTTTCTAAAATATGATGGGAGAGTCACAACAAGCTGTAACAAAGATAGTCACTTGTTTCTTCCCCCGCTTTTGCAAACTTCTTACAAACTATGGTACAATGTCATTACCAGGACTTTGAAATTGATGCAACATGTCTATTAACTAAACCACAGACCTTATTCAGATTCCATCACGTTTTACATGAAGTGTGTGTGTGTGTGTGCGTGTGTGTGTGTGTGTGTGTGTGTGTGTAAAATAATCAACTCTGAATTTTGGTAATGATTCGGCTTCCAATTTCAATGATGTAATATTTATTTTATCATTCCTTCTACTTATTTTCCATTAAGCTTGCTCTTTCTTTGCCAACTAGGTGAAAACTTTGCTGATTTTATGCTTTGCGTGCAAACAACACATTTTGATACATTTTTACTTTGTGGTCTGTCAGTACAAAATATTTTTAAAATTTCCTGAGAGACATTTTCTTTTGACTAATTCAGAAGTGTGCGTGTTGTTTAATTCCTAAATATTTGCAGATTGCCTACATATGCAGTGTTCATCCACTTCTAATTTAATCCCACTGTGATCAGTAATTAAGTGGAACACAAGAAAATATTTGATTAAAACAAAAAGCAGAGGAAGGAAAAACGCTATTTGAACTTGATGAAAGATCTGAGAAAAATTCTCAAAAGACTGTATATGTTCCAACTTTGGAAGAACGTCTGGCTAAGTTTCTAACGCTCTCTTATGCAGACTATGAAGAATTTTGAGCTTGATGATGGTATAAGCAAATTATTTTCTAGTTGGTTGAGTGATGATCCTGAGAAAGTCCCCAGGAATACTTCTAATTATCAGGCTGCTGGGAGTTCCTTAAGGCCACACAAAAAGAGGAATTTCTCCTGGTCCTCTCCGATCTCACAAGATTCTCCTGAGCCTACAGATGTAACAGGCCCATTCATTCCACACAGAATAGCTTGCTTGGAGCAGTATTTTACATTGTAGAGAAAACTAAAATGACCAGCCAAATGACAATGCAATTGAGCAGAGAAAGGGTAAAACCTTGCATTGCATTTTTAAAAGGCATGGCTGGGAACGCCTCGTTAATCCACTGAACAGAACATGATGTCATGAGAAAGGTGTTCACCAGCTCACAATTCTGAGTGGTTCATACCTGGGTGTCACAAGTCATTCTGATGGTCCTATTTTAAGACACATGCTAAAGATTCCACATGTTGGGGCGCCTGGGTGGCTCAGTGGGTTAAAGCCTCTGCTTTCGGCTCACTTCATGATCTCAGGGTCCTGGGATCGAGGCCCATATCGGGCTCTCTGCTCGGCAGGGAGCCTGCTTCCTCCTCTCTCTCTGCCTACTTGTGATCTCTCTCTCTCTGTGTCAAATAAAGAAATAAAATCTTTAAAAAAAAAAAAGATTCCACATATTGGGTCACAGAAAAGGTGTGTGCAGGATGAGACATGCTTTTTAGTAGTAGATATTGGAAGAAAAGACATCTGGAAGAAGGGTGTGTTCATTCATCGGGAAAGACAAGAATGGGTTGGTAGAAACTGCAGGGAGAGAGACGAGGCTTTACCCAAGGACAGATGGTACAGTGATGAACATTGTTCTTGGCTAGAGAGAACCATCTTGTGAGCCCATCAGGTCCCGGGAAGACATTTCCAAATGGAAGGCTATCTGCCAACGGTGACAGAGGGGAGGCAGAAACGTGGAGTGGATGTCAAGACAAATGAGTAAACAGGTCAGTGAGTAGGATGCCAGTTCTTAGAGCCATTTTGGGATCAGCAGATCTTGTGTGAAATGGACAAGGCATTGGGGAGAACACGAATGAGCCCAAGGAACCCAAGAGCCAGGCTGGAGATGAGATGGGTGTTCCTGATCCACCCTTCTCGGTCAGATCGAAGGATCTATAATGAATGCTGTGTCCCAGGGGATCCAGTCCTGGGACGAGCATCACCACCAGCTTCTCCACAACCAGCTACATCTAAGCAAAGGTGGACAATGTCCCCCAGATGCGGGCATCAGCCTCAGGCATCAACACTCCCAGTGGCCAGTGGTGGAAATTCAGCCATTTAGATTTGGGGGTGGCACTTCCTTCTTTGTCCCTGCATGCAAGGGACAGGTCTGCTTTATTTCACTATTCTTCAACTTTTCCCCATGACTGCAGATCAGAGTCCTCACTATAACCAACTCATGTGACACAGCAGGAAAGACAGAACTCTACCACCCATGGTTCTTGCAGCCAGCATCGAAGTTACCCATGGTAGCATGGCCAGCCCAGCTCCACGGGGGATGGACATCCAGCCATGTCACTTTCAACCACAGTGCATTTGCAGACTAGGCTGGGCTCTCATGCTGAGACTGCACTTACCTGCTCGAGCTTGTGCCCATGCACACAGACTATCTCCAGGGCCACAAACTCCTTCAAAGGCATATTACCCAGGAAAAAAGGAAAGAGGCACTGAGAATGTAAGCTTGATTCTAAAGTTAAATCGCAGCACCGAAGGAAGGAGCGGAGAAGCCTGGGGGTCCATCAGCATGCCCACGTGTGATGGGTGGCTTTACTTTTCTACACAGAGCTAACACTTGTGCCTTTGTTTTCTTGGAACAGACTAGGTTGCTTTAGAAAGTAGGTCTTCATATAAAATTAAGGTGATAGACCCAGTTACTAATGCAGGTGTGAATAAATTAAGTGCATGCCAAGGGAAAGAACAAAGGAACAGAGCCCCATGTGTTTTCATTAAGAGATGCAAATCTACCTTCCTTCCTTCCTTCCTTCCTTCCTTCCTTCCTTCCTTCCTTCCTTCCTTCCAACCTTCCTTCCTTCCATCCATCCATCCATCCGTCCGTCCGTCCCTTCCTCCCCCTTTCCTTTTTTCTTCTCTCCCTCCCTCTCTTCTTTCCTTTCCCCATCCCTTCCTTCCTTCCCTTCTTTCAAAGCAACAACCTATAGTGAGGAAACCCATTTAGCAGCATTTGCTTATATTTTTTAGCCTGTGGGACTTGGCATCATTACATGGGGGGGGGGCGTGTTTTATCTTTAAAATTCTGTGACTTTCGAAGATGTGCCTTACTTGCATGTCTTCAATTTCGTCAACCCTAAGCTGTGGAAAGAGCATCTCAGAATGCACAGAGCTGGTAGGAGCATTTTATGAAATGATTGAAATTTATCACTCAGCAGGCAATCAGCACATGGTAAGGATCCAACACAAAGCCTTTCAAAAAGGACTACTAAAAAAACCACAAACTGACTTCCTCAGGACTCTACAGACCCACCTACTCTGTTGCAGGAAGACAATGTCTTTGGGAAACAGAACCAGGCAATATGGCTTGGGAATGACAGGTCAGAGATGTGTGTGCTCACGAGTGAAGACAGCTCCGGGGAAAACTCAGAGCAAATCACATCACTCTTCGTTCCTTCTACAGCCTTTCTTTTTGTCCCTGCCCCTCTCCCCACCACGAATCCAAGAAAGAATGAAAGGAATGGATCAATGACATGGCTCAGAAAACAGCCATTCCCACACTAGCTCTGGTAGATTTTTATTCAAAAATGAGGTCCACAGACTATGTAGCCAACAAGCCAACTCTAGCCCACTGCTTGTTTTTGTAGGAGTTAGAGGGCAAGACTGCCTTTATATATTTATAAATGTTTGGAAACAGATCACTCAAGAGAACAATATTTCATGACAGAAATTATATGCAATTACTGCAGAAATTATATGCAATTCAAATTTTGATATCCATACAAAATTACTGAAAAACAGCCACACCCATTTATTAACATGTTTTCTATGGCTCCCTTTTGCTACCAGTGGAGGAATTGTGAGAAGGTTTGCAACGCCTGCCATATTTACTACTGTCCCTTTCTAGAAAGGTTTTCAGAATGTGTTTGCTGATCCTTGCTCTAAACAAGTGAATGTTTTCAGGGTGTAGGATATCACGTGGGATTATTTCGTTCTATGGGGTATGAGTGAATTCAATGGGCTTTTTAAAAATAATGTATGGTTTTAAATATTATGAATACAATGGGAATCTGATCGATATTAATAATGTAGTAAAATATGATGCTCAGTAAATGCCTTATAATTTTTCTTATATATAAGGCAGGTCTTTTTCCTCCAACCCCCAAACCTTGAAAAATTAGGAAACCAGTAAACCTTGGCACAATTATTTCTCAGGTAGAGAAGTTGTTCAGAAAAAGGGCATTTCCAAATCCCACCAGAAGGCATTTTATTAGAGTCCTCCCTTGCCCCTCAAACTTCCTGTATTTCTTTCATTCTTCCAAAACTAAACAAACGGGACCAGTACTGTTCCTTTTCAGAAGACAGCTGTCAATTCTGTGCAGCGACTCAGCACAGAGATAGTAAGGAGACAGTGGTGCCACCTCTGGGTGGCAAAGGTCAACAGCAAAGGGAGGTACCAGAAAGGATCCCGCATCCTCTCTCACGGTTGAGCGGACAGCTAATGATCTGACCACAGACTTTAGAAAGATCTGCCTATAAAGCGAAACAAAGGGTTGCTATTTTCTAAGAAGCTTTTATTAAGTCACAGCCTATAACTGATGTGCTGTTCTTCACCCAGATGACATTTTTGCTCTCTGTCCACTGAAGCAAGAAATGCTTTGCATTGAAGCTGCCTTAGGGTTTTTATTTTCCTTAAACTACAGGTCAAGCTTGCTGGTTACCAATCACGGCGTGATATGTGAAAACAAACGCATAAGGACGGGTGTGAATTTCTATATTCCATGGAGCCTGAACTTGGCATTGTGCTATGAAGTTTTCTTTGATGGAGCCAAAGAGGGAAAAAGAAAGTTGAGATTAAGGGGGGAAAAATCTAGGAAGAGCTAAGATGCACTGATGGACATAAATTGGCTATCAGGTACTTCCTTTGACACGAATGGGTAGCATAGCTTTCCTCCATCGGTAAGCACATTGTGGATTAAGTTCAGCAAAGTCAGCGAAAGTGATGAACCCTGGAACTTTATGATCTTTCTAAAGAGATTACCTAATAGAGAAAGAAAAAGCAAAGCAAATAGCCCCATGCCTGACAATGACAAAAACACGCTGCTCTAAGTAAGAGCTCAAGCCAAGTAGTAAATGGGGAATTAGGCTTATTGATTATGGACCTCAAGAGGTGTTTTCTCAACATAAAGAAGTGTATGCTCATGGTCAAGTCCACAAGGATGGTAGAGAAGTTGGAAACAGATCTTGAAATCTGTACAGAAGACTGCTCAATGAAAAGGCCCTTTACAAAGGCGTGGAGAAGACTGCACTCAGCAATCTACACTCTGCGTTTGCATGAGCCAAATAAGTCAAGTTTTAATAACTAGTCCGGGGGTGTGAAGGGGGAGGGGAGAGAAGGTGTTCCTCAGAGCCTGGGGAGCTTTGGAGTACTTCAGGGAAGCAGAACCATGGAAAAACCAACAAGCAATCTTAAAGGAGGGCACCAGTCCTACCACATTAAAAGATATTAACAATCTTCTCTCAGTAAAATAGTACCATATTGTTGCGCATATACATGGACAAGTTCAACAAAGAGAAAGACCAGAGGGGACCTGGGTGGCTCAGTGGATTAAAGCCTCTGCCTTCAGCTCAGGTCATGATCTCAGGGTCCTGGGATCGAGCCCGGCATCGGGCTCTCTGCTCCGTGGGGAGCCTGCTTCCCCCTCTCCCTCTGCCTGCCTCTCTGCCTACTTGTGATCTCTCTCTGTCAAAATAAATAAATTCTTTAAAAAAAGAGAGAGAGAGAGAAAGACCAGAAATTGACCCAACCACATATAAAAATCAAGTCAACAAAATAACAATATCATGAATCAATGGGAACTTTGGGGGAAACTAGAAGATTCCCTATTTCACACCATGCGTAACAGAGTCCAAATGGATTACACTTCTAAATGGAGAAAAAATGGAAAATGTACAATTTTAGAAATAGAGATGAAGTTACTTCTGTAAAACCTGGATATAAAGAATACTTTGAAACCAATTCAAAGTCCAAATGCAATTAGATGGATGAGAGATAAATACCTATAGGCAACTATAAAGATAAATGGATAGACAAGAGATAACAGGCAGATAGATATTGACATGGATACCACAGGGGTTAATTTATATGTTTGCTTTTTGACTTACTGCATAGACACTAGATACGTTTGAATACATCAAACGTTATATTGAAGAAGGATTAAAGAAAGAAAAAACATATTTTTTGAACATCCCACATAATGAAAAGGATAAATGAAATTTCTGCCATCTAAGCAATCAGAAATACAGAAAGAAGAGAGAATATTGTATCGTGTATTTCTGTTAAGAGAATAGACTCCATGTTAAGTGTTCTTACCACAACAAAATAAAAATAAGTATTAAGAAAAATAGCTATAAAGGAAGTTGAAAGAAATGAAATGAAAGGGGCACCTGGGTGGCTCCATTGGTTAAGCATCTGCCTTCAGCTCAGGCCATGATCCCAGTGTCCTGGGATGGAGCCCCGCATCAGGCTCCCTGCTCAGCAAAGAATCTGCTTCTCCCTCTGCCTGCTGATCCCCTTGTTTGTGCTCTCTCTCTCTCTCTACATATATATATATATAAAATAAATAAAATCTTTAAAGAAATGAAATAAAATAAAATGTACTGGTTGATACACTGAATGTAAATGGATTATATTTCCTGCTAAAATGGAAAATGCAACTTTGTAATTTTAAAATTACTCAAGTTTTTATATTATTTAGCAGAAACCTACTTAAAACAGAAATAAAGTAAGGTTGAATATTAAGAGATGGGCAAAAAGGTACCAGCTGAATGCAAGTAAAAAGAATGTAACTGAGGTCATTTGAATGTCACAGATGTGGAGTTTTCAGTTAAGCATGGTAACCAGAATCAAAAGCAACTTTTAATGAGTGAACATGGCTTTTTTTTTTTAAATAAAGATTTTACTTTTTTATTTGAGAGTGAGCATGCAAGCATGAACAGGGGAAAGAGGCAGAGAGAAAAGCATGTTCCCCGCGGACAAGGGAGCCCAATGCAGGGCTTGATCCCAGGACTCTGGGTTCCTGACCTAAGCAGATGCTTAAGTGACTAAGCCACCCAGGCACCCCGTGAACATGGCATTTCTGATTCTCTGTCATAAATCTTTATATATTACCAATAGGACAGCAATCATGTAAATGAGAAATAATCAGAAAATGATAAAAATAAACCTAAAGCACACAATACACCTCGTTCAGGTGGGGCAGATTTAGTACAAAATAAAAATAGACCAAAAATGAGTCATAAAATGAATGGGTCTGCTCTTGTGTCCACATCCATACCCATGCAGAGGGATGTTTTGGTCCTCCGTAAGACAATCTACTGTTTAAGACATCAGTGGAAATTTCATAAACATCAATACTTAGATAATTTTCAGAGCAACCTCTGTCTCCATAACTCAGTAAAAGTAAAATGGCATCCAATAAAAGTTAATCAAAAAAAGCTTAGTCATTGAAAAATACACTTCCAAATCATGCTGTCATAGAAGCAACCACCAGTAAACTTGGAATTTGCTATGTGCCAGAGACTTGTTGACATGATGGCAGCTGTCAGTACAGGGCCCAATATTTCCTGAAAAACCAACCCAGAACAAGAGTAGATACAAGCCCACAACAATACCAGCCTCAACATGACTCTACCGCCAGTCATGCCTACTCTTCAAGTTATTCCCTATGGACTAAAAGAAGAAGAAGAGAAAAAAAACCACTCCCATTCCAGAGAATTCCTTCATTGCTCTCACAGGGATGCCCGGCAAAGATGCTCAGCCTAGCAGGTCTGCAGGGAAGCCAGAGACCAGAGAGAAAAGCTCTTCCTCAGCATGCATGTTGTACAATGGGAATACTTTTGAAGTCCTTATTTAAAACACTCACTACATGATCCTCAGGGGCACATGCACCTGAATGTTTATAGTAGCAATGTCCACAACAGCCAAACTATGGAAAGAACCTAGATGTCCATCCACAGATGAATGGATAAAGAACAGGTGGTATATATAGACAATGGAATACTATGCAGCCATCAAAAGAAACGAAATCCTGCCGTTTGCAACGATGTGGATGGAACTAGAGGGTATTATGCTGAGAGAAATACGTCAATCAGAGAAAGACAATTATCATATGATCTCTCTGATATGAGGAACTTGAGGGGCAGGGTGGGGGGTCGTGGGGGCGAGGGAGGGAAAAAATGAAACGAGATGGGATGGGGAAGGAGACAAACCATAAGAGACTCCTAATCTCACAAAACAAACTGAGGGTTACTGGGGGGTGGGAGGGCAGGGATAGGGTGGATGGGTTGTGGACATTGGGGAGGGTTTGTGCTATGGTCAGTGCTGTGAAAGGTGTAAGTCTGATGATTCACAGACTTGTACCCCTGGGGCAAATAATAATAAATAAATTTTTAAAATGTTTAAAAAAATAAAAATAAATAAAACACTCACTACAATGAAAAGGAAATGATGTACTAAAGCAGAAACACTACAGTACAGTAAAAGCAATGGAACTCAATTGAGTATTTGGCACATGATGTATCCCTCTGGCACTGGGACTCCTCATTACTACATGGGTTGGATTGATTTTTTTTATAAAAGGTTTATTTATCCAACAGCGAGAGAGAGTCCGTGAGTGGGGCAGAAGGGCAGAGGGAGGGAATCTTTCAAGCAGACTCTCTGCTGAGCAGAGAGCCCAAGTTGGAGCTTGATCCCATGACTCATAAGATCATGACCTGAGCTGAAATCAGGAGTCCAATGCTTAACCATCTGAGCCACCCACACACCCCTTGACTTGATCATTTTAATGCAAGTCCATGGCTTATCTTCAAAGGGGATCATGTGATAGACATGTGCGTGCCTGATTTTTTTCTTGAGTTTCAGGGTTGTGTCTGGCTCAGAAAAGCCAAGAAGTGCTGTCCTGAGGGACCCACCTAGTCCCTCTCAGTGCTAACATCTAATTGCAGCAGAAAATAATGAAGTTCTGGTAGAGGCTCAGAATCTTGTAGAACCTGAGATGGTATGATCAGAATTAGTCTCTAAAGGAACCGGGGCAGAGAATCTGTGAGGTTTGCTTGGACGACCACCTGTTCACCACTGGCCAAAATGAAATGTGCTGATCTCAAGGTATAAAGGTGTACACATCTCAACTCAATAAGCGAAGATATCGGCTTTGAACAACCTAAAAAGAAGAGCATCATGTTTGCTTAATTGTGCATTCTTTGATAGAATACTGGAGTTCTCATTGCATACTTGCCTCTTTATTATATTTTCTTAATATTTTCACTCCAAAGGCAAAAGAGAAGTGAAATATAACCACGGAAAAGCTATCCAGATGCATAATGACAAAGCAGCTCAAAGCTATAACCAACAAATATGATTCTAAAAAGCTATTTTGCAACATAATATAACCCACTAACAATGCACTGTGCTTTTGGTGTGGGGGACGCTTAGGCACACTTCCACCGTGATTGCTCAATTCGGCAGCACCCTGGCAGTTAAAATCCAACTCACTATTCCGGCTAACAAGGGATTGGAGATGGTGAGTTCCAAAACCATCTCTGGCATGTGGCTAAATTACCCATTTTTGGTCCAATCTGTTTAATTATAGGATCATCTTAGAGCACGTCCAGATACTCAGCAAATCAGCTGTTCAAAGAAGGGGTCGATTTCTAACATTTATCAATTGTTTATTACCAAATCTATGAGTGCAAGGTGCAATTTTGGATGGCTAAATACTTCACTGCCACTGAACTGGTTCACTCTACCTTTACTGGTATTCAAAACATGAGGAACTTTTGTCAATTATGCAAAAATCAGGGGCTTCTTACTTATTATCAAATGCAAAGATGTTGTTCCTAAGCTAAAAAAGCTTGGAATTTGTAACAGGAGGCAAGCCATACATGAATTATGATGGTATAATTTATTCCTAAATACTTTTTAATAGATTCAAGTCTTTATACTCTATTTTCCTCTACTAGGAAGAGTTTAAAATCAACGTCAAAGTTGCTTTTTTTTTTTCATAGACTGACAAATGCAGCACTCCTAAGCTGCTCATCTAGTTTACCTATAAATACCCAATGATTATCGTGCTACTATAACTATTCCAATTTTTAGATGGGGAAACAGAATCTCCTATTTGGAGATGGGAAATCTCCAATGTCCAGCTAGCTAATAAATTATGGGATAGCCACATTTTCATCTAGCCAGTAGATAGTGTCTCAAGTCAGGAAGTCTCACCCAAAATCAACTGGACTTAATGATATATGTAACTATATAGTTTTCCAATTCATTGCACAAATATAATCATTTGACCATAAACCAATTTACAGAAGATAGATGAAGACGTAATACACCTCTAAGACAGACAGGAAGCAAATGTAATTACAAACAGAATATCCAAGAAGGTCAAAGGCTGGAAGGAAGCAAAGTTTGGAGTCATAAAGGAAAAAATACAAATGAGAAGCCAGACAAGGATCAGACAAGGATCAGCTCTATTTAGATAGATGGAAGCAGTGAAATCTTTTCTTGACAAGAAAGAAAAAAACCAGTAAAGAAATGGATGAAGTTCTGATAAGAGCTGGGCTATCCAATACGGTAGCCATTAGCCATATATGGATATTTAAACCTCAGTTAATTAAACAATTAACAGTTCTGTGAGTGAGTTACACTTGCCATGTTTCAAGGCTCAGTAACCACATGTGGCCAGTGGATACGATATTGGAGAGGACAAAGTTAGAATACCTCCGTCACCCCAAAAAGTTTTCTTGTACTGTGCTGGTCTCAGAAAAACAAGAGAATAAAGTAGTATCGACATGTCTCCATCAGCAGTTAGCTTTCAGATAAATAAATAGCTTAATGCAAAGATCAGGGAAAGTTTGAACTGAAAACCTTTAACTTAAAAAATGCAACGACTCAGATATGTTTTTTTTTTTTTAAAAAAGGACATTACTATGGATGCACTGCTTTAAAATCACATCTTAAATTGAGTAACACACACCCTTGTCTGATGTCAAACAATCATTCATAAATCACACAAGGATAGCAACTTAGGGTAGGAAAAAAGTGTTTTGCAAAACCAAGGTAAAATGGCGTTAAACTTGAAATTACTGATTCCTAGTAGAGTCTTTTCATTTCTAGATATTTTATTTTACTTCACTTTATTTTATTTTACTTTATTTTATTTTTTTTAAGTAGGCTCCAACGTGAGGCTTGAAGTCAACTCTGAGATTATGACCTGAGTTGACATCAAGAGCCATTCAGGTGCTCACATCTCTAGATATTTTAATGGAACCAAACAGTCTGCCAGAAGCAGCTGACCACTCTGAACCTCTTTCCTTTTCCAGTTTCTCAGATTATCTTCCGCCTCCTATAGCCTGCAATCCCTAGAACTCAAAGCCATGTGCATTTTTTGCTTAGCTCGTTCCCAATGGCCCTGGAGTTGTGAGTTCACACGACCTTCAGATTAAAAACACACAAGTATTTCTCAACTGTTACCAAAAACAACACTGTGCATTAAAAAACAATGTCCAATTTTACCTAATAAAATTTCCTTCTCAACAAATACCAGTAGGTTTAAATTAGCATGAGGGATAAACAAACAATTAAAACATGTTGATGGTGTGCATGAAAAACAAAATAAAGGAAAACTATCATCCCCTCTGACTGCTGAAATGACAGTCTAGGCTCCAAAGGGAGCTGCTCCCACCAGGGTACTGTGTCATACAACAGAACTGGGCTGGCTTCTGTGTCCTTGTATGTGTCCTGCGGGACCAGACACGTGGGCTGTCCGCAAGGCCAGTCTCCACACCCCGAGGGTGACCAAGTGGCCAAGCCAAACTGAAATGCTTTATTTGTCCCTTGCTGTTATTTATTCTTGACCCCATAAAAGCTTCCTGCCTTCTACCCTGTTTTGCAGCTCACCAATGGATACCGTCTGCTTTACAAAGTGTTCAAGTTCGTTTGCATCACTTAAATGATCTCCCTTTATCATTTTCTAACATGATTTTCTCTGTTCTCATCAGTTTCTGTGTTCTAATTTTTAAAAAGGGCATCTTCAACATTAGGGTTCCTTCAAAAAGAATCCGTTATATAGAAGACAATGTGGGGACGGCAGTGGATTTTAGAGGGAAATAATGAAATAAAACGAAGAAAGTAATCAGATCAAGACTATGATAAATTAAAAATGAGTAAAGCAAATTACACTAACGGTAACTGCAGATGATTCAAAGATGTACAAATGAGAATCTCAAGACGTGGTTTCGCTTCCTTAACAACTTTGTGCAAATAAGTCCTACGGGACAGTAGCCAAGGGATGGTTGATGAAACGTGTCATTTTCTCTGAAAACTGTACTGGGAAGAGTCCGCCAGATCTCTAGAGAAATGTTTAGCCTCTGTCCACCATGAAGGCCGTCCCCTCTTGCCTGTGAGTAAACACACATGGCTAATGGATGTCAGGGTTCACTGTACTTGACAGAAATTTCACCTATTCCTTAGAGAAAATGAAACTTCTTATCAGTTCTGGAGAGAAATCTTGTATCCTGCAGCAGTGTTTGCTAATGGGATGGAAATAGATCTTTCCTTCAGAGCAGTGAGATTGAATAACTGAATTTTGAACTCAACAGTGAACCGACTTTGCATATTTTGGGGTTGGAAACAATTCCCGCAATAGATGATGCTTCGCCCTGGGCCATTAAACACTAGCACAACCACCAGCATTGACAGGTAGCACCAGAATCCAGCTCATTCTGTAGTGGAAACAACCTCCCCAGGAAAGCAATGGTATTCTGGAATGTGAAGATTCCAGGGGTTCTCTCTACACTGGGAGACACTCTGGATAAATGTGAGAACTTTTTTTGTCCTGGTTGGGTGTTTTGTGTTTGTTTTTGTTTTTTGTACCATGTGCTTCAGAGCTGCTTTGCTTCACGTAGTTGGGGGAATACTGGGCTCTGAGGTTTACTAAACACACAGACTTGCCCTAGCTAGAATTTGATCACTGATAAGGTGGTATTTCTCGCCTTTGTCATACTACCTGGAAGGGAAGTCACTCCGTGCGCCTCTTCCCTAAGGATTGAGGAATTATGTTCCACTTCCTTGACGGTAGAATACCTCCCTGAACTATATGGAATTTTCGTGCACCGTTCAGCTTTATTTTAACTTTGGTAATCATACCTTTACCGACTGTAAACTCGGAAAACACCCACGGGTGTATTTTATTTGGAAGAAGTTATTCAGTACATGCCTTCCTTATTCCATTCACTATCTGATCTCTACGGAAGAGATCATTTAAAGAGATCATTTAAGAGTGCATTAAAGAGATCATTTAAAATCAAAGTTCCAATTTCAGTCCTTTAACTCTGAAATATTATAATAATTACATGCCTTATCTATCCTTGGCTTGATTCTGTTCATGTGCTCCATTTTCCTTTGATCTACAACATATAGATCTGATTTTTTTTTAAGATTTTATTTATTTATTTATTCAACAGAGAGAGAGAGAGAGAGATCACAAGTAGGCAGAGAGGCAGGCAGAGAGAGAGGAGGAAGCAGGCTCCCCGCTGAGCAGGGAGCCCGATGCGGGCGTCGATCCCAGGACCCTGAGATCATGACCCGAGCCGAAGGCAGAGGCTTGAACCCACTGAGCCACCCAGGTGCCCTAGATCCAAATTTTCATGCTAGACAGTCTCTGTAGATTCTACAAAATGTGGTAGTGATATTTCCCGCTACTACCTGAGTTCCCATTTTCATGCTTGATCTACTTGATTTTAGTGATAAATCATATTTGACCATAAAATTTGGTTAATGTCATTTAAATCTTGTTTTCACATTCATAGGTCATTGCGTGCTTCCATGAAGACCACCCAGGGTGAGTCCACAAATATGTCACAGTATTTCCATGTAGAGGATGATATATATATGTGATTTAGTCCCTGCCATGTACAGAGTTATTACAACCCACACTCCACTGATGGGCCTCCACAGAGGGTCACAGATTTCTGACTGTTTCCCTAACAAAGATGCAAAACAAAAGAAATGGAAAAGCCGCCTACTCACTGTTCTCTTCTTTGGTGTCAGAAGCACACTGTACCTTTTGAGGATGCCTTTGTGTGGAGAAATCATTTAAATAGGGATTTTGTTTTTGTAGGGTTAAGACTCAAAGGCCGAGTCTAGAATACAAGGATGGGTTTGACGGCGATGACAATGAAAAGTTATGTTCCTCAGGAGAGATGTTTATAGACACCACATAAGTAATTTTTATGGTCCTTCTATGGATAGAGGTTGAGGGTCCTGGTAAGCAAGGAAGAAAGAAGAGGCAGGGAGAAGCCACAGGATCAGGCCAGCATTCAGAGGAAATGCATCCCTGGTGGGTTTCCAAACTCAAAATCTGAGTGATGGACACAAAACCAGTCATGCTCAGGGTTGCCTTCCCCTATTTATATTCCTAGGGTTTGGGTTCTGCTCTTAAATCCTGGATGCTCTTGCATTTTGGTAAATTAAGGGAAGGTCTGGTGTCTAATCCTGTGACAATTCAATCTCCTGAGGGGTAGACCAGGACCGAGGATCCGTAATAAGACACCAAACATGACTGAATCATTCCTGAGCAAAGCTGTCCCATCAAGCGGTGACCAGAGAGATTCAGAACATGCAATCCGCCCTAGAGATTTGGAAGACTCCCCAAGGGCACTGAGTATCCTGAAACCGTGCTGGGGTGGGAGGTGGGGGCATGACTTTTATCTAGATAATAAGAAAGCTTGAGAAGTAGAATTAGTGCATCTCACCCTCTCGTCTCCTTCCCAAGGTATCTCCTGTTTAGCAAAGTCTCCATTATCTCCCTGCCCTCACAGTGCTATTGTTTAATGTGGGCACCATGACAAGCAATGTCAGATCATGAAAAATTTATAATAAATGCTAGCTTTGAAATTGTGCACATTGGAGGTCTAATCCACAAAGTCAGAATTATTTACCAACCATCAGAAAGAATCCTACTCATCAAGTAAATCTAGAGTTGTGACAATCTTATACATACCCAGCTAATCATAAAATTCCTACCCTTTATCTAATTAATAACACTGCTCTAGAGAAAAAGGAAATTTTGTTTTTCTGATCAACAAATGAGGAATCTCCTTAATCCTACAAAATGTTGCCAGTTCACAGAAAAATGCTAATAATTAAAGACAGGCGTTTTTTAAATACTTTAGTGACTATGATTTTTATAATAAATCTGACTTTCCTCTTATTGACAAAACAAATATAATATGTTAAACAGGTCATTAGCCTAAATGCCAAGCAATTCAGCAAATATTTACTTTGTGTATTGTATGTGTCAAGCATTAGTGTTAGCACTGAAAAAATCAGCAGTATTCTATCATATTTTAACCTAAGATTATCTCAAGTTTCATCTGGATTTTCATGATCTAGGCGAATTAATGAACAAATTTTGCCTAATAGTCATTATGAAGCCAACCTAAAAAATCTAGTTTAAAGCACCCTTTTGAAGGAGCTGAAACTCATGGAAAGTTTAATTGGCTGTTTCTAAAAAATAAGCTGGTTTTGGGAAAATATCCCTCTCGCTTAGGTGGGAATGGAAAACAGAGCAAGTTGTGATCGCTTAAAACATCCTAATGTACAAATATCATGCCAGCTTAGAGAAAGGAAGACAATCACTTTTCTGGGCCAACGAACCCACAGAACTGGACCGGTCACTTTGCTGAAGTTTTACAAACCACTAACTGTTCTGAAAGTTCATGTTGGAGGGCAAGAAGTATGAATGAGTATGGCTTTGAATGACACTGGACCAGTGGACTTAACAGATATATTTAGAAGTTCTATCCTAAAACAAAAGAGTACTTTTATTTCAAATATACATGGAACATTCTCCAGAAAAGGTCAGATATGAAGTCACAAGTCAGACTTCAACAAATACTAAGAAACTGAAGTCCTACCGTGCATCTTTTCTGAGCACGATGCTATGAAACTTGAAGTCAATCCCAAGAAAAAATCTGGAAAGACCACAAAGGGTTGGAGGTTGAACAACATGCTACTCAGCAATGAATGGGTCAACCAGGAAATCAGAGAATTTTTTTAAAGGTTTTATTTATTTATTTGAGAGAGAGAGAGCAGGGGGGAGGGACAGAGGGAGAAGCAGACTCCCATCTCAGCAGGGCTCAATCCCAGAACCCTGAGATCATGACTTGAGCTGAAGGCAGATGCTTAGCCAACTGAGCCACCCGGATGCCCAGGAAATCAGAGAATTTAAAAACTACATGGAAACAAATGAAAATGAAAACACAATGGTTCAAAACCTTTGGGATGAAGCAAAGTGGCCCTTAGAGGGAAGCACATAGCAGTACAGGCCTACCTCAAGAAGCAAGACAAATCTCAAATAAACGACCTAACTTTACAACTAAAAGAGCTGGAAAAAGAACAACGAAGTGTAAAGCCAGTAGGAGGAAGGAAATAATCAAGATTTCAGTAGAAATAAATGATACAAAAATAAAAATAAAATAGAGCGCAACCACAAAACCAGGAGCTGGTTCTTTGGGAAAAAAATAATAAATAAAATTTATAAAGCTCTAGGAAATTTATCAAGANTACCTCAAGAAGCAAGACAAATCTCAAATAAACGACCTAACTTTACAACTAAAAGAGCTGGAAAAAGAACAACGAAGTGTAAAGCCAGTAGGAGGAAGGAAATAATCAAGATTTCAGTAGAAATAAATGATACAAAAATAAAAATAAAATAGAGCGCAACCACAAAACCAGGAGCTGGTTCTTTGGAAAAAAAATAATAAATAAAATTTATAAAGCTCTAGGAAATTTATCAAGAAAAAGAGAGGAAGGACTCATGTGGGGAATCACAAATGAGATTCATACACTATGTAGTCTTTGGTGTCTGGCTTCTTTCCCTTAGCATCATGTTTTTATGGCTCCTGCATTTGTAACATTGTATCAGATGTGTGTTCCTTTCAATTGCAGAATATAATTCCTTTAGATGGATGGGCCACATGGTCTTTATTCACCAGGGACCGGCATGCAGGTTGCTCCCCAACTTCTAGCCATTATGAATAATGCTGCTAGGAACATTGGCCAAGGTATACAAATAACGAGTTAAATAAGTTCAGGTGATCTAGAGCTGTGTGCATGTCATTGTTAATAATACCATGTGACCTATTGTTACAAATGCAAAGAGTAGATATTAAATGTGCTCACCACACACACACACACACACACACACACACAGTAATTTTCTCATGTATAAAGAGGTTAGCTGACCCTACGCTGCTGGTCATTATATTGCAATATGCAAGTGCATCGAGTCAACACATTGTATCTTAAACTTACACAATGTGACATGTCAATTAGATCACAAACTTCAACTCTGCTGAGTCAGTGCGGAAGCACTGAAAGCAGCGATGGACAATATATAAATGCATGAGCATGAATGAGCTCCAGTAAAGCTTCACTGACAAAAATGAGTGGTGGGCCCTAACTTCCTGGTCCCTTGTTTTACTAGGCTGTCTGGAACTAGGGAGACCTGTCATCATAGCCTGTGCTTATTGGTTTATTGCCTGACCTCACACATGACCTTCAGCTCCAAGTGCTCAGAGCACTGTTTTGTTTGCTGCTCTCTTCCCTGTGACTTCCTGACCTGCACATCAAATAAATATGTGTCCAATGCATGCTTGAATGTATAACCAACACATGAAATCCCAAAGCACAATTAATAGCCAAGAATTAGGTCTACACTGTTAGAATTGGATTCAACACTCAATTTTTGTTTTTAAGATTTTATTCATTTCCATGACAGAGAGGGAGAGCACGCATGAGCAGGGGGAGGGGCAGAGGGAGAAAGAGACTTCCCGCCGAGCAGGTAGCCCGACATGGGGCTCCATCCCAGGACCCTGGGATCATGACATGAGCCAAAGGCAGATGCTTAACTGACTGAGCTACCCTTGCGCCCCTGAATTTGACATTCACGAAACCAGTACTCTATGAAGATAAAGCATCAACAGCAACAAAATATAATCTTTTTTTCCAAGCTATAATTTCCAAAAGATTTAGATTTGTTCCATAAAATCCAACTTGTTCACTATGTTTCCTTCTCAGATGTAAAGATCACACTGCTAATTTTCCGAAATTACTCTAGGGCTTCCTCCGTCTCTACCAATCTTCCTCCCTCTCCCCCTCCCTCCTTTCCTTATATGAAAGAGAATGTGGGGACACCACTGGATTTTGGAGGCAAAAAATGAAATAAATTCTCAGGCTGTGAACTCAGGGTTGTGGGATAAATTCCTTCCTTTCTTCTCCCCTTCCTTCTTCCCTACTCCCTCCCTCCTTCCCTTTCTTTCCTTTTTAGGATTTACTTATTTATTTGAGGGAAGGGGACAGGGAGAGGGAGAGACTCAGGCAGGCTCTGTGCTCCGAGGCCCCATCCCACAACCTGAGATCACAACCTGAGCCAAAATCAAAAGTTGGACGTTAAACTGATTGCACCACCCAGGTGCCCTCGGGCTCTCTTATAAACCATTCATATTTTCAGAATATCTTCAGAAAAAAACAATAATGAAGACGTTGATTTTTGCTAAGAATGAGGAACTCTAATGCCAGTCAATTTACATGACATTTTGTAGGAAGTGAGAGGAGATTTTACCATTTGCCTACTCTACTCTAATACAGTTAATACGGGCACATTAAAGTCCTACTTACTCCCAAGACAAAATTACTTTTCAAGACTATATTCCAATTACCACATGCAGAAATTCGCTTTCAGGAATATGCCGGTGACAAAGCAGCACTTTTCTTGCCATTTCAAAGAGTTTTTGAAAACTCAGCTCAGACCCTCAAATGACTGACTCCTGGCTAAAATAAATGCAATAAAACTGAATTGAATTAATCTCTAAATTACACCCTGAAGGGAAAATAAGACTACATTAGAATTAAGTACATGTTGCAAAGTAGACAACTCTTGGTAAAGAGGTACAATTTATAATCTGTATCAAATGATTTCTATGACATTTTTAAAAGTTCAAGGTTACAAGTGAGATTCGATGTAAACAGTCTTAATGCTCCATACTTTCTCATCCCTGCTACCATACTGATAATCCGTGGTGATATTCAGAATCAAGGTCTTCCTTTTGAAGTATAAATAGGTTGGCCCTCTAATTATCATTCATACCGGGACGTATGTGTGGGTGGAAGGGATAGTTATAATTATAGGGGGACAGGCACCATAGTCCAAGGATTTCCTCAGTAAAAGTAAATTGTCCTCAATTTAGTGAACTCTGAATATAAAAATAACCTTACATAAAATAATGCCACCAGCTTAATGGTGAGGAATTTAAAAAAATAATAATAAACTTCTTAAAGGATTGTATATCTACTGTTCAGTTAGTGACCTAATTTGTTCATAAACAATAAGGAAAAAAAGTAAACCAACAAAAATCATTGATCATCACCTACGTGTCCAGGGTACAGAAGAACTCTGGACATTCATGCAACCAATGTTTGTAATGGGTCATTTTGGTCACCTGTCCCAGGCTCTTTGAAGGGGCAACGGTCAAGCAGAGCCACGTTTAGGGAGAAAGAAATGAATCTAAGGTGCTCCCTAGTCCCTTGTCTGGGAATGCTGGTGCCTGCTAGAACCCATCACACCTTGAAAATATAGATGGAAGGGGAGTAAAGAGTTTGGGTAATTCACACCAGCCTTCCTCCCCTAACTTTGGATTCACTTTGAGTAAAATGAAGTCAAGGTACTCCTGTGATATCCAAAGGTGTACTTCCCGGATACTTGTAAACAAAGGTCCAGATCTCAGTATGGAATTGTAAGTGAGAAATACACATGTGCAATGATTGGGGTGGAGGGGTTTGACAACAGGCATATACGCACTTAGGCATACGTGTCTACCACACATGTCTCCTATACACATATTTGAGGTCATTACGCATCTATACATACAATATTTAATGGATTCATATGGACTTATGCACACATGCTATCTATATATGCACACAAAGATTATCATACATCCATTGGAGCAATTCCATCTTTTACATATGCATAATTACATAACTTTCTTTATACGTATCTTATGAGTGATGCTAAAGACCTACATTGGTGTATCATCTCTCATGTGTCTATCACGTTGATCTACTCTACCAGTTGTCATTCAACATCAGTTATACCTATTGTATGAATCCCGTATCACATGTCTACCTACCATCTGTCATACCCATCTATGCATAGTCTATCTATTCTATCATCTGCCATATCTATCCACCTACCTACCATCTGTCCTATCTACCTATCATCTATATATCTACCTACCATCTGTCCTATCCATCTATCCATCTACCTACCATCTGTCCTATCCATCTATCCATCTACCTACCATCTGTCCTATCCATCTATCCATCTATCATCTGTCATATCTACCAATCTATCTATCTATCCATCTACCATCTGTCCTATCTATCGATCATCTATATATCTACCTACCATCTGTTCTATCTAACCATCTACCTACCATCTGTCCTATCTACCTATCATCTATATATCTACCTACCATCTGTCCTATCCATCTATCCATCTACCTACCATTTGTCCTATCTACCTATCATCTATATCTACCTACCATCTGTCCTATCCATCTATCCATCTATCTACCATCTGTCATATCATCTATATATCTATCCCTCTACTTACCATGTGTCGTAACTATTTATCATCTATATATCTCTTTACCATCTGTCCTATCTATCATGTGTCATATCTATCTATAATCTGTCATATCTATTGTGTGATATCTACCTACCCATCTACCATCTATCATAGCTATCTATAATCTGTCATTCTATCATCTATAACTATCTATCCATCTATCTACCATCTGTCATATATATCTACCCACCATCTATCATATCTCTCATCTATATATCTGTCTATCCATCTACCTACCATGTCATATCTATCATCTATATATCTATCCATATACCTATCATCTGTCATATATATCTATCATCTATATATCTACCATCTGTCATATTTACCATCTATCATATCTATGTGTCATATCTATCATCTATCATAACTATCTATCCATCCATCTACCATCTGTCATATCTATCATCTGTCATATCTATCTATAATCTATCATATATATCACTTGTCACATCTATCTATCCACCTGCCATCTATCATATCTATCTATAATCTATCATCTATCTATCATCTGTCATATCCATCATCTATTTATCCATCCCTCATCTGTTTTACTATCCATAAACTGTCTATAAATAATCTCTATTTATAATTATGTAATTTTGACCAGCAACATAAACAAGGCCAACCGCAAAAGTTGGAGAGAGGTCCAGGTATGGGGTCCTCGAAAGTCCCTTAAATTATTTAGATCAGAAGGGACGCCCCTAATGGGAGCAGAAAACACACTGTCTAAGTAAGAGAGATACCAGAAGTAGTGTCATCAGAGACTCCAAGGATACCGTCTGTTACAATAACAGGCAGAGAACAGACTCTCCACAAACGTTTATTTCCACTAAAGTACTGAGTGCTCAAGAGCGCTCAGTTGGAAGAATAATTGTGACAATCTTTATCTGAACAATAACTGTTGCTCTCTCACACTGAGATAATCTGCCCCCTGCTATCTGCTCCTCTCAAACAGCGGGATTCATTGGTTCCTGAAAAGCCAAGGATGGACGTTTTTTTAAAAAAATAAACAAGCCTTCAGCTCGAAAAATTGCACTGTTGATAAATTCTAACCTGATGGCGTTTCCTCGGACCTTGCTGAATTTCCTTTTTTTTTTTTGGTCAGGTTCTTTTCTTGATAGGGTAGCATTCTTCACCCTCTGGCAGTAACTGTAATCATGCACAACTTTCTAAGCAAGGAAGCGTACTGTCAGAATGCGGGTGGTGTCCAACCCCACAGGGTGTTTAGATCTCTGGGATACTGAGGGTTTGGAAGGTATGCATGGGTAGTGACCACGATTTGATCTTGTTACGACATCACCTCCATCTGCCAAGGGAGGCTGATCAAGCCAAAGGAAGGTTTTATCATGCAATGCTCAAGTCATGCTGTGGGTAAGAGCTAACATAGAAATATCTAAGAAAAAAATCACCAAATACCTGACCTAGGTGTGGACATGCTCCCACCATGGACATGACATTTGTACGTAAACAGAGAAGAGAAAATACCTCCATCTCTTTATTGCCTCACCCTTTCCATTTGCAGAGCTGACCTGATGAGCTATTCCTAGGAAGTAGCAGAGTTCACACAATCATGACTACCACATTCTACTTTGTATCACTAATGTTATCATCATCGTCATCATCATCGTAAGCATCATTCCTTCACAAAGTCTATCACAAAGCATGCTAGGGCAAAGCGTTCCCCCAGCTGAAAGGAGAGTTCATCTATGGTCAGCAGAATAGTGACCCCTGGCCCCCCCAAATAATCGACTTAGTTCAACACATCACCATAGACATAAGGTAACTTGCTCATTGATTTTCAACCCACCCAAGACCAAAGACTGACATATGCAATCACCATATACAACTCTGTATTTTATTCTATAGCACACATAGGGAGTTCCCTAGAAAATTAGGCAACATATATGAAGAGGCTGAGGTTTCTTCCCCCCATATGGAGAAGAATGATGAATCAGTAAATGACAAGATCCTCAAAGTCACTGCTAAATGAGAAAATTGCAAATTAAAATAAAGGTGAATTTGATTGCATAAGTGTCAGTTTGTCAAGCATTAATGTGTCACAACACCTGATAATGGCAAGCCCTGTGGGGAGTTGACAATCCTCACTCACTTCTGATGGGAGTGTGTTTTAATAACTGAAAAAGAAGGTACCTTTTTGAAGGTTGAAAATGAGCACAACCCCTTGGTCCTGTGTGTCTGCTTCTCATACATTCCTGGAGACTCCAGTGTATGAGCTCAAGGAGAAATGACAGGTTATCCACAGCATTGCATGAAATAAAAAATCGCCGCTGACCATGACCAGGATGATCTGGGGTAATCCAGGATAATCTCGGCAGGCAGACTAGGGCTGTTATGCCCCTTACACATGGACATCCTGTGCTGTGCACACACGTCGTTTTTGCCCCTTGCGCTTTTAAAGGATCTTCGGTTGACAGCGGGATAATTCAAGTATAAATACGAAACACTACCTACATCATTGCTTTATGACCAATCAGCATCATAACCGTGCGAACGACTATCCGTGAAAACGGCCGCTGATAGTTTTTTAATCCTACACAACATGCATAACGTTGAAAGACGATTCTCGATCCCACCACACCGTACCAACCCACCTAAGACCAAAGACTGACATATGCAATCACCATACACAACTCTGATTTTCTGGTTGACTCAGAGGTCAACCAGAAACACCCAGATATCGGGATTCTTCCCATACATGTGTCAGATTTTAATAATACATCTGTAGAGCCACAAGGATCCATACTTTGTATGCTCACCATAAATCACATCGTGGGGCCATTTTGGAAACTTTACTGGGTACATTTTACATTTATCCAGATTCGTATCACAGACCATAGCTCTCAAGGACTATTTTCATTGCTTTTGCTCTTTGTTAGATCAACACACTCATCGCGAAGGAATGCCGTTGTATTCATCTACGCATTGGCTGCAGGTGAGCGAGACTTTCGGTAGGTTATATACCCAGAACAAGAATTGCACCATATCACGGTGCAAGCAATACAGTTCCAACTCCAGGAGCTGTGTGTGCTGTGGATAAGTTACATGCCCACAGCAGGTGAAAAGGATTGCAAATGGATGCTAAGAACTTTGGGGGGACACTGCTACAGGGTCAATGAGGTGCTGCCCTTGTTGGTAATCCCCATTATTCACTGAATTATGGTCGGCGAGGCGTTGTCTCTCTTAAGTTATTATTTATCCTTCTCTGCAATTCCTGTGTATCTTGGGAGATACTTTCAGACCGTTAAAATATTCTTTTCCCTCAACTTGGTGCCCAATAATTTCACCATCTATTGGGGGATATTGGATCTAATAATTATGTCTGTGGTAGTTTGGCTAATGCTGACTTTATGGGAGCCTCATCCCTTCCACAGCTATTAAGAGAAATTCTTCTCTAATGGAGAGCTTGCCAATTTATTTCTTAAATTATAGCCATAGTGGCATGAACCTCATTGATTTCCGTATGACCCCATGGGTTATCATTCCATCTCGTTATTTTCTTGCCCATTTCCCCACCTTTTGATACTGAAAACTCCTTAGTTGGATGAGTGTGTCCTTCCAACAAAACATCAGACAGAAGCACATCGAGAGATACTGAAGAAAACAACTTACCGTTATTCTTCACAAATAGGTCGTGGAAGATCAGGAAAGATGGAGGACCTTCCCCACACCAGCGGACGGTCAGCATCCATGACACGTATGCCACATGGGATCCCAGATTGGATCCTGGAACAGGAAAAAAAAATACATTTAAAAAATGGTATTTGGGACCCTGGGTGGCTCAGTTGGTTGAGTGTCTGATATCCAGGTCTTGGCTCAGGTCTTGATCTCAGGGTTGTGAGTTCAAGCCCCATGTTCTACTCCACGCTGGGCACGGACTTTTAAAAAATGGCATTTGCATTATGTGTAAACAACATTGTTCCAAAGTTAATTTCTTAGTTTTGATCAGTCATGATCACACAGTTGTCAGTGCTGGAGGAAGCAGGGTGAAGGGAAAATCCCACGACCCCACCTCCTCGTCCAAATCCACACGGCCAGACTCCGTTTCGCCAATCTGCTAGGAGCAATTTCTGACATTTGTTTATCTTTGTGGTGATGTATGGTTTTCTGTCTTTGCACCAATCCTGGGCTGATGTTTTAAATTAAATCATACAGATCTTGCTAAAGAGTACTGGGAATTAAAATCCACTTAAATGTTGTCTCCTCCAACCACATACAAATAATGTGACACTGTCTGGTGAAGTATTCTCACCGCTTCAATAAATCACAAACACCAACAAAGTGACCCTTCCCCCCCAAAAAAAAACTTGCAAATATTTTATTTTTTTTTTAAAAGATTTTATTTATTTATTTGACAGAGAGAGAGAGATTACAAGTAGGCAGAGAGGCAGGCAGAGAGACAGGGAGAGGAGGAAGCAGGCTCCCTGCTGAGCAGAGAGCCCGATGCAGGGCTCCATCCCAGGACACTGAGATCATGACCTGAGCTGAAAGCAGAGGCTTTAACCCACTGAGCCACCAGGCACCCAAAACTTGCAAATATTTTAATTTGCAAATACTCAATTCAAATGCACTCTGCAAAGTGTATTTAATTACGCATTGTGAATGTGTTGTTATCACTAAGCATTATGAAGCTCTTTGAATTCAGATTTAGAATATCATGTGGCAAATGTCTCTCTGCCTTTGTTTTACAGCGATCCACATTCTGTCATGGTAACAACGGTTGGGATGTGTCTCGATTCATGCAGAAGGGACAGGGATGTATTCAGTCTCTGGGCACTTTGAAGATGGGAATAGTCCATTCCTGCTTCTCAGGTTTTCAGAATTCAGGAAAGGAGCCACCAGGAAAAGGAAATATTTGAAGAAACTGCACTGGACCCTTAGCTGTCCTCGGCAAGTGCGGAACCCTGTTCATTTCCTGCTTGAATCCACTATTCCAAACACCTGTATTCCTTCCCCATACAGCCGTTCCGAAAGGAAAGAAAATTCAAGACTGCCCCCTTTGTTTTGATTCTTTATTATACGTGTTCTTGGTTTCTTTCTATGCCTCTGGTATATCTCTGCTTTGCATTATTATAATTTTTATGGCACGAGACAAAATCCAAGAGTTGATTGCACACGCTTTCTTTCCTTCACATAGGACTTGGTTAAGGATTGTCTATTTATTTATCCAATAATGTGATCAATGTCAAAAACACTTGAAGACCCATTGCTACAAGGTCTGCTCTTTTTTAAGATTTTATTAATTTATTTGAGAGAGAGAGAATGAGAGAGAGTATGAGAGGCGGAGGGTCAGAGGGAGAAGCAGACTCCCTGCTGAGAAGGGAGCCCCACGTGGGACTCGATCCTGGGACTCCAGGATCATGACCTGAGCCGAAGGCAGTTGCTTCACCAACTGAGCCACCCAGGCGCCCCATAAGGTCTGCTTTCAAGGAGCATGGGGCATGTATCTGTCCCATGTTTAGGAACTTAACCCAGGATGCAAACATTGACAGGGTCAACACAAGTGCCAATTTAAGGGAAGTTGATCAAAACAGCCCTAATAAAATGGAGCATCATTAATACACGTCACCAAGTCGCAAAAGTTTTACGAGTACAGTTTACAGGCATGTGTTCATTATCATATGACCTGTGGCTCAACTTAGCGAATTTAATGTTCGGACAATGAGATCGTGAGGCATCCGGGTGGGCGACATCACAAAAAAGGAGCAGAAATAACGTGTGGTGGATCCAGGTGGGGTAGGAAGTGAAGACAGGTGCATGAGAACATGGGTAAGAGGCTGTGAATTTGCTTTTCCTTGGCATGCCCTGGGTCTGGGCCCTTGGCCGGGCACACCTTGAAAAGCTGATTTGTTTATAGTCAGACTTTTCTGTTTTCTCTTCCTACTTATTAGACATGGTTTGAGGGCTTCTCCAGGGCCTTTTATCCCCTGGGAATTAGCTCAGAGGTTGGATAGTTTGAAGCCATATAACATTAAATCAGCACCATCGCCTGAATGAAATATGACCAGGATTCTTAATTCCTGATAGTCACAGCAGGCAAAAATTAGGAGACAAGACAAAAGTGTATTCAAGTCCAAACCTCATCTTCCCAGTATAAGAACTTGATGTTTGGGTTATTCCTTGTATCAAACCTTTTTTTTCCCTCTGCTCGTCCAACATAACACGCGTAGCTACGCAGAGTCAAACACAGTCTGCCCTTCTACGTCCAAAACCAATTGGAAATGATGCTTCCTAGGTTTTGTTCTTCTCCATCAGGAGAGACTTGATTCCTCTCTGGTTATTTGCTGATAGTTGGAAGAGATGGGAGCTTAGTTTCCACCCAGGTGTGAACACAGAAGTGGACAGACCATCTGGAATCTGAGACCCTGGGTTTTTTCATGGTTCTGAATTCAGGGCAATTCAAGGAATCTCCCCAGGGGAATGAATTCTGTAAGCAGTAAGGTTCGCGTTCTCAGCAATGATGTTCCCTGGACACATCCTATCAGGGCTACCCCATAATTGTAAGAAGAATCTGGAGAGCCATTAATCAATGACAGAAGTACCCCTGCCCACCTCCTGGAAGTGTCTAACTCACTCCCCTTTATCTTCTTCTCCTTGTAGATAAGGTTTTGCCAACTGCAATGCTACCTCGTTATTTCTAGGCCATGAAAATTTACTCTGGAACAAAAGGAAACACAGCCTCCGTGCAGGACCAAATTTTTTATGTGCAATTGAGGTGGGGAATCTTTCCTGCTAACGTGGGGCGTATTTTTACCAAATGGCCTTTTTATTCTTTAAACAAATTTTCCTTTCCTCTTAGCCAAGTTTCATAAAACATGGCCCTACATTTTATGGAAATATGGAACCTCAATCGTGAAAAATCTGAACCTAAATTAAGCTAAATTGGTTGACAGGTACTTCTGAGATATTTTATTTTGGGACACATGAAGACAGACCGCATTCAAGTTTCCCACTAAATTCCCAGAAACAAATGCGTACTTTCTTATAGATTTTAACATTTTTTACTCAAATTGATAGGCTGCTAATTACAAATAAAAGCAGTCTGTGTGTTCTTTTTTTTAAAGATTTTATCTATTTATTTGACACAGAGAGAGAGATCACAAGTAGGCAGAGAGGCAGGCAGAGAGACAGGGGGAGGAGGAAGCAGGCTCCCCGCCGAGCAGAGAGCCCGATGCGGGCCTCGATCCCAGGACCCTGAGATCATGACCTGAGCCGAAAGCAGAGGCTCCAACCCACTGAGCCACCCAGGCGCCCAGCAGTCTGTGTTTTGATGGTCAGGAGGGACATATTGTAAATTCAAAGGATTGATGGAAAGCCTGAACCAGCAAACAGAGAAATACTTTGCAGATGGCTCCAAATCTTCATATTCTTATAAAATTGTGTGCAGACTAACTTTAATTTGCCTGGATCGATACATGACGGATTCTGCATTTTCGGGGAGATGTCTTGATGACAAGCACTTCTGTTTTTTTAGCCAGAGGCTTGAACAATTCATTTCTTCATTACTACCTTTGTCAGAAGCCAGACTGAAAAGAAACCTAATGTTCCCTGAATTCCAAATGAGACTGCGGAACGCGTCTGCCCAAGATCAGTTTAGATGGGGACGTGGCGGGGGTGCGGCATCCGTCTTCCAAACCGTCCAGAGTGTTACCGACAGAGATCGGCTGCAAACAACCACTTTCGCTCAAGAGCCAGATCGAAATGCACTGTGTCATCTCAAAGTGGATTCCTTCCAGGAAAGGGAAGAAGACATTTACCCCCATCCTGCAATGTTCGTATAGACCATTTCGCTATTTTTAACTGTTCCTATCCCTCCAACTTAACAAAGCCACTTCGAAACGCTCTTTTGTGGAGATTTGCTCGAGTGCCGTAGTTTGGTGTGCGATTTGGCTTTCCTTCCACATTCCCCCCAAAGTCTCCTATTCATCCACCTGTTTTTCTTTCTTTTTGTTGCAGACATTAATGCAAGACATGAATGGGAGAGAAAGGCAAAGCATGGTAACAAAGCCGAGCTCTCCCCCGACTACAGTACCCACAGTTACGAGAAGTCTAGAGGACGTCCTGAGCAAGGTCTTCGGTGGGTATTTGGGGGTGGGATCCGGTGGAGCCCAGGGCTCCCTGCAGGGCCGGCGAGAGATGGGTCTGGGGCACAGCGTGTGAGACCTGCTCTGCACGTGTTCTCCGGAACACCACCAGCGTCCTGGGTGGGGCGATACCCCAGTAGCACCAGGACTTGTGAGATGCCCGCACAGGGGAAAGCATTCTGTCATGGACGGCACCTGCTGCTCAACCTTCCAACCTTCCTGCCCGTCCAACGTCCCCCTCCCCGGGGAGTGAGAACCCAGGAGGCCGCTGCTTGGAAGGGATATGGTTTCTGGATTTTTCAGGTGAAATCTAAGTGGAGGAGGACTTGCCTCATGGATTGGCATCAAAGGAGGAGGGCCAACAGTTCTACCTGATGCTCGTCAGCAAACCCTCAGTCCACCTGCGGGGCTAGCCTGGCCCTGGTCTTTGGCTTCTCCGTCATCACTCACTTCCCATCACTGCATCTCTATCACTTTCTAGACAAGGAGTAGGCACCACACGGAACCCGAGAGTTAGGGGGGCGGCCAAGTCATCCTGCCTCCTGCTTGCTGCCACAGAACCGCCCAAGGTTCCAGGGACTTCCAGAGCCCGTCATCACACAGGCTCAGGGGCCCCAGCAGCCCCGCTGTGTCCTTGGAGCCCTGCCCGAGCCACCGTCATGGATTCGCCCAGTCCTGCGGAGCACAGCCTCACCCTCTGGTTGTTACCGCGGGCACCTGAGGGGCCCGGGTGCTGCTTCTTCCAGGTCTCCCGCATCTCTCTATCCACCTGCTGTATCAAACCCCTGCTGAAGCCCAGAGGGAGGTCTGCGTGACTCCGGCTGGATCTGACTCCTGCCTCAGACCAGGGTCCGCAGACCAGGGGGGCCGAGGGCATACACAAGGGTCAGACACGTATCAATGCAGGTAGTTTATGTTCCGTGGTGTTATGCTATATGTATTTGTATTATATACATTTATTGTGTTAGATCATATTTATCATATATTGTATAATAATATACATGTATATATTAGATTACATGTATTATATTTATATACTAGATTACATTTATATTATATTTTTACATATTACCTATTTATGTTTATTGCATATATTATGTAACTATATATCATGTGTTTATGCATTTATATATTACATCATACGACTTATATACTCTATATTTATTATACATATTTATATATGGTATTTAATACATATTTATGTTATATTTTATACATGCATAGAGTCTATCTAGTCATATTACATATTCGTATATTCATTATTTATTATATAGTGCCTATTTTATGCATTTACTTATATATTATACATATTTATACATATTTACATGCTGTAAGCTGCAACTCAATTATTATGTTTTACGTAATCCCTGCACCTGACATGGGGCTCAAACTCCAGGATCAAGAGTCACAGTCTCTACTTACTGAGCCAGCCAGGTGCCCCTAATTTTGTTTTTTTAAAAAGATGATTCATATACTGCCTAAGTGAACATCATAAAAATAAATAAAAATAAAATTTTTAGGTTTTTTAAAAGATTTTACTTCTTTATTTGACAGAGAGAGACACAGTGAAAGAGGGAACAGAAGCAAGGGGAGTGGGAGAGGGAGAAGCAGGCTTCCCGCGGAGCAGGGAGCCCAATGTGGGACTCGAACCCAGAACCCTGGGATCATGACCTGAGCCAAAGGTAGACACCTAATGACTGAACCACCCAGGTGCTCTCAAAACTTTAGTTTTATAATAAATTGAATACACAAGAGGACTATAAAAAATAAAAATAAAAATTATTCATGCTTATTCCATTTTAGAGGCTAACAATATTTCAAAGAATGTTGGTTGACTTGACCTAATTTTAAGACAGACTTTACTAATTTTTTCTTTCAGGGTTCCATTTATTGGTCAGAGAGAGGGAGCACAAGCAGGGGGAGCCGCAGGCAGAGGGAGAGGGAGCAGAGTCCCTGAGCCAAAGGCAGACGCTTAACCAACTGAGTCACCCAGGCGCCCCCCCCTAAGACAGACTTTAGAATGAGACAAATCTACGGGCACCTGGGTGGCTCACTTGATTAAGCATCTGACTCTTGATGTCAGCTCAGGTCTTGATCTCAGGCTTGTAAGTTCAAGCCTCACCTTGGGCTCCATGCTGGGTGTGGAGGCTACTTAAAAAAAATGAAACAAATCCATACAGGAGTATTGGCACAGAGAGCTCAGATACGGACACACCCGTCCATGGGCCACACACCCATACATGGTCCATTTCCTTCCCACAAAGGAATTAATTACTAATCAAAAGTTAATTCTCCACGAACCAAACCATGTTGATGAAGAAACAAAGTCTTTTAATCAAATAATAAAGGAGGGCATCTGGGTGGCTCAGTCATTAAGCATCTGCATTCGGCTCAGGTTGTGACCTCAGGGCCCTGGGATTGAACACCCCATCAGGCTCCCTGGTCAGCGGGAAGCCTGCTTCTCCCTCTCCCACTCCCCCTGCTTGTGTTCCCTCTCTCGCTGCCTCTCTCTCTCTCTGTCAAATAAATAAAAATCTAAAAAAAAGAAAAACAAGTAACAGAGGAACAAGTTGATATCGTTTGGAGGAAACATGTGAAGCAAGTGTCCACATTACATCTTGGGGGTGTGTCACATGTACCTCCATACAGGGAAACAGATATAAATGTTGATCCAGGTAGATGTTTACTAAGATGAACTCACCAACAGGAATCCATGAATTCTGTTGGCACCACCCAACTGAATTACTTGTGTGCACTTCAAAATTACACATTTTCCAAGTCTCTATATTTAAATAATGTTGAATGTAATGCTTCCATCAAAAAGGAAGACTTTCGTAATCCACACCCAGTTGAGCGACACAATCTGCTAAATTGCAAATTTTGTTGGGGCAGGAAAATGTCACTTTTTTTTTTTTTGGAAAGCTTCCCTTTTAAATTGCTGTATTTGAGTGACTCTTCTTAGGCATACGATAGAAGATTTTGGGCTGCATGAACAAATATGTAAATGCTTCATCACACACTTTCCCTTGTTTATTCCATATACTGAACCAAAGAAATTCCAAAGGGCAAGTCTAAATCTGTATCTATATCTATCTATATGGTAGTTAATAGATGTATAATTTTATATATAAATAATATTTATAGGTCGCCTGGGTGGCTCAATGGGTTAAAGCCTCTGCCTTCGGCTCAGGTCATGATCTCAGCGTCCTGGGATCGAGGCCCGCATTGGGCTCTCTGCTCGGCAGGGAACCTGCTTCCTCCTCTCTCTCTGCCTACTTGTAATCTCTCTCTGTCAAATAAATAAAATAGGGCGCCTGGGTGGCTCAGTGGGTTAAAGCCTCTGCTTTCGGCTCAGGTCATGATCTCAGGGTCCTGGGATTGAGGCCCGCATTGGGCTCCCTGCTCAGCAGGGAGCCTGCTTCCTCCTCTCTCCTCTCTCTCTGCCTGTCTCTCTGACTACTTGTAATCTCTCTCTCTCTCTCTCTGTGTCAAATAAATAAATCTTTAAAAAATAAATAAATAAATAAATAAAATCTTTAAAAAATACATTTATATACTTATATTTAAATATATTTATTTATATCCACATATTTTATAAAGCTATATAAATAAAAATATATACATATATAAAATATTTACATATTTAACTTACATATTATAAAAATATAATTAGACATTTGTATAAATATATTTTAAAAGAGTATATATTATATCATATATCATATATAAGTTTATGTATCTGTGTCTATGGAAATATGTATATATTTATATATAAATTTGTTTATAAATAATATACTACTTATAAATAATAAACATAAAATATCTCTATATAAGTAACTAATACTTATATGTTTATATATTTCTATTTTTATATAAATAAAGATATAAATTTATGTACAGGAATAAACAAGTCATAAGTCATGGGCGTGCATGTTGGACATTTCCTAAGAACCGATTTTAATACAGTATAGGAGCTGGTCCTCAGTCACCAAGATTCAGGAATCCGAGTCTGTAAATGCATACTAGAGCCATCACGACAGAGGAAGCAAACTCAAAATGACCAATGATCAGGAGTGATACACAATGCCAGGGTGCCAAAATACTAACTTGTCATGCATGCCCCCCATCGAAAGTGGAATCTGAAAAGAAAAGTCGTACATTGTCCATCAGCGGGCAGACATCCGTGGCTAGCGCAATGATCATCTGACTTTTCTTCCCTGAAAACCCAGAGTCGGTTCAGTGAAGGAAAATCTCTCCCTGGGCCGGATCCCTATCATCTCAAGGAGCTGTCCTGCAGAATAAGGGGTTGGGTCAATGCGCCTGGGATGTGTGACATGGTAACTCAGATGGGCTCTGGGTTCTTGGCTTTATTTAGTGCGGGTCTTCCTGCTGATGGGCATACAATACCCCCAGGAATCTCATGACAGATTGAAATAGAATCATCCGCCGCATTTAATGGGACTTCCCATTTTCATGTTCTTTGGTGATTCTCAGCTCTCCTTTCTGGAGGATGACATTTCTCCCCCCCATCTGAGTTTCCTAAGCACTCGGGGGGTAAATCTCACTTCTCAGTGCATGCAGCAGCTCCAGCTTGTAAGACAGCCTCATGTGTATCCTGGCCATTTGTGCATTTAAATTGTTTTTGTTCACTTCCCCGTCTAAACGGTTGACGAATCTGGCTGTGCTCTGCTAAGCAGCTGACACATTTTTAGTTCTATGTGAAACGACCCTCATATTCATTTGTAGTAGAGGAGTTGTTAGGCACTTTATGATCCTTCTGGATATAAGATATAATAAAACTGGAGGTCATTATCATGATGAAGATCATCTTCCCTTTCCGGAATGGCTCATGGCATTCTGAATTTGTAAGCAATCCCTGTAACCTTCCCTTCCATCACAAAGTCAAGTGCCCATCCAAGGGTCCAAGTCAACACACCATTGGGAAAAAAAATTCCCGTGCTATTTAACTCGATCAACAGGGTAGAAACCTTGTGTGCATCATGACATGTACACTATTACACAGATTTTAATCAGGTGCAGAGATGAAAAGGGTCCTTGCTGGGGAAAGGTTACATGTTGCTGTCTGCTGACGTTACAGGAGCAAACAACCACGTGTCTGAGACACGGACAAGAGGGAGTCGGGGAGCTTCCATCAGACAGCCCAGGTTACTTCACCTGAAGTGATCACTGGGACCAAAGAAATCCCTGTGCAAGAAAACCTACACGGTTCTGCAAGACCAAGAATGGGAGAACTTGGAAGATGCTGTCTTTGACCGAGACCTGCTCGTAGGGGAAGGGAAGAGGAAATCCCAAACCCTGGAAGAAAGGGTCTCGGCGGGTGACCCAGATGCTAGATGAGCGTCTACAAGGTTGGGAAAGAGCTATGTTGAGAAGAGTTTTTGATAGACAGAGAAGGATTTATATTCAAGTGTTGCAGTCTACGGATGCTGACTGCGGGTCTGTGCCTCCTGGAATAAGAATGAAGCCACAACCTATTATCATCCGTCTAAACTGAGTATATACTTCAAGGAGCACAGAGACAATTGCTGAATGCATGGATCAAAATCCACTTCGTTTGCCACTTGTCATTTGCAAGAACATGACCTTCATTTTCTTTTTCTTTCTTTTTTAAAAATACACTTGATTTTTTTTTAGAGCATCTTCAGGTTCACAGCAAAATTGAGGGGGAGGTAGAGGGATATCCCAGGAGTGTAACACCCCTTGCTTGCCCTCATGCAGAGTCTCGCCCATTATCAACATTCCCACCAAAGGGTGCAGTTACTATGATCAATGAACCTGCATGATATGTCACCATCACCCAGGGCCTGTCATTCCCATTAGGGTTCTCTCTTGGCATCGTGGGTTTGGACAAATGCATGACAGTGTGTATCCACCATCATGGTACCCCACAGACCTTTTCTTTAAAAGCTATGAAGAGTTTTTACAAAGACTTAAGAGCAGAACACAAAGCATCATGCTGATGGATCTCATGACACAGAGCAATCATTGGAAAGGAAGAGAAAGATCTCTACGCTCCTTCAAAAACATTGAGTCATGCATATTAAACAGGTCATTACAAAACCCCCCTTTTTGTATATAGTTGATTCATCAGTTTTAGAGAACTTAAAAATGGCTCAAGTTAGTGTCTTTAATTTCATTATTTCTGTTTATAGGGCCACAGCCACCATGTTGGTCAAACCTCTCAAAAATGTAACTGTCTGGGATCTCTGGGTGACTCAGTCAGTTAAGCATCTGCCTTCGACTCAGGTCATGATCCCAGGGTTTTGGGATTGAGTCCCGCATCGGGTTCCTTGCTCAGAAGGGAGGCTGCTTCTCCCTCTTTGCTCCACCTCCTTGTGCATGTTCTCTCTTTCTGACAAATAAATAAATACAATCTTAAAAAAAAATGTAATGATCTATCTCTACTCCCACATTTTCCTAAGTGCTGTATAGTGTTTCTATACTAATAGTCAATTGCTACATAGTATTTCTTAGCTAAAAAGTAATACATGCTTTCTAACATCTGCTATTTATATCCTGATGGTCCAGCCTACATTTTGTAGTAGTTACTTGATGCCTAGAATCCTGTTTTATAGTCTCTACTGCTCCCTGAGATTTAAGTAAGTGCAGGATTGAAATTGCTGCTACAGGGATTTGCCCAAAATGCCAACAATAGTTCATCCATTTTGTGATTTTTGCACCCAGAGCTCTAAAGGTTGAAAAGTTAACTCAACCCTTGACCTTAGGAAGGCTCAGCTCCAAAATTCCAACTCCAGCCAATTACTCCTCTCAAGTGTCCCTAAAGAATTCAATGAAAGGGCAAAATTATTAAGAATGATGAAAACATCAGAGATTTGCCGGAAGCTGTGACTGCATCACCACAGCCCTCTTGCCTGACAAGCATCTAGATATTTGGATAAGTATAAAAACAGAGCAAGGTAAATACAAAATAAGTCACTAAGGAGAGCACAGATCACAGCTATCCATAATAAAAATAAACCTAGCCAACATAAAGTTCCGTCGATGTGGCCCTAAAAGTAAGGTTTTTATGAATTTCTGGTAAAAGGCCAAAATTAGGTTCTCTTTCATTTTTATGTTTCTTTCATAAGTATGTATCTATATCTGTATCACATATAAATACATATAGACAGAGAGACAGAAGTACTCCACCGAGAGGCAGAAACCATCAAAAATCATGATGCAGCTAAATGATCTACTTCCTTTGAAACCTATGAATCCCTGATACTTTGAAAGGACTTTACAATTTACTTATTTATTGCAGTTTGTGTTGATTGCATAGTCTCTATGTCCCACAAGTTAGTTTTTAACTTTAAGTTAGAGTTAGTTTTTACCTGTCTTAGATTTAAACGTGTCGATGATGGGTATTTTCAAAGGACTAGTGGTGTTGGGTCATTCCTCAGATCAAAGGCTGGCATTATGGTATGTGTGTGCTTCTAGAATCTATCAGCCCAACTCAAAGCTTTTCACTAATGCTGGAGTCTTACAGTAATTAATTCATAGTCTTGCAAATCTCTGTTGAACTTGCTTCTAGATCTGTGAGTAATCTAATAATCTAATAATGCACAGATTATTTCCCTTGCTAAATTTACTTATACTTTACTTGCCATCACTTGTACAATACAGAGAATAAAGGAACAGTCCAAAATTCTGTTCTACGCAGGCTCACGCATAAACATATTAATCAGCATATGGATATGTGAGCCTCGTACTATGTTTTTATGTATCCTGTTATGCTATATATATCAACATAATAGGGCAATATTGTGAATAGCTCAGCATACATATTCTATATATAAATACGAAGCCAATCACCGTTTCTCACTGAAATTACTCAAAACCAAAATGCAAGAATTGAACATTTTTTTACTCCACATCGTAGCGTTTGAACATTTTCTTTTCCATAATGAGTTACTGAATCTCAAGTAAATTGTTTAAGTGCTCCAAGATTGAATCTGAGCTCCAAGCCACTCCTAATGTATCACCATTTATTCATTGTCTATTTCAATCTGGGGACACTTGTTTAGCTGTATTAACTTTGAAACTGGGGCACAGAATGAAATGTGATTTTGCCACGAGTCACAGCTGAACCCACGGATCCTTTCAACGCCAACAACCGTCTGCTTGCCCGCATAGTTTATTAATAGGATTCTGATGGCGGCATTTTCATGATCATTAAGAACACATTCTATTTTAAAACCCAGTCCTCCATCACCATCTTCAAAGTCAACTTTGGAGAAACCAACCAAGTTGTCAAACAAAGAAAAACAACCTCTGAACACTCCAGCTATAGGGGAAACGGATATGGGAGAAGGGAGGAAAGAGCACATAGCCTCCTGAAGGAGGGAGTAAGGGATTCTGGTCACCGATTCCATTGTGGGGAGGGGGCTTTTCGCCACCACCCCCGATTGCACTCCATGCTGACACGTCTACACAGAGACAGCGTCTGGGGCCACAGGTCAGGGCTCAGTGCTGCAAGAATCCCCGCCACCCCGCTTCAGATACGGATCTCGAACCCAGGTTAGCACCTGTGCTGCTGAGCCACCCGGTGCAGACAGGAGGGCCCATGCCCCCTCCTCCTCCTGGCCCCATTCATCGGCTGCAGCGGCTCCCAGAGCTGAGGGAACGCGGTACTCACTGGATCCCGGCTGATGAGCACAGGATGGAAGTCAGGAGCCGGCAGACGACGAGAGCCAGACGGCCAGGTGTTGGGGGGCGCACCTGTCTCTCCCCAAACCAACACGTGTCTGCCACCCCTGAAGCTCTCCGCAAAGCCCCCTTCCCGGCTTGCCAGGGAAGCCTCCCGACAGGGGAAGGGCTGATTCACTGGCCGTTGGCCACCGGCCACGGGTCACCCTCCAGCCCTCCCCCTCCGCAGAGGTCAGGGGGTGGAGCAGAAAGTTGCAGCCCTCCCTGCGGGGGTCGGTTCCCCTGGCAGCCCGCCCCCATCCCAAAGGCACTTACTTCATTAACCTAACAAAAGACACCTTGGAGGCTCCCGGCACAGGAAATTCCAAAGGTTTCAGGAGCTCGGTTGCAGACACAGGGATGAAGACCAAACACAGGACTCTTACAAATCACTGGTATTTACTCTGCAAACCCCTCTTTCAAGCCCCAAGAGGCCAAATTCAGGCAAAAGCTTGTTATTTAAAGGGGAAAAAAATATGGTGAAACATGCTTGCTTAAAGTATTTGAAGGTGCCTCTAAAATAAATCTTCATGTGAGGAGGGGAGCAATGGTGTCCTGCTGCCCGGGAAAGTTTTCCCCTTTACGATGGACACCGACGGTTAAGTTCCTTGCAGGGCGCACACTCCAGAAACCTCACCACTGACTAAAACCGTCTGCCGCTAAATGCACAAAATCTCACTATCTGGTGTAAAGGGCCACAGGCTATATCTTCCGGAAAATAACTGTAAAAATCCAATGACAGTCAGTAAGAAGTTTCATGCTTTCTTATTTTAAATTTAACATATTAGGGGCGCCTGGGTGGCTCAGTCTTTAAGCGTCTGTCTTCGGCTCAGGTCACGATGCTGGGGTCCTGGGATCGAGCCCCACATCGGGCTCCCTGCTCGGCAGAGAGCCTGCTTCTCCCTCTCCCACTCCCCCTGCTGGAGTTCCCTTTCTCGCTGTGTCTCTCTCTGTCAAATAAATAAATAAAATCCAAAACAAACAAACAAACATATTAGCTCCCGTCTGATGTAGGAGAGATGAAGCTGATGGCCAAGAAGGAATTCTTGAGACGTCTTTGGTGCAAAAGGGTTTTGATTAAAGCACAAGGCCAGGACCTGGGGGCAGAAAGAGTCGTACCAAGGTCATGAGGAGTGGCCCACTGTATACTTTCAAGTGAGGGTGGGTTCAGGGAGAGCGAAAGTCTCTAAGGAATTTTGGAAGCAAGGTTTCCAGGACCTTGAGGGGCTAGCGATGGTTGGGAAAAGGTCATTTACTGTCTAGTAGAACTTTAGTCAGGAGACCCTTCAAATGTGCATCAGTGGGTCGTATGCTTGGGGGATGAGGGCCAACACCTATCTCGGGGTGGGGGGATTTAGAGATACAGGAAGTTTCCAAAGGAACGTTTACATGTTAAAGAAGACTTACAGGGTCCTAGGAATCGGGCCAAGATTGCCTTTTGCAAAGTATTCACGTCAAGGCGCTGAGTTCCTAGAAGAATGTCTGTCTGTTTCTAGGACATGTCAGGGGGCTGTACGTAGGAAGGAAACTTAATTTTTCTTTGCCTTTCTTTCCCACATCACCCTATACACCATCTCTATGAAATACTTGTTAATATTTAACCATGTTTGCATGGGGTCCTTTACCTTCTTTTTATATTTTTATCATTAATTTTAGATTATGTATATTACACATTCAATTTTGTAGATTCTTGTAGGTTATATATAGATAATATATAGAGATTATATACACATTTGATAATTTTCTCGTATGTGTAGAATATCTCAGAGCCTCTAGAAATTCACAGTTTAATTGTTAGTCCCAAAATTATTTCAATTTAATTAAGTTAGAGTCTTAAGTTTGTTATTTAATTTTTCTTTACTTGGGTATCTTACTCTCAGCTTTCCCAACTTCATAAATTGTAGGGAAGGTAACTGATTTTCAGCTTTTCATATTTGTTATATCCTGAATGTCATAATTTCTTCTCAAAGTACATGAAATAGATTTTAATGCAGTTTTATTATTATTCATTTCTATAGATTTTTCAATTTCCATTTTAATGTCTTACATGATTCATTTTATTTTAGCAGGTGTATTTTGAAATTCCAGGCAGATGTTTATTTAGTTAAGATTTCATTCATTCATTCATTCATTCAAATTTATATTTATTTCTAATCAGTATGGTTGGGAAGATACTTATACTCAGGTATCTCCTGAGATTTGCTGTATGACCTAATTCATAGGCAGTTTTAAAAATTGTATCTTATACTCGGGTATGTATTGAGACTTGCTGTGTGACCTAATTCAGTTTTAAAAATTGTATCTCTCTGCTTGCAGCAAAATATACTTGTGCTATTGTAGTTATTAATTAGACAAAAGCTTGTGAATGAAGCTGAGTTTGTTTTATCTATTTTCTCCAATTGACCTGGTAAAAAAGGAGAGTCTATGTTAATTGCTTTGTTTACATTTCCATGGAGATTTTTTTTTGCTGTCATATTTTGTAGCAGTATTACTTGTTGCATGCAAGTTCAAATTCCACATATATCATTTTACATCAGTAGAGTAAGAGCTACCTCCTTTATCTTAAAGTTATTTAGCTGATATTAGTATAATTATACTAGTTTTGCTTTGGTTGGCCATTACCTCTCTACTACTTTTATATAAACCTTTAGGGTCCTTATATTTTAGATGTGTCTTTTTTTTTTTGTACAGGACATGTAGCAGGATATTTTTGTCTGTATTTTATTCAGACTTCTCTTTGTGTCTGACTTTTGGTCTGCTTTTTTCTCTTCCTTTTATATATTTTGAGGGAATATATAGAAAGTAGGTGGGTTTTTTTTTTTTTTTCCAAATGCTCATGGGAATTCTTTTTTTTTTAAGAGGAAAGTTCATTGATTCTTTTTTTTTTTTTTAGATTTTTACTTATTTATTTGAGAGAGAGAGCGAGCACAAGAAGGGGGGTTGGCAGGCAAGGGGAGGGAGAGAAGCAGGCTCCCTACTCAGTAGGGACTACAGCTGTAGGACTCCATCCCAGGACCCTGGGATCATGACCTGAGCTGAAGGCAGTCGCTTCACCAACTGAGCCACCCAGGCACTCCTGATGGGAATTCTTAATTCTCACCTTCTCGAATCTAGAAAAGAGCATTTTTTTGCAATTCCAGTATGTTCCCTTGAGATACTGTCTTTAACATAATCCATCTGTAATGTTCCTCAATTTCAATCAGAAGTGTGTAAGACCATTTCTTAATGATTCCTGTATGTTTTTAGATCTTTAGTTTTTTATATGGAGTACGGTATAATTTCTTCAATCGAGTTTCCAGAATTCTTTTATTCTTTTTTTAAAGATTTGATGTATTGATTTGACAGAGAGAGACACAGCGAGAGAGGGAACACCAGCAGGGGGAGTGGGAGAGGAAGAAGCAGGCTTCCCGCAGAGCAGGGAGCCCAATGTGGGACTCGATCCCAGGACCCTGGGATCGTGACCTGAGCCCAAGGCAGACGCTTAACAACTGAGCCACCCAGGCGCCCCAAGTTTCCAGAATTCTAATGCTCTTCATAATTGAGTCTATTCTGCATTTTAACCCATCTTTTGAAATTTAATTTTTAAATATTTATGTAGTAATAGGAACGCAGACTACTGACATCTATTTATAGACAATACTCTTTATAGATCTACTTACAACTCAACAAATCTATTACAATTAATAGTTGTTTACATAATTACCATCATTATGGCAAATGAAATGGCAAAATATCTGTCAGGTCTTTGGTTTTTTGTATGTGCATATACTTGTTTATCTGGAAATGTTGCTCTTTTTCTCATTCCTTCATCAAACAAGACAAAATACTTTTTTTCAAGTTCAATTAATAAATTTAATAATCAAATCTAAACATCAGTGGAAGAGTTGGTTAAGAAAATGAAGTGCTTCTTTTTACAAAACATGACTCTCAATGAAATGCTCTTTTTTCTTTTACCTTAAGTGAGATCAATAAATTCCTTGTTATACCCTAAAAATCATACCCTAAAAATGTGTGCTATACCCTAAAAATTGCCATACAAAGTAGAGAAAAATATATCAAGGAAAATATATGAAGAACAAATTGTAGCCCTTAATTAATACACTGTTACCATGCATTCATATAAATCAGGATCGTTGTTTTGTTAACAAAGTAATCAAAAGTCCTAGCACATATAAAATGTATATAAAAATTGTAGGCTGGGAGAGAGTAGGGGGGTTCCAGGAAGATTTCACGGGGAAGACAAGCCTGTTTTCCTCTCATGATTATTAGTTGAAAACTGTCAAAGTCAAAATCATGCTTCTGGGCTACCTTTCACGCTGAGATTCATAATATAATCCACATTGATTTTTGTGCATGGTATGAGATAGAAGTCCATATTCTATTTTTTGCTTTTTCTATATTCAAAGATTCTGTCTTTGCTCCTCTGTACAGTGCCACCTTTGTCATTCAGTGAGTGACAATATGTGTCTGTATCTTTTCTTCAATGCACCATCATTTTCCACCGATCTGTGACATTTTCTGCATTGATAACACACTGCTGAAATAGTGTATAATCACCCAATGGTGTGAATTCTCCATATTTTTTATTTATAACAATGTCTTACACATGTATAGTACTTGTCATTTCCATCATAGTTTATCACTGACATCACTTTTTATAGAAACCCTGCTTTAACTTTGGTGTTGAAACCAGTGGTAAATTTGAAGAGATTTGACATCTGTACACAGTAAATGTTTAAATATAGATATTAAAGCTCAGAATGAGCAATAGATTCTTTAACCCACTGTAGATCATTCAATGCACTCATGTGTTAAAAGTTGACTGAGATTTTAAATATGTGGGCTAGCATAATCAAATAAATGCACATTATTAAAAAGGTTTTATTCTGAATTCATGGTAGATGATCTATAATTTTCACTTTCTTGAGTTTAGTAAAAGATTCATTTTAAATCTGCTTTGTTACTTTTTTTTAAAATAAGATTTTATTTATTTAAGAGAGAAAAAGCAGACTCCCCATTGCACAGGGAAAGCCACGTGGGGCTCGATCCCAGGACCCTGGGATTATGACCAGAGCTGAAGGCAGACCCTTAACCCACTGAGCCATAGGCGCCCATACTTTGTTAAAACTTGCATTGCTGCATTTGTTAGTACAAAATACGTTTCATTAACTTTTGAAAAAATTAACCGTGGAAACAGTTCATCCACTTTTATGTCTGAATTTGAGTTTTATATTTCCCTGTTGTGCAACTACTGAGTTTTCAAAGGAAAAAGCTACTGATAAAAAACATACTTCAGGGAAAAATCAGATGGGTGAAATCTGCCCAGAGAACAAGAATATAAACAGAGTAACCGTGCTGTTGAAGAAGAATCACAATGCATATCATGGTAAGAAACAGGAGGTCAGTAAAGGAGAAGAAAACCAAGCCTGTGAGCTGCACATTACACCTCATCTAAACAGTCAATTCATTATTGGAGAACCAAGCCTACTAATTAAAGAAAACCCTGTTATCACGCTTGTCATCCAAGACGTGAAAATGCCCCGTTTGGAATGGAAGTCATAGGTCTGGGACACATCAAATTTGATTTTGTAGGTTTTTTAACGTCAGGATTATGTGGCCACAAAAAGTGATGAATTCTTAGAATCCCAAAGCAAAGCCGGAAGCTCATTGACCACAAGAGTCAGGTAGACATGAGAATTTGATGTGATCATGGATTTCAATCAAGGCAGGAAAAATAGTACTTTCCAAAAAAACATTTTTTTTTTAAGATTTCTTTTCTTTTATTTGACAGAGAGAGACACAGCGAGAGCAGGAACACAAGCAGGGGGAGTGGGAGAGGGAGAAGCAGGCTTCCTGCCGAGCAGGGAGCCCAATACGGGGCTTGATCCCAGGACCCTGGAACCGTGATCTGAGCCGAAGGCAAATGCTTAACAACTGAGCCACCCAGGTGCCCCTCCAAAAATTTTGACTTTTTTTTTTTTTTTTTACTATTATTTCTGACCTTGCTATGACATTGGTTGCCTGTGGTTAATTTGTCATGAGAAACCTATTAATCTTTGTGAATTTCTAACCAACAAGTGGCCATCCATGGACATGGTCACCAAACTACTAAATCATGTATTTTTTTGTCTTTCCTTCAAATATGTGAAGGTATGACAGCAAGAACTTCCGACAGGTATGAAGAATTTGGGGGTAAAGTCTTGTCTTTTGTTTTATCGGAATTCCAACATTATTTTCTTTTGCACATTGATTTATAAATCACATATTGATTTATACTTATATTGAGTGGCTGCCTCAGTCAGTAGAGCATTGGTGACTCTTGATCTTGGGGCTGTGAGTTCAAGCCCCAAATTCGTTGTGTTTACTTTAAAAAAAAATTTTTTTAATTACGTATTTTAAGTAATCACAAATAACACAGAGACAATACATTGACATTACGTGGTCATAAAATTAAATATTCTATCTCCAGGAAGAGGGTCAGATTTAGTATGTGAACAAATAAAAATCATTACTGTTCACTTCAATTTTTTAAACCATTTCCCTGGTTGATTTATATCATTGCTAAAAATGGTTTAGCTAATTTTCTGGAACCCACATATATTCATATAAATGTGGGATGTTTCTTAGCTAATATTTTAAATTTAAAATAGTAAAGCATGAAACTTCCTATTGACTTTAGAAAAGTTGGATTAATTGTTGACTGTCATTAAATTTTTACAGTTATTTTTCTGAAACTATAGCATATGGCATTTTATACGAGGTACTGAAAGAATTTCTTCCTTTTTATTTTTTTTCTGTAATGTTTGTAACAAAATATGTGCCCTGTGATTTGCTTTTTACTTTCAAAACAGCTACACTCCATGTTTCCCTTTTTCTCTCTCTACATTCCCCTGGGCAGGGAAGGTTAGTCTTGGTTCAATCTGGCATTTAATTATTCCTCCGGTAAACTTTATGATCTCAGAGTTGATTAGGTAAGTTCATATAGCAAGTTTTAAGTGTGAAGTTGTAAATAAGTTTAGGGTCCATTAAAGTGAGTTGATGTGGTATTTTTCCAGAGCCCATGCTGGGAAATCGTTTGCATTCTGTTGTGTGTTTATTTTCCCTAATTTAATCTTGACCATATTTTGTATTGCAAAAGTAATATATGTTCATTAGGGAACCATAACAGAGTAAGAACAGTCAAATATGTCTCTCCCATATTTTGATGTGCAGAACCTATGTGACTTAATAGATGATAAATATATGATCCAACGATTATACAAATTTATTTCCACACAATATATTTCTGTGTTAGTAAACGTTTACACTATTTTTTAAAAAATAGTCTCTACCCCCAACATGGGGCTCAAACTCACAACCCCGAGGTCAACAGTCGAATGCTACACAGACTAAGCTAGCCAGGGGCCATCAACACTATTTTCAATTAGTCTAATTTGATATGAACATTCTACAACTCTTTAAATCAATGCTTTCTTTTGGAGGTCCTGGCTGGCTCATTGGAAGAGGGAGTGGAACTTGATCTTGGAGTCATGAGTTTGAGCCCCACATGGGGTGCAGAAATTACTTAAAGGAGTAAAACCTTAAAAGCAAATAAACCAAGTAATGAATAAAAATCAATGCTCCATCTTTTTTTTTTAAGAGTTTATTTATTCATTTGACACAGAGAGAGAGATTACAAGTAGGCAGAGAGGCAGGCAGAGAGAGAGGAGAGAGGAGGAAGCAGGCTCCCCGCTGAACAGAGAGCCCGATGCGGGCCTCGATCCCAGGACCCTGAGATCATGACCTGAGCCGAAAGCAGAGGCTTTAACCCGCTGAGCCACCCAGGCGCCCTCAATGCTCCATCTTAAGATACCTTATGTTGCTCCTACTTTTGACTGTTCTGACTAAAGTGAAATGAACTACTTGCTATCCAAGATGGTGGACATTCTTAGTTCTTTCATGGAAGAAAGGAAAATACCGCCATAAGCCAGAAGAAGATATTTGAAAATGGTTTTAAAAGCATGCAAATATCAACAAGTACAGTGTTTAAAAAATTAAAATATTTAAGAAAGGGATAACTTTATGGATAATTATTTTTAATTTTTGTAATGCTGACTTCTATAATGTGAATCTACTAAAATTCTAACAATGCACTCAAGTACTTTATACCTCATCTGTTTGCTCTTCAAAATGTAAAAAAAAAAAAAAAATAGTATGGACCTTCACGTTTTTTCACTTCTGGTAGGAATAAATCAGTAATTAAATTTTATTTTTTAGATTTCTATCATTATCATTGCATTCTATAAATATATGTGTCTCTTTTACATTTTATATAAGTCTAAAAACAAAAGTCAAGAGCACCCACACGGTTTAGATAAATGAAACTATAACGTTGATGGCAATGGTTGGGTTGAAAATGTCATTTTGAGGCAGGTGCTTGCTGGAGAAAAATTTTATCATCAACAGATGTGGGCAGTAAAGTTTCTTAGTCACTGCATCTCGCTGTTGACGTGTCCTTTGTTGATTGCATATAAAATTCTAAAGTAAAAAATGTTTTCTGAGATTTACGAGGGCATTCCACCTCGGTCTTCTGGTTCTCCATGTGTGTTGGTCGTTTTCTTTATATGAAGTGTTTTTGTCACTCTTGTCTGCAGATATTTTGATGTTCCTTGGTCTTTCGAAATCTTCAATATCATTACTACTTAATAAAGGTCTTCCTGTCCACCTCCCTCCCTGCTTATTCTATCTCCGTATCTCTGTATTTTAATTCTTTCTCTCCTACGAGAGAGAGGATCGCAAGCCGACAACATCCTGACCTCAGAGCCCAATGCAGCGATCAGTCTCAGGACCCTGAGGTCATACCTGAGCTGAAATCAAGATGCAGAAGTTAAACAGACTGAGCCACCCAGGCACCCCAGATGTCCTTTATTTTATAAAGAGTCCAATTTACGATCATTTCAATTCCCTCTATGTGGAAGAAGAAATAATTACCAATCATATTTCACATTTCTATAATTGTTTCTCGGGTAGCTGTTCTTTATTTTATTTTTTAAAAAGATTTTATTTATTTGACAGAGAGAGAGCACAAGCAGGGGGAGTAGCAGAGGGAGAGGGAGAAGCAGACTCCCTGCTGAGCAGCGAGCCTGATGCAAGGATTCAGTGCAAGGACCCCGGGATGATGACCTGAGCCAAAGGCAGATGCTTAACCAACTGAGCCACCCAGGTGTTCCTTAAATGCTTTCTACTGTCAGGAAACTCTATGCTCTGTGATTGAAACTCATGGCATTTTCTGCCAGACTTCATGTTTTCCTTTGTTGTATCTATCTGCCATGAGACCCTGTCATCGTTCACTTGAATTTCTAATGGCATGCATAGAATCATCATCTGCAACCAGACTTTCCTTCCCTGACTGCCAAATGCGGCGCATTTGGAAGCTCCGCAGGGAGAGTTAATTGTGCTGATTCCTGGAGATTGTATTTATATTCGCCTCTCTGAAGAGTGTCACACGTGTTGTCTCAACGAATGTGCTCAAGAAATGGCTTTACACGAATAAATGTGAACTCGGTACAACACTTGGAAAGACCCATTTTCACTCATTTCTGGGAATGAAAAACCAAAAGGAACTAACCAGCATGTTTTTAATGCCACCGGAAAACATGAAAACAGATTAAATTCTTAGGTTGCTCTACTGCACAATTTTCCATTCTTGGGAGGGTTGTAATGGGATCTACTGCAGTTTTAAAAGCTTATATGTGGTCAGAGCTGTCTCTTCTTAGGGCCACGTTAATGCATACGTCGAATCACTAATATCATGAATTTACTTATGCACAATAGATGTTACCAATTATTATATTTTGTAAGTATTCCCACTCGTTTATTCAAAAACATCATCCAGTTCCCATTTAACTCACACCTTTTATGGTTTCAAAGTTTTTGCAGGGGCACCAGGATGGCTTAGTTGGTTAAGCATTTGCCTTCGGCTCAGGTCATGATCCCGGGATTCTGGGATCGAGCCCCGCATCGGGCTCCCTGCTCCCTGGGAAGCCTGCTTCCCCCTCTCCCACTTCCCCTACTTGTGTTCCCTCTCTCGCCGTGTTTCTCTCTGTCAAATAAATAAATAAAATATTAAAAAAAAAAAAAGTTGGGGCACCTGGGTGGGTTGTGTCTGCCTTCAGCTCAGGTCATGATCCCAAGGTCCTGGAATCAAGTCCCACGTTGGGCTCCCTGCTCTGTGGGAAGCCTGTTTCTCCCTCTCCCACTCCCCCTGCTTGTGTTCCCTCTCTCGCTGTGTCTCTCTCTGTCAAGTAATACATAAAATCTTAAAAAAAAAATACAGATACTTTTGGCCATAATTAAATCTACTATCTGATATAAGCAGATCATACTATAACGCTCATGTTTGTGAAGAACATTCTACAGCCAGGCCCCTAGTGTTCACAAGGAGATACCCATCACAGAAAGGGAAAGGGGAAATCTCCCCTAATAACCAATGTGGGTACGAAACTACCATCACTGCCTCATGTGTTCTCTCTGAGGATTAGGGACTGATGAATAGCACAGAGCAACTCATTTCTAGAGCGACATCTCGGCATTTTAAATAATTGGATGTGTATTTATGTGTATTCATTGCACTCTATAATGCTCCTGAACAAATCATTGCAGAAAAACAATAAAGACTATAAAAATAGAAGATTATCACAGCCATCCATGCTGTATAAGATTTTCAGACAAATAAATCAACAGTGACAGTCTGTGTTTAAACATCTTGAATTTCAGAGGGCAGAACATGTATGAACAATAGATAATATATAACATAGAGCTGAATTATCCATTTTTTTTTTAAAATCACTGTAAGCTATTTAGAATGCTACACTTTTTCTCCCAGGTACTCTGTGACGACGTAAATGCATCATATAATGATTCTCACCAGCAAAAATACTTTTATTAACAGAGAACCTGAAGTCTGAGTTTGCTGTTCTGCAGATACATTTTTAAAATTTTACTTACTTTTTAATTTAAAAAAAGTGTATACATACACCAGGACATGAGCCCTAAGTAGCTTGACCCTAATAAGTGGGTTTTAGTAAGTGAAAAAATATCCCTTTCACTTTATTTGAAGTCGTTCTTCATTTCTACATATTTTTTTCTGCAGAAATACTATTTTACACCATATCATTTTTTGCAAATCCTTGCTAATTTCCCCATTAGATACAATACCTCAGTATATGATAAATTTCCAAGGAGAAGCAGCTCAGATAGAACAAAGACAGTGGTAAAGTTAACACAATGCAACAGGGACTCTCCCCAAAGATTAGTGACAGGGAAAGTCAATTGGTTAATTCAATTTGGACCCTACGTAAACCCCCAGGGCCATGGATGTCTCCTTGTAGGCAATTAATTAATCAAATCCAGCTTTATCTGGCAAAATAAATAGCCTAAGCAGGATTATTTATTGATTATATATACAAAACTAAAAAGTAGACAATATAGAGATATAACCACTATAGACCTTTCATTAGACTCTCTTGAGCATAACTAAAGGAAGGTTATCCAATAATTAACTTTGTATAAAATACATTTGCCTTTCATATGAAAGAGTGAGCAATAGAACTGACTGAATTGAGTTGGTGTAAACACACCTGGAATGATTTTGAATTTATTTTATGATTATGAGAGTTCATATCATATTTTCCTACTTAAAGCCAGAGTTTCATATTTTAATTATATTTTAACTGTAAAAGTAGTCAAGAAAAACTGTATTAGGGCATTGTAATAATATTTTTATATGTGACATTCAAAAGGTGTTTCCAAAATTTTGGATCAAGAATGTAAGAAGATGAGAAATATCATCCTACCATAAATATCGATTGAAAAAAAAATATGGGGGCACCTGGGTGGCTCAGTGAGTTAAGTCTCTGCCTTCGGCTCAGGTCATGATCTCAGGGTCCTGGGATCGAGTCCCGCATCGGGCTCTGTGCTCAGCGGGGAGCCTGCTTCCCCCTCTGCCTGCCTCTCTGCCTACTTGTGATCTGATCTCTCTGTCAAATAAATAAAATTTAAAAAAAAATGATGCCATCTAAAGGGAATCCTACGTGTCATTCACTTAAAGCCAGATTAGGGTTACCATTAGGACTCCATGTAAAAAGAGCTGAAATGTGGGTCTTCTGAATGTATGAGGCTCTAATAGTTATGGTAAGAAAAATAAGCTCTGGGTGCCTGGGGGGCTCAGTGGGTTAAAGCCTCTGCCTTCGGCTCAGGTCACAATCTCAGGGTCCTGGAATCGAGTCCTGCATCGGGCTCCCTGCTCGGCGGGGAGCCTGCTTCCTCCTCTCTCTCTGCCTGCCTCTCTGCCTACTTGTGATCTCTCCCTCTCAAATAAATAAATAAAATCTTAAAAAAAAAAAAAGGAAAAGAAGCTCTGATCCTCTGTTGTGTGTCTTAAATCCCACATATCGGTGAGTTCCTGTGTAATGGTCTTTCTCTGATGGATTTATTTCACTTAGCATAATATCCTCTAGTTCCATGCATGTGATTGCAAATAGCAAGATTTCATCATAGGGGAAGAGAGGAAAAAATAAAACAAGATGAAATCAGAGAGGGAGACAAGCCATAAGAGATTCTTCACCATAGGACAAAGACTGAGGGTTTCTGGAGGGGACGGGTGTGGTGGGATGGGGTAATTGGGTGATGCGCATGATGTAATGAGCACTGGGTATTATACACAACTGATGAATCACTGAACTCTACCTCTGATACTAATAACACAGTCTATGTTAATTAATTGAATTTAAATTTTTTAAAATGTTAAAAAAAATGAGCCATGAACCATTAACCAAGTGCAAGTGGGATGAACAGATAACCGATAAAATATTCTCCATCAGATCCCAAGGGCCCCATCCAAATTATGCTTCATCTTTACAGATGACCTTGAACATCTGTATGCCTGATGTCCCCTGAAAATGCAGATTTTTTCTGATACATACTGTGCAGGCCCGTAAATGTATCTTCCTTGTGGGTTTCTTAGTATTTTCTCTTGTCTGGAGCACTTTATTGTAAGAACACAGTGTGTAATACATAGGACATAGAAAATTTAGGTTAATTGGCTATGTTGTTAGTTGGGCTTCTGGTGAACAGTAGTAAAGTGTTTGGAGACTCAAAATTGATACCTGGGTTTTTCACTGTGCAGGAGGTCACTGGCCTTAATCTGCACTCATTCCAGGGTCAAGTGTATCAAATTGCTTCTCACATAATCAGGGTCCAAGACCTACACACTTCATATGTTTTCTCCCAAAGTCATTGTCTCCGCAGAGAAGAGGATCAGTGATACTTTAGGTATTAACTTCTTCTAGACAACAAATATCTGTAACGAGTTGGCTTTCTTCTCTCAGAAAGTCTAATTTCACTCAGAAACCACCAAGAAGGAAGCTGTTTTTCATAAAGGAGAAAATAAAATTATATAATCTCAGTGATGTCTATCCTTGGTAGTTGACAGAGCCCATGGTACTACTTTTAAATGGTGGTTTGAGAAATTCCTCGTCTCCATCAACCCCTGAAATTAACCTTTGGATACAGAGAGAGGTTAGTATATTTCACTAACTCACTAGGGACTCTGGTAACAAAGAAACGTGTACCCTTTTGTGCAGGACATAATCTTCTTGGATTTCCAATGGTCAGTGTTTCTGGACTCTATGCCATGAGGACTTCTCATAGACATCACTTATATACGTATATGGGACGAAAACAGCAGGAAAGACCTCCTCCCCAAACACACACAATAATAGGATGAGAAATGTCCTGATGACTCTTTTCTAAAGATTTTTTATTCATTTATTTAACAGACAGAGCTTGCACAATTGCAGGGAGGGGTAGATGGAGAGGGAGAAGCAGGCTCCTCACTGAGCACAGAGCCCAACACAGGACTGATCCCAGGACACGGAGATCATGACCTGAGCCAAAGACAGAGGCTTAACCAACGGGGCCCCCCAGGCTCCCCAATGTCCTAATTAATTTTTAAACACACTATAGAGACATCATGTGAGTGTGTGAATGCAAAGTGAGTTTCTTGCTTCCAGGGAGTTTTTAGAAATCGACTACATCAAGCTTTGCTGAAGCTTAGGACTCTTAGAATGAGTGAGACAAATAGTTTGCAAGGAAGCAAATTCATGTTCATTAACCAGAAGGGGGAAAAAAAACAGTTAAGGGTACTGTGTGGGCTTCCATGTCTGAAACAGTAAGGAGCCTCCAATTCAACTTAATGCACAATGGCAGTTACCAACTGGGGCGATTTTGCCCAAAGGGGACACGGGTGGTGTTGGAGACTATGGGCTGATCTCAGCTGTCACCTGGTGGGTGGACACCACGGACACTGCTCATCATGTTGTTATGCCCAGGATGCTCGCACCGTGGGAGAATCGTCCTGCCCCGATACTGCCCAAGTCTACAAGGTTCTCGGGGTTCTGCCTTGGGCGAGCCCAGAGAAGCACCAAGGAGCAGAACATCAGCGGAGGGAATGGTATACGGGAAATGTGGAAATATAGATCACAACCACCATCTCCTTTTTAAAATTATTTCTTTTTAAAGATTTTATTTATTTTAGAGACAAAAAGAGAGCATGATTGGGGGCAGGAGTAAAGGAAGAAGAGAGGTGTAGGTAGACGGACAGTAAGATGATGATAGATAGATGATAGATAGATATAGGGATGGATAGATAGATAGATTTGATGGAAGGATAGATAGAAGGATAGATGGATGGATGATGGATAGATAGATAGATAGATAGATAGATAGATAGATAGACAGATAGATACAATGGATGGATGGATGGATGGATGGCAGATGGATAGATAGGTATAATGCATGGATGGATGGATGGATGGATGGATGGATGATGGATGGATGGATGGAGAGATAGTTGATAGATATGGTGGATGGACGGATAGATGGATGGATAGATAGATAATACATATGATGGAAGGATAGATGGATGGATAGATGGATAGATAGATGGATGATAGAAAGATAGCTAAATACACAGATAGATGATAGATAGATGATGGATAGATAGATATGATGGATATGATGGAGAGATATGATGGATATGATATGATATGATGATGGATAGATAGCTATGATGGATGGATGGATAGATAATAAATAGATGATCGATACAATGAATGGATAGATAGATATAAATAGATGGATGATGGATGGAGAGAGAGAGAGAAAGGAAAGGAAGGGAAGGCAGAAAGGAAAAACTTGCTTCCGGATGCTCTGTTCGATACCTTTTGAATATCAGTATTCAACTTTTAAAGCAACAGACTTGTTAAGAAGTGTTTCTTCTTCCACACTCTCATTTTTATAGACTTTGACAAAATGTCAACGGAAGCTTCATGTAAGTCTCCACAATTAAACTCAATTATCACTCTCTCCAAACTCGCTAAAATGTGCTCTTGTGAAATCTGGACTCTACTGCATCCAGTCTCTGAGAAGTAATTTCTGAACACCACTTCACTTGACACAGGGGATAATAAGTGTGTTTTAAAGGTCATGTGGCAGGGGCGCCTGGGTGGCCCAGTCGTTAAGCGTCTGCCTTCGGCTCAGGTCATGATCCCAGGGTCCTGGGACGAGCCCCGCATGGGGCTCCCTGCTCCGCGGGAAGCTTGCTTCTTCCTCTCCCCCTGCCTGTATTCCCTCACTCTCTGTCAAATAAATAAATAAAATCTTCTTTAAAAAATATAAATAAATAAATAAAAATCATGTGGCAGAGAGGGAGTTTGAAACGATTAAAAAGGCATCTCGGTGATGTGCGTTAGAGGCATTGTGACCCGATTTCCAATTGTAAACCTAGAAACTATCGCTCTTCTCCCCAGAGGTTTTTAAAGAAAGTTGCAAAGCTGTGTGGTTTTCCCTGATGCTGGCTTTCCACTGTCCATCATTTTCAGGGTCCACTGCCTCACATGCTTTGTTTTGAAAAGCAGCCAGTTCGACAGTGTGCAGACACATACTTAACAATATGCTGTCCTTGTTTTCAAGGAACACATACTAGTCAATGAAGCTTTTTGGAATGGGTAGAGATTTGGGGGCCTATACCCCTCAAACGAATTCTAGTTTTGAAAAGCTTATTTCTCTTACGTAAATGCCCTCCAAGGAGAAGCGAGGCTTCTCCAAGTGGGGAACCAGCAACATTGAATGACATGTGAGCCTGAGACCTACGGATTCGATCCTTATGGGATTCCGAGACATAAATCATACGCAGCAATCTGAAAGCGTCCTGCATCCATTTTCTGTCTTAGATGTTGGCTTCGTGACCAGGAAATGAATATGCAGTTGTCTTGGTTGTTAAAATATGGAAATACTCCCCAACTCATGGACAGATACCTCCCTCCTGATGCTCTAGGTTTTGAGACGTGTCCCATGGTGTATGTTGGATATCAAAATTCCTCCCTGAGAAATTAACTCCTGGGTCATTTGTAGAAGAGCTGATCAAGTGCTCACGTCTGTCTGAAGCTGCCAAAATACTCCATCCAGAGGATTCAGAGGCGGTCCCCCCAAATTCAGGATGTAGGAAGAAAAACTAGATAGGTTCAGAAGGTACCCAGCTAACAGAACTTTCTACCAAGACTGGGTCAAAAAGGGCATGCCCCGATGCGCCTTGGATCCACTGTATTGAGTATTCTGGAGTCAAAGACCACACATGCAGTGTCTGCAAAGGAAGGCAGCTCACGTGCAGAGAAGAATGGCGTTCACAGCCAGGGAAGGACAGAAGGGTGCATGACATCTGTCACCCACAATAAAGTGACAGTACCAGGGATATCCCTCCAAGACTTGTGAAAAGGGGGTCTTCCAGACTGGACCCTGCCCATGTGCTAGCAACCAGGGGACAGGTAGCGGAGGGCCTCTGTGGACCTCTTCCTAGGTATTGAGATGACAATGCCCAGCCACACGCAATCCAATCAGGGATCTAGTGTCCCTGACTAGGAATTTCCCCCATCATCCCCACTGAAAGGGGGTCTGTCTGGGGTGCTCATTTCGCTTGTTTTGGGTGAATGCAAAGCAATAAACCAAAGACAGGGCTGGATGAAAGTCTGTGTTGGTGATGGAAGACATTATCTTATGATACGCTTGAGGGGAGAGTGGTCAGGGGAGTTTTATTTAAAGTGTCTCACACCGTGTCAACGAAATTCCAGATCTAAGGGATAAATGGATGGATGGATATATATACTATGTATAAACAGACATACTGTATCACAACATAATATACATGCTTATCTATTTTTATATATATAGTATAGGCAATAAATAAAATATATTTTATAAAGGTACATAATATATATGCTAAACTATTGTATACTATGCATATATTGTATATTGTGCATATAATTATCATATAGTATATAATTGTATGTGATGTATAATAAAACATGCTACTATATAATGTATAGGATACACTATGTATAATAATATATGTGATATATATGATGTGTATTAATACATTCTATGACATGTATTATATATACGAATTATGCTAGATATTATACATTCCAATATTAAACACTGTAGACAGATTTTATCTACATATTATATATATAAATCTAGAGACATTATATATGACATATATATTGCATAATATAATATATAATGCAGTAATCTAGACAGATTTTATCTACTCTTATCTTCAGTTTATAGAATGCATACAATCTACTTATATATGTATATATATATGAGGGCGCCTGGGTGGCTCAGTGGGTTAAGCCTCTGCCTTCGGCTCAGGTCATGATCTCAGGGTCCTGGGATCAAGTCCCACATCAGGCTCTCTGCTCAGCAGGGAACCTGCTTCCCCCTCTCTCTCTGCCTGCCTCTCTGCCTGCTTGTGATCTCTTTATCTCTGTCAAATAAATACATAAAATCTTAAAATAAATAAATAAATAAAAAATAAAAACAAAAAAATAAAATTTATATATGTATATATATGATATAATATATAATGTACTAATCTACAGATTTATCCAGTCTTATCTTTGGTTTATATAGTGCATGTAATCTACTTATGTAATATGTAATAGATATTATATATTGTATATTATTGTACTAATTGTAATAATTATTGTAAATGTATTAGCCAATGAAAGATTACATACATTATATAGTATATAACAGTTATTATTATAAAATGATTCTTATATAGGGCAATTTATACTACATAAAAGGGTAGATAACATATATGCACATACACACAAACATACAAATCCATCAAAAGTCTGGTTATTTGTTTTACTGATTGCTCAGTGGAGCCCTGCAGAAGTACCACGAGCACTCATTTTGTTATTCCTACTGTAGGAACAGAGAGATCCCATAGCCCATCCTGACCTGTTTCTAAGGGATGTAACACCCCATGAGTCCTTCTTCTGCCAGCATTGCTTTCTCCATTCACTGAACTTATGTGTTCGGTGGCACATTTTCCACAGAAGTGAATGCACATCAAATATACCACAGACTAATAAATATCACGGCAGTACAACTTGAGATGAAGACTTTTCCTAGAAAGCGACAGGACGAAAGGCTTCTCAGGAGACGTGCAGAAATGAAAACGATGCGTCGACATTGAGCACATTTCCTTAGAGAGACGGGCTGCATAAATATTTTTGATAGCCGAATATCAGTTTCCCAATAAATCTTAGAATCAAATTCATTTTGTATGCAGGTGAGGATAGAATCTGCTGAAAATAAGCTGCAGAGAATCCCCCCTCCCCCATGGCTGACTGGAATAATCAATGGGTCACAGGGGAGCCTGGGTTGGTGTCAAGAGTTTGGCGGGCAGTTGCGTGGAGTAGAAAAATGAAGTCTCAAGAAAACATCTGTGCACAGCCCAAGAAAACCCCAGAACCCTGGTGTGACTTGTGGATGAGTAAGAATGGAGAAAAGACTCAGAAGGAAACTTGGTCCCTGATATGAAAGACCTAGAGAGGAAAGCGAGAAAAAAAAACCCTATGCATTTGAGGAAAAGATGGTTGAAGCAATTAAAAATAATTTAGAGGAACAATGAAGTTATAAGAATTCAGAATCTGAAAAATAGTTCTTTTTCTTCTTCGTGGTATTAGCGGAGTCGTTTTCTTTAAGAAACAAGAAAATGGACTTTTTGGTCTTAGGAACCGAATGTTTGAAGCACCCACAGACTTATGCAAAATACAACCTAAATGCTTACAAAATAAAGCACTAAACTCTGGATCACAAAGTTTTACTTGAAATTTGCATTCCGTTTATTGGAAAATCATTCCATTTTGAAAATGAAACGATTCTATATAAATTGCAAACACATGCACATCGATATCTTACTCTTTTAAGGTTAAAACTATCTCAAATAAAAGTAGCTTTGGTGTACTGTGTTTGCTCAAAATGAAACTCGAAATGCTGGTTAAAAATTCATATATTCCTTTGAACACAGTGACTGTTTCTGATGCTGTGTTTTTCTCCGTACGTTATAGATCTGTGTTTGGAATGTCAGACTGCAGAGCCTGTCAGAGAATTGGACTGTTTGCATTTAAATTGCCACCCTGTCCATTACCAGCCTGAGAACCTGCAAAAGTGACTCAGCCTTTTGGGGATACATGTCTCCAATTTGTACAATGCAGAGAAGACTGGTGCCTGATAGCCAGGGAAGGTGGGGAAAGTAAATGAGAATATTTTCGTTAAGTCATGACAGATGACAAGTGATTTAAACAGCAGAGCCGGGAAGAGAGGTAAAAATGTATTTTTTTTTAAAGATTGTATTCATTTTTTTGAGAGAGACAGAGCATGCAAGTGAGAGGACCTGAAGAGGGAGAAGGAGAAGCAGACTCCCCGCGGAGCAGGGAGCCCGATGGGGGACTCGATCCCAGGACCCTAGATCATGATCTGAGCTGAAGGCAGACGCTTCACCGACTGAGCCATCCAGGTGCCCCCAAGATGTATTTTTATTTATTTTTTATTTTTTAAAGATGTTATTTATTTATTTGTCATAGAGAGAGAGCACAAGCAGGCAGAGTGGCAGGCAGAGGCAGAGGGAGAAGCAGGCTCCCTGCCGAGCAAGAAGCCCGATGCGGGGCTCGATCCCAGGACCCTGGGATCATGACCTGAGCCGAAGGCAGCTGCTTAGCCAACTGAGCCACCCAGGCATCCCAAGATGTTTTTTTATTGAAAAAATATGTAAATAAGAGCTTCCGAGGGCTGACATATGGAACACACGTGGGCAGTTAGGGTTCAAGTTATCAGCATGTAAGAAAGAAATATTATTGAAATATTATTGAATATTATCATAGAAAGAAATAATATTGAAATATTATTGAAATATTATTATATTCCTGGATATAAAGGAAACTACAATGAGAATCACTACAAGAACACATGGATTAGATATTCAACAGCAAGATCAAAAGATGCCACTATGTAAAAACAGGTGACATATAAGTAACTTGGTAAATATGGCCGTTGCACTTTTTTTTTTTTTTTTAAGATTTTATATATTTACTTGAGACAGAGAGAAAGAGAGTGAGCTGCAGGGAGGGGGAGAATCTGCAGAGAGAGAGAATCTGAAGCAAATTCCACTCTGAACGTGGAACCCAACTCGGGGCTCGATCCCAGCACCACGAGATCATGACTTGAGCTGAAACCGAGAGTTGGCGGCTCCACCGACCGAGCCAACCAGGTGCCCATCAGCCGTTATGCTTTTTAAAATTAATTCGAGAGCTGAAAGAGTGTCTGAGATTCTTCACGAGAATTCTGCTCTCTTGTATACAGTCTGTGAACTGTATCTGAAAGACAGGGAGGTAGATTCTGCTTTATGCCCATGACCGAGCAGGTGTTTCTCACCTGGCCATTGGGACACCAATCAGCACCAGCCTTTCTCTTGCAAATTTACAGAACATCTGAGAAATCCATGGGTCGTGGCAACAGAACCAAACAACCACATTGCTGGGAACCAAGACACCATGCCGATATTTCAGTGAATTCTGTGATTTTCCAACATGGACACAAGTGGCATCTCTATGGACGAAGTACAGATCTTGTTTGCATATTTGCCAAAATGCTCTCTGCTCAGGTGGCTTAGTTGGTTGAGTGGTTGAGCATCCAACTCTTGATTTTGGCTGAGGTGATCTCAGGGTCATGAGATCAAGACCCACTTTGGGCTGTGTGGTCAGGGCACAGTCTGCTTACCCCTCACCCTCTGCTTCTCCCCTTGTGCTCTCTCTCTTTCAAATAAATAAAAATCTTTAAAAAAAATGCTGTGTGTTTAAAAACTACAGCTTCCTGTTATAATTCCCAAGTATAACCAATTTAGATAATACGTTATACGTTATATGTCATAGATTGAAGCCCACACTTACCCACCCTCCCCACACTCTGGCTGTCTGCAAAGCCCTGAATGTGTCACCTTCTTTGTCAATCAATGGGCACAGCCCATGGGAACCCTTTCTCTTTTTTTGCACAAGCTCTCCCTGGCCCCTGGTGTTCTTTTCCTTCTGCTCTTTGAATGCCTGAACCCTTCACAGTGTGTGAGTCTCAGCCTTCACACCACCTTTCGGGGTTGGGTTTCTAGCAATGTTGTACAGGTTTGTGACAATCCATTATCAAACCACAATGCCTCATCTGCCCTCCCTGGTTGTCCATGCCAACCAATGCCCTCCCAAGCTCTGCACACCTTCCCCAAGTTTTGTGTGTTGATTGTCCATGCCTGATTGCCCTCCGTGAATATGAGCTGCTGTAGTGAAGTCAGTGTATGGGACCTGTGGCTGCGTGCTTCGACGTGTCACGGTTTGGTAACTTGTTATGGATGGAATGATCCACAAGGATTCATACAATCATTCCTCGGATCAGAAGAGGGAAAGCTTCCTTATATGTTTTTGGGACCGGGTATTTCTGCAGGTCTCGTTAGAGCCGTGAGCTCTCTTTAGAGGAATAGTGTATTCGCGTGTGTGTGTTATTACACATGCATATAACAAAAGAGTGTGATTGCATTTGCGTATAACAAAAGAATGTTGTTTTGCCTGATCAGATGGACAGCTTCCTTCCCTGAGATGGATTTCCAGTTGCAGGAACCTCCAAGAAAGAGTCACTATTTGTTTGTAACTGTAAGGGGCTGGGTTCCTTTCCCTTCTGCTACATGAAGAATTACACACCGTGCTCAAACCATTTCATGGGAAATAATTCAACGAGTTGCATTGATTTCTGACTTTTTTTTTCTCCTACACGTCGTACTGTTTCACTGATGGTTTTGAATATTTGCTGCCTTCCCGACCTCCTGTGACTAACAGTGGATGCGAAGTGGATGAGCTCATTTGAATGCATTTGACAATAATTTCAGTAATAAACCAAGTGGCATTATTACTAATGCGTACTCTCTACTCTGAGAGACTCATCTATTCCACTCCTCCCCCTTTCAAGGTTCTGCTCTTACCCACCATGATACCAGAGTCAACTAAAACAAATTACCAGATTATTACTATCACATTGCCGAGACCAGAGAGTTCTTTGCAAACTTTAACTAAAAATATAGGTTAATTGCTTTGGGAAATGGGGTTCGAAATACTTTGCATATGGGTGAAAAATCCCCGAGGCAATGTTAAAGTATTCAGAATTCAGACACGAAATTTACTTAATCATGTTTTCCCAATGTCTATTTTTCTGAAGAGTCCCTGACTTCAATTTAATTTGAAAATAGAGGAGGAGATAGGGGCGCCTGGCTGACTCAATCAGACGAGCATGTGACTCTTGATCTCAGGGTTGTGAGTTTGAGTCCCATGTTGGGTGCAGAGATTAGTAAAAAAATAAATAAATAAATCAATAAACTTCGAAAGAATAGATAAGGCACATTTATTTATAAATTATTTCAAATTAATTTTGGTAACGTGTGAGGAAAATTTACTTATGAAATTATTAATATCACAATAAAATGGTTTTGTTTTTATTTTAAATAAAATAGAAATTAGTTTCTATTTTAAAGTTTTTTTTTTAAGATTTTTTTTATTTATATGACAGAGAGAGAGATTACAAGTAGGCAGAGAGGCAGGCAGAGAGAGGAGGAAGCGGACTCCCAGCTGAGCAGAGAGCCCTATGCGGGCCTAGATCCTAGGACCCTGGGATCATGACCTGAGCCAAAGGCAGAGGCTTTAACCCACTGAGCCACCCAGGTGCCCATTAGTTTCTATTTTAATTTAAATTTAATTAAAATTTGTAAAAGTCTTCTAAAAAGGTTACATGTATTTCTCACTGACACTAAACACCCTTCATTAGATGGATACTGTAGAGAAACAGTATTTGGAATATTCATTTATTTGTATATTGTAGATAAAGTGTTATATGGCATGCTTTTTCATTCAAAATGTATTTTTAACTTTTAAGTCCTAATATTAGATCCTTATTCTTTTTTTTTTTGTTGTTAATTTTTAAAGAAATTAAGTACTCTCAGGTTGCCTGGCTGGTTCAGTTGGTTAAGTGTGTGCCTTGGGCTCAGGTCATGATCTCAGGGTCCTGGGATTGAGTCCCTCATTGGGATCTGTGCTCAGTGGGGAGCCTGCTTCTCCTCTGCCTGATGCCCCACTGCTTATGCTCTCATTCACTCTCTCTAACAAATAATAAATAAATAAATAAATAAATAAATAAATAAATAATAAAATCTTAAAAAAAATTAAGTTGTCTCTACACCCAATGTGGGTCTGGAACTCAGAACCCCCAAGATCAAGAGTCACAGGCTCCAATGACTGAGGCAGCTGGACTCCCCTAGATCCTCGTTCTCAGTGATGGTGAGGAACACTGATTTTATCAATAATACATTATGCTCATGCAGATCCATCTGGTACCTCAGAGGAGAAGGAAAGGAGAGAAGTTCATACCAAATATGAGTCCCCTTGAAACTGCATCCTTATATTTTTGGATGTTGCAGAATAAGTATTATATGTTTCATGATGACTCCATCAAAAGCATAAGACTTTAGATAAGCAATTATAATAAAAATTGGTAAGCACTATTTCTGGTTATTAAAAAATAAACACACAGCTAAATTAAACAAAATAATACAGCTTCTTTAGCAATCAAGGTAAACTCTGACACATGTGGTTTTGGGGCATTCTTTAGGATTTCCTTGTATGGACGCCATACACAGCCTAGGGGGAACAAATGAAGACTAGATTTGCATCTATCATGAATTCTCCAGTGTTATGTAGAGGACTGACGAGGGAACAGAAGGCAAGCGGAGGACAAAGCAGAAGCTGACACCCCACAACCCCCGCCCCCCACCAGATGGGACATATGTGACCTTCCTCAGGCACTCCTGGCTGCCCAAAAGGAAAAACAAACAGTTCACTGACAGAGACCACAATTCTACAAGACAGGAAGTCTCCCTCAGTTTACAAATGTCTTTGCAGTTTACAAGAATAAAGCACGTCTATCCATACCCTAGCTTCCAGAAGGAAATGTAGACAGAATTAAATGTCCTTATGCCCTGCAGCCCATGGACAGGTACTTGAAGTGGGCAGAGGGTAACATTCTTCCAGGAAGCCCCCAAACATATTCATGGTAATGCCTTGCTAGAGGGAAAAACAACCTTAACCTGACAATGGCAAGGCATCCGGTATCTTGTGAGTCTTCTTTAACATATGAAAATCCTTTTGAAAAGCTCCTTTTTTCTCACCTCCCTCAACTCTCAAGCATATAATCAGCTACCCCTCACAACCCTGGGGCAGCAGATCTTTCTGCCCATGGGTCCTGCCCCCGTGCTTTAATAACCACCATTTTACACCAACGATGTCTCAAGAATTCTTTCTTGGTCCTTGGCTCCGGACCTCACCCCACCGAACCTCACCGACATTCCAAAACCCCATGGAAGTGACGAAAACTGTCTTAATTCAGGTGCTCAACTGCATGCTTTGACAAACTGCAAATCTGAAATCCTAAACAGAGATGTAATCTTTGAATAGAGACATATGCAAATTGACCTCAGTCTCAAATTGAGCAGAGGTAACTGCCTTTTCTCCAGAAAGAAGGGTTAACAAGGATGATGACTATTTAAAAGTGAATTCCCAGGTGCCTGGGTGGCTCAGTGGGTTAAAGCCTCTGCCTTCGGCTCAGGTCATGATCTCAGGGTCCTGGGATCGAGCCCCACCTCGGGCTCTCTGCACAGCAGGGAGCCTGCTTCCTCCTCTCTCTGCCTGCTTCTCTGCCTACTTGTGATCTGATCTCGTCTGTGTCAAATAAATAAATAAAATCTTAAAAAAAAAAAGACCAAGAGGATTATCAGTTCCCTCACTCTGCAGATAATAATTCATAATTATCATAAGCAAATATTTACTGACGTTATCACGGTCTCCAGAAAATATTTCATGCCACGGAGCTTTGATACAGTGTCATATTGGAAATCCTGGGGCACCTGGGTGGCTCAGTGGGCTAAAGCCTCTGCCTTCGGCTCAGGTCATGATCTCAGGGTCCTGGGATTGAGGCCCGCATCCCCTCACTGCTCAGCGGGGAGCCTGCTTCCTCCTCTCTGCCTGCCTCTCTGCCTACTTGTGATCTCTCTCTCTCTATGTCAAATAAACAAATAAAATCTTTATTAGAAAAAAAAAGTGAATTCCCACCCCCCCAAACATTTTCTAAATAAAAGATTATTTTTCAGAATTCTACCAAGAAGCATTAGAGCATTGCCCCGATTTGAAACCTAAGCCTGTGGCTGCTTTAGATCTCTGGTGTGTTTGCTTCTGTGATGTGGGGGATGACAAAAGCAAAGCCCTTGAAGGTTTATGAAAGAGTTTCATTCGGGAGACCAGTGGGAGACAGGGCATTCAGATTGCCTCCTTAGATAGAAGCGGCACCTGACACACTTGCCTTTGGCTCTCCACGGGAGATATCCAGAAGAGATTAACCTAACTAGCAATCCAAAATTGTCTTCCTCCTTGCCTTATAGGAATGTTGCCAAAAAATCCACTGTCTTTAATCATGCAGATGACTGACGCTCGGTGGAGGAAGTGGAATGTTTGAAGTTCTTTACAACCTTAGCAATTCCTTCCTTAAAGCCAGGAGAAGCAATGGGATAATTCTGCATGCAGGATTTGCATCTTAAATACATTCAGTAATCTGAACTATTTAAAAATCTTTAATAGTAAAGGTCGTTTGATGGGCACATGTGTGAGTTGAGTGTCAAGGAACTGAAGTTATGGAGGTATTATTTAGAATATCATGACCCTGATGGGGTGTTTTCTGAATTGTAAATTATATTGAAAGGGCATACATCAGTAGACCCTTAAGAAAATCTCAGAAATCATTCCACATTCACTGGTGATAAGTGTTTGAATGAAAAACCGTCTATGGGTCAGGATTTATTGGGATTCAGACAGGGTACAGGAAAAATTGCAACCACAGAATGTTAGAACTCAGTAAAACTTTAGGCAACTCGTAACTATGAGAAGAAGAATACTTTGTAAGTCAATTTTTTAGGACAGTTAAACGTGGCTAATATTTCACTATTCAGTTCTCACAGAAGCACATAGGTACTCATCTGCTTACACTTAACTATTACCTATAGCATAGCTCAATGGTAGTTTATTATCAGTTATTAACATTACAAAGGTAAAAACAATGAAATCCAAACAATTCATATTGCTCAGAAGTCAGTTTATTGCAATTGAAGAATTTCTGAGAACACAAATGTTGTAAAAGGTAACAGAGCCATTTCTACAAATCTCAAAGCAACACTGAAATATTGATGCTTTATACGATACCAAACTGGAGTGGGTCTTAAAACCTAGTAGGAGGAAATCAGTATCACTATGGTTACCTAAAGTTACATCTCCTAACACAGTCTTTAAAAAAACAAAACAAAACAAAACAAAACAAAACAAAACAACAGCTTAGAGTTCCCAAACCACAACAATACAAAACAACCCAAGATAAAACCAAGCAAAACCCATGTCTACTGCATAACTATATGAGAGAAAGGACTACAGACTTCAAATAACCTATTCAAATAGAAATGCAAAAACCAGAAAACAATTTCCAGAAGAGCTATTTTCTCATCCTACATCTCTGCTAAAAAGAACTGGTAAATTCCAGTAAATTCTAGGTAAATTCCACAGAAATGAGAACAGGAGAATTGGCCAAAGATGGGCCTACTGTACTGCAAAAATAAGAAATACACACTAACTGTAAAAATATTCATAGAGGGTTCTAGAATATCAGACTACTGACCAGAGAGATAGGCATGGAAGATTTACAGATTTCATGGTGGTAGACCATGGAAAGTATCAATGGAGAAAGTATCAATGGTGGAAAAGTATCAATTCTTGAGAAGTTGGATGAAAACAAGGAGTGAAATGTCACCTTTAAAAAAATTATTGTTAATTTCCACACCAAGGTGGGGCTTGAACTCATGACCCTGAGATCAAGAGTTGCACATTCCACCAACTGAGCCAGCCAGGTGCCCCTGAAATGCTATTTTTTAAGCATGGGTGGTATTGGGAAGTAGAAGAAAGAGACATATAGAACTTTGCAAGAAGGACACATAATCCTGCTCCCAATTATTTCTTCTATTCCCCACAGCTAACAACAACAACAAAATCCTTTGAAGGAGGTGAGCTTCCCTACACTGACAGAAAAGGGTCCAACTGAAGTAGGAAGCTTATCAACCAATCAGTATCATCCAAGGAATTCTTAGCCAAAAGCAGCCTTCAATTATACACATTTCAGCTAATCAAAATCCCAAATCTGTCCATTCCCTCCCCCAAGAAAAGAGAGAGCAAAACTTCAACATTCAACATAACACCCCAAATTAACTTGATTATCCAAACATCTGCTTTTGAACATGACGGAATACGCAGGCTGGATATGCTCTACCACTTTATGAAATGGGAACGCCAGAAAAATTATGGGGCACATTTCCTTTTTAAGACATTGGACAGTAAGCAACACAAGGTCTTGATCACTGGGGGAAGAAACACCAATTAAGTATGCCCTGTGAGCATCCCACCGTCCTGATGCTCAGCGCATGCAAACACAAGCAGAGCTCAGGGGTATCTTTCTGATCCTGGGGCAGAGGGTGAGGTTTGAGGCACCAAACACAAGTAGAATTGGAACAGCAAATTAATGCAGAGAAGGAATTAATTAGGTAGGAGCTCTGCCAAGGCAGCCCCCTGACAATTGATGGAATGAGGGTGCATGTAGGGTGTGGACAAGAGCCGGGATGCAGAAGGGATTAGCTGGAACAATCCCTGGAGCTCATGCAAAGTTGAACATAGTGTACTGCCCCCATCAGCCAGAGTGGGACGAACTAACAGAGAGGACCATCGACAGAGTTCTCAGGGTGGCATCACCTAAAAGGTGGGGCCAAAGGAACTCCATATGGGAGACTTCCCTGTGCTGCTCCCTCAAAACTCAAAATGAAGACTTGAATGGGGAAGTGAAGGTGAATTAACGACGACCAAAATACAAAGGAAAAACACATCTAGAGATATGCTTAAAAAATAGTACCAACCACTGTACAGAAGTCCGTGGGTGGACATTCAACAAAAAGCTTAGTGGGGATGAAAAGAAGGAGGAAGAATAGAATAGGAGGCAAGCAGTCATCACATCTGGCGACTGGCGTAAAAAGAGGATGGAAGGGCGCCTGGGTGGCTCAGTGGGTTAAAGCCTCTGCCTTCGGCTCAGGTCATGATCTCAGGGTCCTGGGATCGAGGCCCGCATCGGGCTCCCTGCTCAGCGGGGAGCCTGCTTCCTCCTCTCTCTCTGCCTGCCTCTCTGCCTACTTGTGATCTGATCTCTCTGTCAAATAAATAAATAAAATCTTTAAAAAAAAAGAGAGAATGGAAGAAGGAGAACAGGGCTTTGATGACTGTCCATACTCAAGGAAACACAGGAAAGTGAATATAGAAGGGAGACATGTGAGTGATTAAAAAAGGACAAAAAAAAAGAAAGAAAGAAAGAAAGAAAATCACACACACACACACACACAGAGGGAAAAACAGGGCTTTGATGACTGTCCATATTCAAGGAAGCACAGGAAAGTGAATATAGAAAGGAGACATGAGAGTGATTAAAAAAGGACAAAAAAAAAAGGAAAGAAAGAAAGAAAGAAAGAAAGAAAGAAAATCACACACACACACACACACAGAGAGAGAGAGAGAGAGAGAGAGAAACAGACTTGGAAAGGAAATAGGTCCTATCTGAGATGAGCAATGAAAATAAACCAGTTGTCATTCACAGCCAGGTACACACGGCACGAGGGAAGGCTTGTGAACTCTGATACACATTAACAGAAACTATGTGAAATTAAAGAAAAAAGAAAAATAGGCACCATCGGGGCTTATGGAATCATGGCAGGTACTGTAATTTGCACATGATTGCAGCCTGAGAATGACACCGAAAGGGATAGAGAAGAAAATCTATATTTGAAGAAATAAACTTTATTTTTAAGTAACTTGATAAAAAAAATGATAAACCAGAGATACAAGAATTGCAGTGATCTTGAAGCAGAAGAAACATAAATCCCACACCAAGGAACATCATCACCTATTTGCTCAAAACCAGTGATAAAAGTAAAATGTTAATAGGAGCCATGGAAAACAAATGTGTCCTATCCAAGGCAGAGATAAGAGGGATGGCAGTGTTCAAGTCATAAACAATGTGAGCTAGAAAAGTCTGGAGCAACAGCCTGTAAAGTAGAGCAGAGAGGAATGCCTGTTCAAGCCACAAAAACCAAAACAGAACAAGAGAAAACAAAGCAAAACAAAGGTGAAAGTGTTTTTGCTGCCACAAAACAAAAACAAAAACAAAAACAAAAATACCAAAAAACCAAAGAGGAAAGTTTTTAACTGCTTAAAATTCAGTGTTTGGTTTGCATGTGCTTATAGCTTGGCTCATCCTGCACAGACACACACTAAATTGTCTGCATAGCCAAATACTTGTGGAAGGATGTCTTTGTCTTTGTTAGATTATTTTGGGACGCCTATAGTTCCCACACTAGGAAGCTGATTTATTGTTATAATTTTTAAAAATTTTTATTTATATATTTGACAGAGCAATTACAAGTAGGCAGAGAGGCAGGCAGAGGGAGGGGGGTAAGCAGGCTCCCTGCTGAGCAGAGAGCCCAACATGGAGCTCGATCCCAGGTCCCTGAGATCATGACCTGAGCTGAAAGCAGAGGCTTTAACCCACTGAGCCACCCAGGCGCCCCTATGTTTTTTGTTTTTTGTTTTTTAAGATTTATTCAGGGCTGTTTGGGTGGCTTAGTCATTAAGTGTCTGCCTTTGGCCCAGGTCATGATTCTAGGGTCCTGGGATTGCCCCACATCGGGCTCCCTGCTCCATGGGGAGTCTGCTTCTCCCTCTCCCTCTGCCCTGCTTGCATTCCCTCTCTCACAGTCTCTCTCTCTGTCAAATAAATAAAATCTTTAAAAAAATATATTTATTTATTTTATGGTGGGGGAGGGAAGGGTTGAGGGAGAGAGAATCTTAAGCAGACTCTGAGCTCAGCATGGAACCCGACATAGGGCTCCATCTCACCTCCCAGAAATCACGACCTGAGCCAAAGCCAAGAGTCAGTTGCTCTACTGACTGCCTCACCCAGGAGCCACTGGTTAAAATGTTTTATACACATAAAGGAAATGAAAGTCACATTTAGGGGACAGCGTAGGGTATGACTGGAAGTGGGTCTGCTGGCTATTGCTGCAAACGAAAGGACCCCAAAGCTGGTGACTTCAAATACCAACCACTGATAAGTTAAACAGATGGGTGCACAGTTCTGGTCCTTCTGGCCAGACTGAGTGGGTCTTGGTCAGGCTCCTTCATGTGTTGTGAGGCTGGTTGGCAGTTGACTGCTGGCTGGCTGGTTGGTGTGGGACGGCCAGTGCTGGGGTGGCTGAGCTCTGCTCTGTGTGGTATCTCATGGTCCAGTGATAGGATCCAGGAGAAGACACATTTGCACATGAGTCTCTTCCCAAGTGTGTGCTGAAACCAAGCCATCCTATTGTCCAAAGCAAACATGAGCTCAGAGTGCAAAGGATGGAGAAATACAACCCATGCATTGATGGGAAGAAGTGGAAAGTCATCTGCGAGTCGCAAGGGTGGAAAATCACAGCTATTTATGCAACCGATCTATCAAATCAGCTTCGGAAAATGCACAAAATCCCTGGAATGACATACTTCTAAGATATCAGCAACAGCGGTCGTGGTGGTGAGTTAGCTTGCAGGTGAATTTCTCTTCTTTCTTCCCACCTGAATTTTGTACAACATACATTTTCTTTATCACTTAGGGATCTATTTGGAAATGTCTATAGTGGAATCCACTGGTTTTATTTCTGAATGACCAATGCCCTGCATAATACCCTATTCAAGCAAAGACTTGATGGTGGAATAATGAAAAGAAAAAAATAAGGAGAAGAGAAGCACAAAACAGTCCAGGAACTTTAAAAAAGCGGAAGAAGATAAATTTAGAAGAGATAAAATCACAGTGTTGCCGCCCATGTCAAAAGCTGTTTGAAGAGCCAGAAGCTGCTGCTGAGCAGAAAATAGGAATCGGTTTCTCAAGGGGAATTTTGAGGATATTTTGAACAAGATTGTGTCTTTAATGACCCTTGTGTAGGGTAGAAGCTGCAATTAGCTTCACAGCAGTACCCACAGTGGCTTCCAAAGAAATTCAACCATTTCTAGATACCAGCAAACAGAAGTATCAAAGGGACTAGATTAATACAAAGTAATCTGTGACAAAAAATCTAATTTGCAAATAAATCTCTAAATGTATTGTGTTGTGTTATATTAACATAGCACCTACTTGGAGAATAGGTATCTTTGTACTTTTTAAAGTTTTATTATCTTAATCTCTGTTCAATAATAAATCATTATTATAATGTTGCAATTCATTGATGAGGCAGTATATTTAAGTACATGGTACAAGATATAGCCCGAGAATTTTTTTTTTTAATGCACCTATTTTATGAAGATAATTAATGTATTCTTTAGGGGCATCGGGGTGACTCAAACCACGGAGAGTCCAAGTCTTGATTTCAGCTCAGGTCATGATCTCAGGGTCATGAAACTGAACCCTGTCTTGAGCTCCAAGTTCAGTGGGGAGTCTGCCTGAGGCGATCCGTCTCTCCCTTTGCTCGTCCACCACCACTCATCCTCTTTCTGAGATAAATAAATAAATAAATCTTGAAAAAATTAGCTTTGCCATTAAAAGTATATAGGATTGGGGTGCCCAGCTGCCTCAGTCATTAAAGCTCATGACTCTTGAACTGGGGGTCATATGTTTGAGCCTCACGTTGGACTTTGAGTTTAATTTAAAAAGAAAAACAACATAGACTTTTAAAAACATATGTGGGATTTTTAAAATGAGTTTCAGAGAAATGAAGAATGCACAAAAGTATACATTGTACAGTAGGATCATTTTTTTAGGTGTTGTGGGATGGAAAGCGGAGAAGGAGGTAAAAATCCCACATTTTGTTTTCTTTTTAAACAGCTGTACATGTACTTTTTAGTACCTTCGGGGAGATAAACATCCCTTATGGTTTAAGTACATTTTTGGCTCTCTGGGAATCCCAAAGAATATGGGAAATGGTATTGATGAGTCAATGTCAGTTTAAAATCTATCTTTACTTCCAGTGTGAAGCCCACGAGAAGTGGTTGACATGAACATTTCCCTATCATTCATTTCCTGTACAAAGACATGTCCTCATGTTTTTATGAAGAAGTTGACATAAAAAAATGTGATTATCAGGGCACCTGGCTGACTCAGTCGGTAAAGCCTGCGACTCCTAATCTGGGGGTTGTGACTTCGAGCCCCACATTGGGTGTAGAAATTATTTAAAAATCACATCTTTTATTAACTTTTTAAAAAAACTTTTAAAGATTTTATTTATTTATTTGACAGAGAGAGAGAGATCACAAGTAGGCAGAGAGGCAGGCAGAGAGAGAGAGGAGGAAGTAGGCTCCCTGCTGAGCAGAGAGCCCGATGCGGGCCTCGATCCCAGGACCCTGAGATCATGACCTGAGCTGAAGGCAGACGGTTAACCAACTGAACCAGCCAGGTGCCCCATGGGTTCATCTCATTTGAAACAACCAGTAAGTCTTCAGAAGGCAGGGATTTGAATACATGTCAGCTTTTCTGACTTTTCTTTTCCCTAAACGGTAGGACTGGCTGTCTCCCTAGATCTATAGGGAAGCACGAAAAGTAGGACTTCTTATTTGGATAAACCTGGTATTGTGTTTTCTCCTGCACCAAACAGCCTCATATTGTACACACACAAATAATGTCTCTTACTTCCAAAAGTTACGTGCTGCCTGGTAAATGAAATATGTTCATTTTAAGTGAAAGAATACTGTGTTTCTTTATACTTAAATGTGATTCGTGCTTCTTGTCCCTCGACAGAAAGGTATATTATTCAAAACGGGAACAGTGACCTATAATAAGAAATGCCATGATTGAGATTTATTTTAAATTAAAACAAAGAATCATAATAACTTGCATGTGCATATGTACTTATGATTTTAAAATTCTCCTTAAATATATGTGTATTTATAGTGTATTTATTTATGAATATGTACACATATATATACATATCTATATAGTCCTTTTGGATGGGAATGAGGAGGAGAGAGAATATTTTCTTCATTTACTAGTTGAAGATTTAAAATTTCTAGGTCTGATTTGGTAAAACAGCGAGTTTTCAAAAATGGCTGGAACACAGCATTTTTAAAAGAAAGCTACTTGAACGAAACATAGGTAATTTGGGAAAGAACCAAATTGAGAGGGGACATAACGTGGAAAATAATTCACTTCAAAATGTGAATTAATTCATGGTCGTCACGCTTTGACATTTCTTAGCCAACTGTTTGTTTATACATTTTTACATTTGCCTTATACATTTTCTTTAATATTGTCAAATTTTTAGGTGGAAATTGCATATATTTATTCAACTGTACATATAGTCAACTATATTTGAATATATATGGATATATTCAAATAAGATGGTTAGTTGTTTTAAGAGTTTAGAAAGGAATCTTTTCTTTCCATGGACAGTCTTCCCCCACTTTAAAGGAAACAGCTCCCTTCTCTCCATTCATCCTCAAAATATATTCAAGGAATAAATGTTATAGTTCTGAAAATTTTAGACATCAAGGGAAGAAGTGCTGAGAGGCTTTCAGAAACACTTTCATTAACATGAGCTACATATCAAGTAAATGAACTACAACATGAATATCAGAATGATCTTTCTGAACTAAATTCAGAGCAGAGTGGATTTTATGCATGCGTTCGATGAGTTTCCATGCAATTTAAAGTTGAAGAAAGAGAGAAAAAAATTATCCCGAGGATCAAGAGAGAACCCCTGGGTCTTTTAAGTGCTAGGATTTCTGAGCATCATTTCCATGAATACCAAATAGGAACAGTGTGAAGACTGGTATGCAAACTTTTCTTTCTTTCTTTCTTTCTGGCTGTGCGTAGGGGGTGATTTAGCAAAACGCAAGGTCCTGTATCATTTGGGCCCTTTGCCGTGTCACAGACAGAAACACACATTTACACATGGGGCACCCTACTCATTCTTCTCAGTGTGTTGCCAGGAGAAAAATATGTAGCGTTCAATTTGGGCAGAACGTTCTTTGGTGCCAAATATATGTTTTTGTCAGAGACCAAATCCCTTATTTATGTATTAAGACTTACAACACATGAAAACAATTTTGAAAGAACATGCCAAATGAATTTCAGGAAGGGGGACCTCGTTCAAATGAATTTCAGGAAGGGGGACCTCGTTCTGAGAATATCAGATTATGAAACAAGGCTACGTAATCCTATAGAATAATTTCCCTTTCAGAAAGTTGAGTTATCTTCAGTCTTGTGTATGACCCACTCAAGATTAGTTATGGATAAAATATCCATCCGATGAGTCAGAGGGACAAACAGAGATGGAGAGTGATTAAGAAGCTAGCTGTTTGGTTAACATAAGACAAGAGTTTAAATATTTTACAGGATGTTGGTGTGAATCTCTCAGTTTGCCCTTTATACCACCTTCCCGTCCTTTTTCTCTGTCTTCCTCCTTACTTCTTCCTCCTCTCTTCTAATTCCCTTCTTTTTTTAAAGTAAAAGTAGTACGTCTCCTTTATCAAATGTGTCCATTCAAGTCTTCTGAGCAACTTGAAATTTCAGGAGTCAAGAATTCATCTGCCATTCCAACTAAAAGAGTATACTCCTTCCTTCTTCCTGCTTCTAGAATGTCAATTCCAAACTTCTACTCAACCATATATGGGAGGATTTAACACTTTTCCCTCAGTATCTTCTATCCTGTGAGGTCTCTGAGTACAATCGATGGGTTCTGAATCCTCAACACCACCTATATGATATGGAAAACATTAGGTGCTCAACAACACTGATAAATAAGCAATGAATGAGGGAATGAATAATGAATGATTGAATGATTCTGACAGTAGCCATAGAGAGGGCAAAGAAGATGTTGTGTCGCTTGTCTTTGAGATGGCATGCAAGGTAGTTTCTCTGCAATACAGATTCTGGGATAGAATTTAACATGTCATTATTAAGAATGGTCTTGTGGTCAACACATGGGGAGAGGAATGGAAACGTATAGGGAAGGACATAGATGAGATGGATGGATGGATGGATAATAAATGATTAGGTAGATGAATGGATGAATAAATGGATGGATGGATGGATGGATGGATGGATGATGAATGAGTAGGTGGATGAATGGATGAATGAATGAGTGGATGGACGGATGGACTGATGAGTAGATGGATGAATGGATGGATGGATGGATGGATGGATGGATAGATAGATACATGTATATGTGGACATATATACATGCAGCTTTTTATATTATATAAGCATAAATTTGCTGATACTGACAACGTCTAACCATTTTTAAACTTTTTAAAGAAGATTTTATTTATTTATTTGACCTTTGACAGAGAGAGACACAGCAGAGAGGGAACACAAGCAGGGGGAGTGGGAGAGGGAGAAGCAGGCTTCCTGCTGAGCAGAGCCTGATGCAGGGCTCCATCCCAGGACCCCAGGATCATGACCTGAGCTGAAGACAGACACTTAACAACTGAGCCACCCAGGCATCCCTAACCATTTTTTAACTTAAAATATGGCAATTTCATGTGAATAATACATACATGTATATACATAATCACAATGCTCTTACACACATATGTATATATATTCATTACTACTTTTATATTTTTTATGTACATGGAGGGAGATGAAGAAATTATGCCCATATGAAGGGAAACAACCGTCAACTGCATAAAATATACATCTTAGCAGCAAAATAGTAAATATACAAACCATATATTAAATATCTATGGCACTATCTATAAACTTATTTTATGTATCAGAGTAAATTGTTATTTTTTTTAAGATTTTATGTATTTATTTATTTAACAGAGAGAAAGAGAGAGAGAGAGCACAAGCAGGGCTCTCTGGTGAGCAGGAAGTCTGACTCAGGACTCGATTCCTGGACCCTGGGATCATGACCTGAGCCCAAGGCAGACGCTTAACTCACTGAGCCATCTAGGTATTGCTGTTATTTTTTTTTTTCAAATCTAACATGTAATTTATCCCCACAAAAGGCTCTTGTTGGGGCCCCTGGGTGACTCAGTTGGTTAAGTGACTGCCTTTGGCTTGGGTCATGATCCTGGGGTCCTGGAATTGAACCCTTCAATAAGCACCCTATTCAGCAAGGAGTCTGCTTCTCCCTCTCCCTCTCATCCTCCCCGCTGCTCACGCTCTCATTCGCTCGCTCTCTCTCAAATGAACAAATTAAAAAATCTTAAAAAAAAAAAAAAGCTCACTGCTCTTGCTCTTTAAGATGATGATCTGGTTCCCAGGATAGAAGGAGTCCCAGGATGGAAGCCAACAAACATCACGGATGTGAGGATGAATGGTCACGAATTTCAGCAGGTAGCCAGCGTGCCCCTCTCAGCATTGCTGGGAAAGAACTTGGCAGGGAAGCAAAGACCATCACTGGAACCACAATGCACACAAAGTGGGGATTTTCTGAGCCCCACCCAGCATCTGAAATGAGGTATAAAACTCCCAGCATCTGAGGTCAGGGGTCCCTTTAGGTCTGATTTAGACAGCCCAAAGGAAAGTTAAGTATCATCCTTCCAGTGCATATGCTCACCCATAGGCCCAACAAATGCAATCCTGCATTTGCCAGTTCCCAGATAAAAAAGAGACGTGTGCGTGTGTGTCCATGTGTGCACACACGCTGGAATTCCATTCTACTTTTCTTCCAGAAGTAGCGTGGTTTCACAAAATAGAGGCGGCCCCGTTACATCTCAATTCCAATAGACACCAAATTCATTATTAATGTAAGTTCGTTCCAAAGGTCGCACAGACATACATATATGAAAATGTATTTGGTGTTTGTTGGGAATTCAAACTGAACAGGGTGTGATGTACTTTTATTTGCATAAGCTAGCAACCTGAGATAGAAGTGACGTGGTCCTGCAGATGTTCTGAACATCGGTACATGTTAAATAAATATAACATCTTCAGAAGACACGATGAGTGGAAATAAATTTATGATGGTATTTCATGAAATGGAAGTCATGTGAATCAGTTTCAGAACTTTTATTCAAACCTGGACATGGGACATGTAACTTTTATTGGTTTGTGGGAGGTGGTGACAAGTGGAAGGAGTGCTCCACCTGATCTTTCCATTTGCTTATCTATTGGGTTCATTTTTGGTCTGAGGGCACTAGGCTCGATGCTGCAGGTTGGAGGGCCTGGGATAGTGTATTTTTTCTTTTAAATATTCGGCAGTGGAACAAAAGTATGCTGCATGACCTGCCTTAGTTTCCCAATCTCTTCTGAGGCTCTCACTGACCTGCAGCGAGGAACATCATCACTATTATTAACGAGGATCTGATTTTCTCAAAGGAGATCATCTGCTCAGTAAGAAAGAACCAAATTGCATAAAGCACTGGCCCTTTAGGGAGAGTTTCCCTAATCTGCTTGTATGCACTCTCTGCACTTTTTTTATGAATAATGCAAAAAGTGGGAACACTGTGTAGAGGAAGTTTGTACCTCACTCGGTTGCAATGGTGTGAAACACAGCAATCTCAAGAAAAACTCAAGCCACACTCTTTTGTATACATCTGGGTCAATATGCTACTTAAGCTTCCCTTGAGTTTTTTTAATATAAAAAATGTCTATTCATGTATCTATCTATCTATCTATCTATCTGTCATCGATCGATCTATCCATCTATCCACATCCATCCATCTGTCCATCTGTCTGTCCATCTGTCCGTCCATCCATCCATCCATCATATCTATCATCTATCTATCCATCCACCATCCATCCATCTGCCCANAAATGTCTATTCATGTATCTATCTATCTATCTATCTATCTGTCATCGATCGATCTATCCATCCATCCACATCCATCCATCTGTCCATCTGTCTGTCCATCTGTCCGTCCATCCATCAATCCATCCATCCATCCATCATATCTATCATCTATCTATCTATCCATCCACCATCCATCCGTCTGTCCATCTGCCTGTCCATCTGTCCGTCCATCCATCCATCCATCCATCATATCTATCATCTATCTATCTATCCATCCAGCCACCATCCATCCATCTGTCCGTCTGTCCATCTGTCCGTCCATCCATCCATCCATCCATCATATCTATCATCTATCTATCTATCCATCCAGCCACCATCCATCCATCTGTCCGTCTGTCCATCTGTCCATCCATCCATCCATCCATCATATCTATCATCTCTCTCTCTCTCTCTTCTATTTATCTATCTAGTATCTATCATCTATCTATCTTATCATTTATCTATCTATCATCTTACTGTCCATCTACTTATACCTATATTTCATCTAACTATATCTATAGATAGATACTTACACATAAATATGTATATATATGTATCTAACATCTACCCATCTATCAACGTATCTACCTAACATCTATTTATCAATCGAATCCACCCATTATCTATTTTGTAAGCTCACGCTTCTTCCGAAACATAACATCCTCTTATAGAACAAAACACTAGGGGCACCTGGGTGGCTCAGTCATTAAGCATCTGCCTTCGGCTCAGGTCATGATCCCAGGGTCCAGAGATCAAGCCCTGCATCGGGCTCCCTGCTCAGTGGGAAGCTGGCATCTCCCTCTCCCACTCCTCCTGCTTCTGTTCCATCTTTCACCATCTATTTCTCTGTCAAATGAGTAAATAAAATCTTAAAAAAAACCCAACTAAATTCAGCATAAGCTGTTAATTTAAATAGACTGTGTTTGTTTTCTAAAAACAAAACTACAATAAGTGTTTTATTTTTGTGTACAAGTTTTAATATTCTTATGTAATTTACTATTATTATGATCAAAATATCAATAAATTTGAATCTCTAGTAGATATTTGTGTTTCTTTTTAAACTAGCATTACATTTTATTTTATTTTATTTTATTTTATTTTTTAAATTTATTTGACAGAGAGAGACACAGCTAGAGAGGGAACACAAGTAGGGGGAGTGGGAGAGAGAAGCAGGCTTCCCGCCGAGCAGAGAGCCCGATACGGGGCTCGATCCCAGGATGATGGGATCATGACCTGAGCCAAAGGCAGACACCTAACGACTGAGCCACCCAAGTGCCCCTAGCATTACATTTTAATGTGTAAAAAGAATGAGGTTTTAATGTGCAAACTGAATGAGTATTTTGATCCTATAATATTGATTTTGTTAAACTCAATTTTTAAAATTACATGCGCTACCACCAAAACACTTTTGATGTTTCAAAATCCTGAATCCTATGAAACATGCCATTCTTATCTCAACATAGAAAACTGGGAATGACACATATCTGTTGTGTTTGAAATCTGTGTAAACAGAGTCTTTTTGGCATGATTCTGCTTATAGGTGCTCTTAATAAGAACAGAGTGAGCAATGCTTTGAGCCTTCTGATGGTATTTCCATGGTGGTATTCCATCTGCAGAATCATAGTGCGTCGACCTGCTAATAAATCAGACTGCAAAGTCATAGAGTAATCATAAGTGACAGCTGAGGGTGAAGGGAAATTATGAATGCATCTGTGAGCACAAGTGGAGAAAGGAAGCGTGTCTGGCACACACTGCAGGAACACAACAATGGCCTGGGGTGTTCGGGTCACTTGCTGTCTCAAAGAGAAGTCTACACACAACTTATTGAGGTGCATTTCCAGGTGAATAAAGACTGGATATTCAGAATCAGCAAAGAAGAGTTCTTAGAGGATTCAGAGGCAATGTCAACAGCATTTCCAGAAAGAGGAAGTGACACAGGCAAGTGTGTGTGGTGCCATCTTTATCTCCGAAGACATCGATCCACAACAGGTGGACGTTTCAATCGCACATTAGTCAGTATTCCCCGAGAAATCAGACTGTCTTACTGTATGCCGTTCTCAGAGAGTGGAAGAATTAAAATGACCATCTACATGTGGGAGGCAGGAAAGAGATGATGTTCCGATCAGGCTTTAACTAACGGTTGATGTTGTCATTGGTCTGGGTCTTCCTTGAAGAGGTAAGTCTTCCTCCACCAAAAAAGTTATTTTTAGTTAATGAAACTAGATAACAGTCTCTGGCCAACGGTGTGTCCACAATTCACATTTACTGCAGGGCTGGAAAGAGTGCTGTACGTATTTGTGGGGTATTCAGTTTTCCAAGATTTCCCTCCATAGGAAAGATACCGATGTCCCAAAGGGAAACATTTCTCCATTGGCATTGGAGGTGATGTGCATGTTGCCGAGGAAGGAGCCAAGCAACAGAGCTAGTAGTGTCCAGAAACACCCAGCACAGCTGGAACGGTTGAACACACCCTCGTGGATGGAGCAGGTTTTGAGGCATTACCCTATGCAAACCTTCAGATGACCTTCCACAAATGGGATCTTTCACTGCCTTACCTTCTTCCATCCCAGAGAAAATATCTCAGGCTCTAGATTTGCAGACTTTGGGAGGAACATGAATGGATCAGAGACTATGGGATTCAGTTTGGCTACTTTTCTAATTGGGCGGGAAAGACTTGGGGCTTATCTGTTGTGTTGTTTTAGGAACAGGTGTGGTTAGGTCCATGATTGAAGTGAAACATGAAAGCCGCCCACAACTGTCTACTGTTTGTGAATCAGGCGTGAACCTTCCCAGCATCTCATCAGATTTCTTTTGCACACGGGTGTTTTTTCTTTTCTTTTTTTCTTTTCTTTCTTTTTTTTTTTTTCCCAAATTGGACTCACTTTGCTGTAGAAATTGGAGTTGATGCTAGTTTGGTTTCATAAATGGAACATGTGTCAACACCCAGGAAGTCCTTCAAAGTGCCTTTTACTCTGCAATATTTCTCTATAAACTTTTCCAGAGTTCTTTTCATTACCACACTTCCCCCCCCTCCCACCCTGACAAATCTTTTTGTTTGTCAACAGGGGGGAAAAACAGTAATGGCTTGATGTATGGAGATTTCCTTGTGAATTAACATATTGTGAATGTGGGTTCCCAGGGAGAGCCTACAGGGAGAGTGGCCGATAACTATGTATGCAGCATCTCACTTCCTGGAGTGAGGATGAAATATGGCTTTTTCTTTTAACTTGTCTTTAGAGATACATTTGTTTAGTTAACAAAGCCAGCCCCTTGTGAATTTGCTTTTAAGTTAGAAATGATAGATAACTAGTTGGAATCATCCAAATATCTGAAGAAGTGCTGAGAAATGAACTCTCTTTTCATGAAGGCCCAACAATTATAGAGATCTTGCTGTGATTTTCTTTCTTCTTCTTCTTTTTTTTTTTTTTAGTTTTACTTCTAGACACACATGCTGCTATTTTTTTTTTAAAGATTTTATTTATTTTTTGAAAAGAGAGAGCACAGCAGGGGTAGAGGGAGAAGGAGAAGACTCCTCACTTAGTGCAGAGCCTGATGCGGGGCTCGAGCTCACGACCCTGAGATCATGACCTGAGTCAAAGTCAAGAGTCAGACACTTAACCAACTGAGCCATCCAGGTACTCCTGCTGCGTTTTTCTATAGCTGAATTCTGCATAGTGTGTCTCAAATATGGGTCATTTAATGGGTCATGTTAATGAAATCATGGATGACATATGCCTTTAGTATTACTCTTTTGCACACTTAGACTTTATTAACTTAATAACTGTATAGTTAAAATTGTATAGTTGTGAGTAATTGTCATGATACATTTTAAATGAGCAATTATTGCTTCCACTGAGCACATTCATACTTGTGTCTGCCCCATGAGGGGTGTACGTAACGCAGGATAATGATAATGAAGAAGCAACAGCGTGTTAGCCTATGCAGTACTGCCTTCTTTAAGGGAACGATAAATATTGCCTCTCAAAGTCGGAGGAGGTGGTAAGAATGTGAAGCAGACTGTGGGTCTCCCTGAAGGCAAGGCATCAAGGTCTTCTCATTTCTCTGATGATGAAGTGCAAATACTGAGCCACAAGCCTTCTGGTCCAATGTGATCCTGGTTCTCCTCTCATCCCATAGGTCTTCTCCTTCCATGCCCTCTGTGTCTCCAAGCAATAGTCACACTCACTGTATTTCTTCTTCTGGAACCAGCCCAGCTCGGCAGCTCTGTAGAGCCCTTGCACTGAGGGTGTCCACTTTCAACAGTTCTTGTCCCATCTTGAAAAGGCTACCTTCCCTCCATCCCTCTGGCCTCAATGTAAATGTCTTTCCAAATGGGACCATCTATCTTAGTGAGACTTCAGCCAATCTCCATAACACTCCGGTCCCATATTTTTGCTTGGCGGCACTGATCACCTCCTAAAATTACTGGCATATGTCTTTCCTCATATTCTGGCCCACGTGGCACTCGACGTGTGTAAGAATGCAAGTCATGAGGACACCACAATCCCGCTCCCAATGTAGCCCTAAGAAACAGGTGTGCTCGGTCCACCTGGGACTAGACGTCAGCTGAGCTGGAGGATGAGGTGAAGAGGGTGTCCTGAGCCCACTGCAGTCTGAATGAGGCACAGGAAATGCACTTGTGACTCCAAGACATCAGACATGTCAGGCAATTGCAGAAGATGGAAATGACATCAGTTGGGAAAAGAATGAATAATGAGGATCCCAAGTACCTGACTTTATTGCTGGAAGTTGTCTCTGATTACCTCCTTTGGCTGGTCATACCCACAGCACAAGGCAATGTCTCTATACACACGTTAACTTCTCACATCAATGTGTTGGGGTGTATGTATGTTTTCTAAACATGGATCCTGCATTGATTCTGTGTAAGTACATCTCTAAATGGTCGCTAACATTTGATGCAAGGTGGAATGATATTGTGTTTTTATTCCCTTGTTTGCTGCTTGCTTCTTGTCGTCTGGCCTCCTCTTGAGTAAACTCAGGTGGTGTCTTTGCACTTGGTGAGCGAGCCAGGTGATACGCTGTTCTTCCCAGAGCCAACACGTCTGGAAGAATGTCAGCCATCCATCACTGATGTAAATTTTGCTCACTTAGCCAAACTCTTGGAAGGGAGGTACTTTACTGCATTTTATTATTTTTGTTTATTTTTTAAGTAAAGGCTACACTCAATGGGGCTTGAATAAAGACCCTGAGATCAAGAGTTGCCTGCTCTACCGACTGAGCTAGCCAGGCAGGCCAGAAGGGAGATAATTAGGACCATGTAAATACCCTGTTTCTCTTCAAAATTGTCCCTATCTTTAGCAAGATTTCATAGTTCATTCCAAGTCCAATCTATACAATGATAGTTGCAAAATGACACACACAGACACATGCATATATGTATTTAGTGTGTGTGTGTGTGTGTGTGTGTGTGTCATTTTGAAATATATATACACCTTTTTCTTCAACTACAGAATTTGCTCCATCTCTACCACTCAGGATTGGGAATTTATTGTAAAGAAAAGTCCTTTTTATCATATAGACAGATATGTAGGTATTCATGTAGATAGAGCAGACAGTATATTTGGATATGTACAAATATATATATTCCTTATGGACACATGCATTGCCATTTTTTCAAATGTTTATAATCTATTCCTGAACTTAATTTATTTGGTGCTCCCATTTTCCCAGAATGGGAGCTTCTTTATTACAGCTCCTTCTGATAAATTCCTCCAATATATATTTTTTAAAGCTTTATTTATTTATTTTAGAGAGAGAGAGAAGGGAAAGGGGCAGAGAGAGAATGAATCCCAAGTAGACTCTCTGCTGAGCATGAAGCCAGATGCAGGGCTCGATCTTATGACCCTGAGATCATGACCTGAGCCAAAATCAAGAGTCAGATGGTTAACCAACTGAGCCACCCAGGTGCCGCAAATTCTTCTAATATTTTTGAGCAGTTTCTTACTTTTTTGCTTTTGAAGAGATTCCAGGTTCATCTTCTATCTACCCAGCCCAAACTGAAATCAGCTCTATCTATAAAACTTGGTACCTTTACAGGGGATTGATATTAGGAACTAATATCTGGGTACAAGTTGTCCTCATGGCTGCTGGGTGCCTGTTTCTTGGCTATTTCAGAAGACAGAACATGAAATGTATGTATGTATGTATAGATATACACATTCTTGGGCTTATGCACACACACACACACACACACACACACACACTTATAAGACAATTGACCCTTAAATGATATGGGTTTGAACCATATGTGTCCACAATGGATTTTCAGATGTGGATTTTTTTCTATAAATACACCAGAGTCCTATAAATGTGTTTTCTCTTCCTTATGATTTTCTTAATCACATTTTATTTTCTCTATCTTACTTTAGTATAAGAACAGTCTATGGTACAAATGCGTTCACTGTTTTGTTATTGGTGAGGCTTTAGATCAAGAGTAGGCTGTTAGGAGTCCTGTTCTGGGGGAATCCAAAGTGACCAAAATGCGTGTTTTTGACGGCACAGAGGTTGGCGCTGATGATCAAATGTTGTTCAAGGGTCAAGGGTCTGTCTGCACACATGTAAAGGCACATCTACCTGGCATGTGCCCATTCTAGGAATCACCAGTTTACAAGGATATTTCAGTGTGAAGCCACTCCCATTGGGCTCTTAGCTTCTCTCGTACGGGTTCCATGTTCCATTAGGAGAACCCTTGTTCCCAACATCAGCAGAGTTAGATTTTCCTCTGGAGTAATTATTTCCATTATGAACCCTGCATGACCTATCAGTATGATGTGTGATGTCTATGTACACACATGCTGCCATTTTGGCAAAATGACATTTGGACATTTCAATGTAAAACTTCCTAGGACTCTACCTCTGAATAGAATGAGTGTGGATTTTCCCACTGCTTTACATAAACAGGAGTGGATTTCACTTATTCATGGAGTAAGACAGAACTTCAGAGAAAATGAGGGTGAGGAGGTGAGACCACGTCAAATAACTCATAGGAACAAGGTTTGCAAATGCTTTATGAACCATTATGGTCAGCTGCACCTAGCATGCAGGAATCTACAGCCCGCTGGTCTATGAAATACACGGTAGGAGTAAACACATGAGCATGTGCATCACAGAAAAGAGGTTTGTCTTTAGTGTCTAATAACCTTTGGGCAGATGGTAATAAATGGTTCCTCTTTGGAGTCATCGTATTTCATGAAAATACAGGACCGTGTTTTCCCTCCCATGGCTGCTTCTTTTCCTGGAAGTTTTATGATGGTTTTGTTAAGAATACATTTGTAACTTTTTACCACCTTTTCCAGCCCCAAATCATTCAACACATAGCCCCGAGACAGAGTGTGAAACAAGAGTGATTGAGAAAGCCCTCCAAGGTCTTTGTCACCATTAATAGTCAAGAGGTGGCAAGGGCGTGATTTGTAGTACATTGTGATTTCCTGGGATATTTACTCTACACCTTGGAAAGCTCATCGTGAGATGGATGGGTAGGCAAGGCGCAGGACCCTGTGGATAAAAGAAGGTGCCACCACCCTCATTATTTCCTACAGACATTCCTTATGTGCTGTTCTCATACGATGCTCCTTCAGGGACCATCCCTTCTTTGAAAGTAGGTGGGCCACGAGGGGACAGGTCAAAGTGCAAGGTGTGATCACTCGAACTGAGCGTGTCTACAATCTGTGTGAATTCAGTGTGTGCCCACGTTGGCCAGAAATACCCAAACAGAAGCAGGAAGGGAGCTGTGCAGTTTCCTCACTCTGACCTGAGGCCCACAGGTGCTGTGAGGAGGGTGAACCCCAGCAACGCCACGACTGGGCTCATGTTCTGCGGAAGGACCTGGATGGGGCTCATGCTCTGCGGAAGGACCTGGAGGACTATTTCACACCCCAGATCAAGGCATCATGAACAAGAGGTGCCATTCTCTGAGAGTACGAGGGAAGAGTCAAAAAGGAGTGAAACACGGCGAGGCAGGCCTGCAAGGCACGCCGATGCGCACGGGCAAATTCCCTGGAAGAGCTCCTTCCACACATCTCCACTGGAGAATCTCTGTGCCACCTTCCCAGAGGGAATGTCGAACATTCCATTCAACGTTTCTTGCTTTTCCTCTCCTTTTCCGTAGTAGTTTCTCTGCTATGCTAATCTCACTCGGTCATTTGTCCTTGTAGCTGGGCTAAAGGAATGAAGCCCTGGGTCAGGGATCCTAAGTTCTGATTCAGCTTAGCTACTGTGTTTTGCAGGAAATATTTTCCGATTCCACTTACATTGGATTGGATGCACCGCAGTCCCTGGTGGGATTCTCATAGAATGCGTTTGTCACTTCCGTGACCTTGTTCCTAACTGTTGGATGGTTTTCATGGAGGTTCGGGAGAACGCCCTCGTCCATTTCCAGAGTTGAGTCCTCCAAAACTGGTGGCTCTCTAATGTGCCCATCCCAGGAAGGGCAGGCTCTAGAGAGTGAGAGGTGCTTAGGAGGGTTGCTGACGACGTCCTAACAGAACGTCAGGGAAAAAAGAGGTGAAATGAGATGCACAGATTCAGCACCTCAGAAATGAGCCGAATTACACGGTATTTGAGTAGAGGACTTGACGATGGAAGAGGACTCATTTTGCTCCCCTCGTGAACACGGTACACACCAACACACACACAGATACGTGCATGCATATACGCACACACAGTCTATATTGAACTTCACCTGCGTCCCTATTTATCCTGATGGAAAAGGTAATGTGAGAGGAGATGCAGACAGTGGGCTGAGTCCAGCCAGTTGGCAGGAAAGTTCATGCAGATGGTGTACCAGGTCAGCCCTGGAAACGCCTCTGTCCACTGGCCACAGTGCTCTGCAGCAAAGAGCCAGCCAGGGACAAAGGCTCACACTCAACATCAGGAAACCGTGAGAAGTTATCGTGGCATCTTCTCAGAAAGATGCCAGGTTAAAAAAAGCAATGAAATAAAGAAACGAAATAGGAAGGAGGAAGGGAGGAAGGAAGGAAAGAAGGAAGGAAGAAGAAAAAAAGGAAGGAAAGGGAAAGGAAGAAAGAAGGAAGGAAACGAAGGAACGAAAGCCAAACAAGCAATGGAATAGGAGGCATGAGAAAAGAATCAGCAGGAAATGTAATTCTGCAGGAATGTGAGATGATATTTTAGAACTCACTTTTGGACGGCACAAATAAATTAAATATATTACGATGCCTTTGAAATACCGTCTCGTGGACACAATGCCTGGAATCTGAGAAGGAACTGAAAGGCCGCAGGAGATGAAGAAAACTCGAAACACACACCCACCGGAAAGGTGATAGCAAAGTAATGTTGTTTTAAAAGTGAAATTGATATGTGGAGCAACGTACAATAGAGCAGAAGACCCGAAAATCATATAAATAGGTAGAGCTGGGGGTTAGATTTCTAAGTCCTAAGCTGCATGAGATAAAGAACAAAAATTCAAAATCCATTAGAGCCGAAATGCCAGCTGTCTCGGGACAGGAGACATAAGCCGTAGTCCTCTGATGAATGAGTGATGCACAACTTTTATTAGTGGCATGGTGGCTTGAAAGGTAACAATGCATCCCAGACCCCGGGGGCAGGTCATAGAGATTCACACACTTCTTCCCGGGAACCGTTATCATTCAAGTGTAAAGATAAGAGAAAGGTATTTTCAAACACAGGAGAGCTTGGGAGTCATAAAGGAGTCTTTCTTCAGTAAAAAATAATAATACCTGAATCCAAAGCCAGCCAGTGGAGAGAATGCACATCCAATCCATATTTAACAAGTCAGTCATGCTAAAAGGCACAGAGGCAGGTGGGTGACAGGTGTCGTCTGCTGCACGAATGCAAACCAGGACCATAAAACCGCTCATAGAAAGAAGTGGATGGGGGCATGTGCCAGGTACCCCTTCAAGTACTTTTCCACCGTCCTTTTCATGGAGAAAGTAAGTGGCTATCTTAAGGATGCTATACTGTGATAGGTGTTTATACAGATGATTAGAGAGTGTGCAGAAATCCCTTGAAAAACTAGAAATAATACAATGCTGAGTTCAAAATGATTATGGGGAGGTAGGAGGGGAATTACTATTTTTTTTTCTTATCCAAACCTTTGTGAATAGGAATCAGGTGTATGTTCATAAGTCAGGATGTGATTTTGAATATATTAATAATAGGCTCTTTAAAGTGTAATCATGGATTACCTAACTTTCATGTTCTGCAAGGAACTTAAAACACAGGCATGCATGAAAAAGAGAGGGAGAGAGGAGGCCGTGTTTCATGGTCAGACTTAAAGAATCAAACACTAAAAATGAAAGCCAGTTTTCTTCCCGCTGATGACCTTTCCCGCCCCTGCGGACTGCCTTCAAATTAACTGTGCTCTTCGAAGTGGGATCTCACAGCAAGGCGTAGGGAAGAACATGGCGCGGCAGGTCAAGGATTTCAGTGCTGTGTGAAAGCAGGAAAAGTGCTCAGGGATGAAGGAGTCTCGAGAAAGGAGAGGTGTGAGGTTTGAAGTGTCCTCCCTGAAGGGTCCATGGCGTCCAAAGTCCAGAAACAACAGAGGGGAAACCAGTAAATCCCTGAGCAGGAATCCACACGAGGTCACCCTGCCCACACCTACGGGAGGGAGTCCACAAGCCAGACGTGGAAGGGGGCTCAGGGGTACAGATCTTCTTATAAACCAGCTTCTACGGTAAAGGGGCTATTTATCCTTTGCACTGATTGGTTATCACCAAGTGGTCAGAATATTAGAGTTTTCTCAAATGATAGCAGAATTGGGAAGTGGCTGCCTTGCATCCCTGTTGCCAAAGCAGGTTAAATTTCGCTTAGGATGTCAGAGGCACAAGCAAGACATGACCCAGGACCAGAGAGTCTTGCAGAATAAATTAAATGAAGCCTTGCTGGTAGGACTAAACTGGTTTCGTCAGCTGAGGGGGCTTTTCTAGGCTGGTCTGCATTTGTTGTTTTTGTTTTATTTTTACAAGGATAAAGGACAAGAGTGGTACTCTGCAAAATGGTTAAGGCAAGGAGTGACAATTTTTTTTTTAAAGATTTATTTATTTATTTATTTCACAGAGGGACAGAGATCACACGGAGGCAGAGAGGCAGGCAGAGAGAGAGAGGGGGAAGCAGGCTCCCCGCTGAGCAGGGAGCCCGATGCGGGCCTCGATCCCAGGACCCTGAGATCATGACCTGAGCCGAAAGCAGAGGCTTTAACCCACTGAGCCACCCAGGCGCCCAAGGAGTGACAATTTTAAGAAGGCAATCATCATGGAGGTTGTATGTGTTTATAGTGTGTGGGTCCCCAAATTCCTACGTGGGAATCCTAGTGGGATGGTGTTAGAGGTGCAGTCTTTCGGAAGGGATTGGGGTCCCATGAAGTCATAAGGGTGGGCTCTAGGATGGGGTTAGTGCCCCCCCAAGAAGAGCAAGACAGAGCTTGCTTTAGCTGGTGCAGCCACTCTGGAAAACAGTATGGAAGTGCCTCAAAAAGTTGAAAATAGAGCTACCCTATGACCCAGCAATCACACTCCTGGGTATTTACCCTAAAGATGCAAAGGTAGTGATCCTCAGGGGCACATGCACCCGAAGGTTTATAGCAGCAATGTCCACAATAGCCAAACTATGGAAAGAACCTAGATGTCCATCAACAGATGAATGGATAAAGAAGAGGTGGTATATATAGACAATGGAATACTATGCAGCCATCAAAAGAAACGACATCTTGCCATTTGCAATGACGTGGATGGAACTAGAGGGTATTATGCTGAGCGAAATAAGTCAACCAGAGAAAGACAATTATCATATGATCTCTCTGATATGAGGAACTTGAGAGTCAGGGCGGGCGGTAGTGTGGGGTGGGGTAGGGAGGAAAAAATGAAATAAGATGGGATCGGGAAGGAGACAAACCATAAGAGACTCCTAATCTCACAGAACAAACTGAGGGTTACTGGGGGTGAGGGGGTAGGGATAGGGTGGATGGGTGATGGACACTGGGGAGGGTTTGTGCTATGGTGAGTGCTGTGAAAGGTGTAAGCCGGATGATTCATAGACCTGTACCCCTGGGGCAACTAATAAAATAAAATTTAAGAAAAAAAAAGGAGGGAGAGAGAGCTTGCTTTTTCTGCGTGTTTCCACCCTGTGGGGACAGATGGACGAGGTAGCCATCTGTCTACCAGAAAGATCTTCAGCAGAACCCACCGACACGGTCACCTTCATCTTCACTCCCCGACCCCCATAACAGTGAGAAACAGCTATGTGCTGTTGGAAAGCTCCCCAGTGTGTGGAGCTTTGACTGAGACGGTCTCCGTATGGAAGAGCTAGTCTATTGTCACCGTGCACCACGGTTCCAAAGATGAAGATACCAGCTCTATTACTGGTGATAGGATGCGTAAATGACTGGCAAATGCAATGTCCTAGAAAAGACCCGTATTTTTCCCTCAGGAAGGAAAGAGAGGCAATCGGAAAGGGAAAGAGAAAATCATTTTGGAAATGCATCAGGTGCATGTAAAGTATTCTCTGGGGGCGTAGAATATGGATGAGGGCGCCTGGGTGGCTCAGTGGGTTAAGGCCTCCGCTTTCGGCTCAGGTCATGATCTCAGCGTCTTGGGACCGAGGCCCGCATCGGGCTCCCTGCTCAACGGGGAGCCTGCTTCTCCCTCTCCCTCTGCCTGCCTCTCTGCCTACTTGTGCTCTCTCTCTGTCAAAAAAATGAAAATCTAAAAACAAAAAAGAAAGAAAGAAAAAATCTTCAGAGGAAACAAAACACACTCAAATAATGACAGAAGATATACAGACTATGATCTTCAGATTGACAATGACATGACAGATGATACATACATGATGTATTATTGAGGACAAGATCAATGACTTTTCTTTTAAGGCACCCATGTAACTATTTCCTCCTACAAAGGGTATGTAGTGTAACCCAGTTTTTCGAAGCTATGTAAGCGGCTTTAGACTGTGGATACAGACAGAAACCATCCAAAGCTTTATTCTATTTATGGCTTTGCCATCATTGAACATTGATGCCTAGAGATTAAAATCTTTTATGATTAATGATGCAAGATATCTACAACAATAGCAACTGGATCGTGGTAGGAATGCAAATGACATTGTTTTCATGACCTGATGGGGCTCATTCCAATAATGCCAGGATGCTCTCACAACAGAAGTGGATGTATGTTTTATGAGTAGGACTATCAATTATTATTTTTCCCTCTACAAAGTAAAATTAAAGAGCAGCTGCATAAAAGGGGTCTTGAATGAGGACAAAATGGTGACACAGGTCATGATCATGGAATGTACGCCGCAGAGGACAAGAGTCAATGTCAGTGGGACCCAGCTGAGTTTTCAGGAGCTGGTGGTGTGATGAGGTCTGGAGCGAGAGTTAGGATGCATGGGGGGCATGGGACAGAGGGTTTCAGGTGTGCACACAGAGGGAAGGTGGGTCCCATGGGCAAAGAGATGTGGATGTCTCTTCACAGATTGGAGGGGTCACTGAGCAGAGTCCTGGCCACCTGTCGGCTGGCATAGGGGGCTGCCCCATGCCTTGCATGGGAATGCACCTGCTCACAGGTGTGCCTTTCCAATAAACATGCTCCAGACGTCATACCAGCCCTGTGTCCTTTATGTCTCAGGTACTTTTTTTTTTTTTTTAAGATTTTATTTATTTATTTCACAGAGGGAGAGAGATCACAAGGAGGCAGAGAGGCAGGCAGAGAGAGAGAGGGGGAAGCAGGCTCCCCGCTGAGCAGGGAGCCTGATGCGGGCCTCGATCCCAGGACCCTGAGATCATGACCTGAGCCGAAAGCAGAGGCATTAACCCACTGAGCCACCCAGGCGCCCTATGTCTCAGGTACTTAAGACACTCCCTGACTTTATTTTCGGTATTTTGAGACAGGATTCAGCTGCCTGTTACTTGTTCCCTTTTTTTCTTTCCATGCGAATCAAATATTTGTCTCCCCCATCACTTGTGGTTTCCCCCACCGGCAGTGCAGAGAGACAAGACAGAGGAAAACCCTATAATGTTGCTTGGGAGGTTTAAGAGCCCTGAAACTCTGCAGCAGATTTCAAGAAAATACTACATTGAATAAACTCATCTATATAAATAATTTGCAATAATGTTTTCAGAAGAGGATTCGAGTCCTATTAAGCATCTTTGGTAGATGAAAACATACAGTTCACAGTTAGATGGGGATGATGGTCTTCTCCATGGATCATGCTGGCCTAAAGCAGAAATAATGGGGAATTGATTTTCCCAAATCAAAACAAAATGATGTTGTTACTCCCTGGCATTTTCAGAAAGCTACTGGTACGGAAATCCTAGGCTTGTCACACTTTGTGAATATAGGGAGCAGGGGAGAAAATTCGGTATATAGGGAAAAAAGAGTATGTTTAAGGATCTTTCTGTAAAAAAAATTACGCGTTGGGCGCCTGGGTGGTTCAGTGGGTTAAAGCCTCTGCTTTCGGCTCAGGTCATGATCTCGGGGTCCTGATCTCAGGGTCCTGGGATCCTGTCCCGCATCGGGCTCTCCGCTCAGTGGGGAGCCTGCTTCCTCCTCTCTCTGCCTGCCTCTCTGCCTACTTGTGATCTCTCTCTGTCAAATAAATAAAATAAAAATCTAAAAAAATTATGCATTTATCAAAATCATATAATTTAGTCATTTACATATACAGGTCAGGGGTGCCTGGCTGGCTCAGTCAGTGCGGCAGGCAACTCTTGATCCTGGGGTTATAGGTTTTTGCCCCATGTTGGGTGTAGAGATTACTTAAACATAACATCTTTTAAAAAAAAACATAAAAAAATAGGTCTGGCAGCCAATGTTACAATGATATGTAGATGAGTGTGTTGTCCTCACAAAGCCTACTGACAAAGGAAAGAGAGAGGGCATCCATAAAGCATTCAGAGAGTACCAGAAAACACTGATGAGTGCTGGGAGGTAGGCGTTCTGATCCAAGTGAGTCCCATCTACACTGCAGAGTGAATACTGGGATTCTTTGTTTCTGCAGGTCATGACATCATGACATCATGACATCATGACATCATGACATGACATTGTGACATCTGACCTCATGAGTCCGAGACCACATTTCAACAAGCTGGTGAGAAAATTAGACTTCACCTATTTTGCATTGCCATAGATGTGTCATGTGTCTGGGGTGGGCTTCTTTGTGGCTCATTTCCTCATCCATACATGTCTTCAGTGTTTATCACCCAATGTGCTTCCATGTGGTGTTTTGCACAGAGACATTTGCCAAGGGAGAATCATGCAGCTATTTCAGATTTAGGAATGAGAGCACAAGTAGGCTTCTTGCTTGCAAAGCTAACACGCTATACCTATGATTTGTCTTCCGCTTTCTGAAATACACTCCTAGAGGTTGAGTGAATTCCTTCCCGCCTTCTCAGTGTATGCATCCCTCAGAATCATCACTCTCTCCGAGACACTCAACATAACTTCCCCACATTGTTTGCTGATTTTAAAAACACAAAAATCAGACAATTGACTTATTGGCAATTTCTTTTTTCTTCCTGGCCTTCTATAAAAATTTCCTGAGCCTAGAAAGCTCCATACCTGAAACACCTTTAAATGAGGGAATGAAAACATAAATACTTGATATCTCAGTGGCCCGGGGGAGATAAAAAGTGGATTGCTTCAGAATGATAAGGGGCTCCCAAGTGTGTTGGGAGAAACAGATACGGAAAAGTCCACTGAATGAGGTGTCATGAGACCTGAAGGGTGAAGCATGGGTGCTCCTCAGAGGCAGAGGAAAAAGGAGGGATTCTAGCAGGGGTTACGTAGTACATATACGCAAGGAGAAATTTAAAAAACATGCCCATGAAATTCAATAGAATGGATCCATTTGACAATGTGGACAGGGAATACCTTGTGGAAATGAGTGACAAAAACAATAAAACAAAATGAAAGGGGAGGAGTGGGCTGGAGTCTTCCAGGAATCGAGGGTGGTGATACCAAGCTGTGAACTGAGAAGTATAATTGATTCAACTGAAAGCTAAGAGTTGCAAAGAAGAGAATATTTTACTTGTAGTCTATCTACCTACTCATCCATCTATCCATCGTCCATCATCTGTCTATATATCTCTCCTTAACTGTTTCTCTATCATTTATCGATCTATCTTGATCGGTAGATCAATGGATGGACAGATGGATGGATGGACACATGGATGGATGGATGGATGCATGCATGCATGGATGAATGGATGGGTGGGTGGGTGGATGGATGTATGAATGGATGGGTGGGTGGTTGGGTGGTTGGATGGATGCATGGATGGATGGATGGAAAGATAGGTAGATCATACATAGAGATAAGTACACACATGCAATGTTAGTTATGTACACAAAATATAAGAGATGAGGGACACCTGGATGGCTTAGTCGGTTAAGCATCTACCTTGGGCCCAGGTCATGATCCCAGGGTCAAACTGTCCACCGTACTCACTGCTTCATCAGTTGCATATAACACTCAGTGCTCATCACATCACATGCCCTTCTAAATACCCATCACATGGTTAGCCCATCCCTCCCACCCCCCTCCCTTCTGTAACCCTCAGTTTGGTTCCTGGAGTCCAGAGTTCATCATGGTTTGTATCCCTCTCTGATTTATTCCCATTCAACTTTCCCTCCCTTCCCCTGTGGTCCTCCATATTCCTTATGTTCCACATATGAGTGAAACTATAGGATAATTGACTTTCTCTGCTTGACTTATTTCACTTAGCATAATACCTTCCAGTTCCATCCATGTCGATGCAAATGGTAGGCATTCATCTGCTCTGATGCTTGAGTAATGTTCCATTGTAAATATGAACCACATCTTCTTTATCCATTCCTCTGTTGAAGGACACCTTGGGTCCTTCCACAGTTTGGCGATTGTGGACATTGGGGACATGGCCCTACTTTTCACTACCTCTGCATCTTTGGGGTAAATACCCACTAGTGCAATTGCTGACTTATAGGGCAGCTCTATTTTTAATGTCTTGAGGACCCTCCATCCTGTTTTCCAGAGTGGCTACACCAGCTTGCATTCCCACCAGCAGTGTAAGAGGGTTCCCCTTTCTCCGCATCCTCGCCAACACTTCTTGTTTCCTGAATTGTTGATTTTAGCCATTCTGACTGGTGTGAGGTGGTATCTCACTGTGGTTTTTTTTTTTTTATTTTTTTTATTTTTTTTATTTTTTTTTTAAAGATTTTATTTATTTATTTCACAGAGGGAGAGAGATCACAAGGAGGCAGAGAGGCAGGCAGAGAGTGATGTTGAGCACTTTCTCCTGTGTCTGTTGGCCATCTGGATGTTCTTCTTTGGAGAACTGTCTGTTCATGTCTTCTGCCCATTTTTTAATTGGGTAATTTGTTTTTTGGGTGTTCTGTTGTATAACCTCTTTATATATTTTGAATGCTATTGTTGAATATGTCATTTGCAAATATCTCGTCCCATTCAGTAGGCTGTCTTTTAGTTTGGTTGATGGTTTCCTTTATTGCACAGGAACTTTTTGAGGATTCTCCATACTGTTTTCCACAGTGGCTGCACCATTTCTCATTCCCACCAGTAGTGCAGGAGGGTTGCCTTCCTCCACATCCTCGCCAACACTTGTTGTTTCCTGTCTTGTTACTTTTAGCCGTTCTGACGGGTGTGAGGTGGTATCTCATTGTGGTTTTGATTTGTATTTCCTTGGACTGTATTATTCTACAAACACACCACAATGGATTGATCCTACGGATGGCAGGTGGGGTGACTGATTCTCCTTGAAGCTCTTCGAAACAATGCACCTGCGAACATTGGTTTCTTGGGTCACCTCGGTTCCCAGAGAATATGATTACAAGTAGAGTTTCTGGGACCTGTTGTGATTTGCACTCTGTGGGTTCTCCGAAGGCCTAAGTCTGAGTCCTCCTGTTTCTCACTGGAAAACTGAAACACAGCATTTGTTTGACGGTTTCGGTGCGTGAGGGCGTTCCCGAGGTGCTCTGTGGGCGTCATGAGGGTGGCCTCAAGCATTTGTTTTTGTTGGTTCCCATGTCGCCGCACAGAGAGGCCCAGAGACAACTCAAAGAACTGGATTTAGGGGATTTAATTGGCCTCGGGTGACTCGAGGTTCCCTCGGCTCCCAAATCCAGCTGAACTGCAAGGGATGCCCCGAACTGCCTGTGCTTTTCATGGGTTGAGCTAATCCTGCTGACAGGCAGCCGGTGCGTGACCACACTTGAGGCAGTGGCTTTGCAAAGTAAATCCGATTATCGGCATGTCCTCCCGGCTCCTCACCAGGGCCTCCCTCCCTCTGGAGACATGATTAAAATCAGACCCCAGCGTGTTCCAGGAAGACCCATGGAAAGACTCATCCGGAAAGAAAGAACCTATCATCCAGGAAAGAGGATGTATTCACAGCCATGCAGAATGGGACCTTTCATTTCAGGGAAATCAGACACCTCTTGAGATCCTGCCTATGTCAACTCACGGAGACAGCGTCAAGAAGTGTCCACAAAGGAAACATTGCAACCTTCTTCAAAAGAACGGGAGGGGCTGTGTCCAAGCTTTCACTATTTAATGCAAATTTGATTTGTTTCCTGATTGAGGAACTTTGGGGGGGGACATGTTTAAAAGTCTTTAAATTTTACTGAAGATAAAATTAGAAACACGTGCACACATACGTATGCATTCAGATATACACTACTGCACAAAAAATGTAACTTGAGCAAAACTTAGAGCAAGCAAAAGTTACATGACTGCCCGGTGCAAATAGTGCTCTAACACGGTGCAGGTAGTGGGTTTTAAGACTTTGGAGGCAATGATAAATGTTAATCCAAGAGGCTGTTTGACTAGCCTAAAGGACCATTTTTTTTTTTAAAGATTTTAGTTATTTATTTGAGAGAGAGGGAAAGCAAGAGAGATCACAGAGGGAGAGGGAGAAGCAGGCTTCCCCCGAGCAGGGAGCCCAACGTGGGACTTGATCCCAGGACCCTGGGATCATGACCTGAGCCAAAGGTAGACAATTAATCGACGGAGCCACGTAGGTGCCCTTCCCGATATTTTAGATATTATCGTCTTACGAGACAGCTTGCAAATACTTTCTTCCATTCCATAGGTTGCCTTTTAATTCTGTTGAATGTTTCCTTTACTTTCAGAAGCTTTTTACTTTACCGTAATCTCACTTATTCTTGGTTTTTAGCATCGTAGGGGTAACTTGCGGTATTCGCTAATGTCTCAGGAATCTGTGATGACGCAAGCAAGTTTGCCCCGTTCCAAATGTGACCGGGACTTTGATGTTCCACTTCCTGGATAAAGTCCTTAGGAAGATGCCGTTTGCCATAGGACTAAATTTCATTAATTTATTATGGAAATGCATCCTAGTGGAAACTTAAAATCTGCTGCTTCTCAAGTGAAAACAAGTGGCCAGGGATCAGCCAGTTGAGTTGACAAGTAGCTCTGCGAGCTTGCTTTCTAAAAGTTGCACTGTGATGTCCCAAAGCCAGACACGTTCCCTTGATGGTTTCCCCACTGGGACCCGTTCCATGTTTCCGATGGCATGAGGCACACCACCTCTTTCCCTGCAGCAAACACATGGGGGAAACAGTAGCATTAAGTGAGAAACTTCTACCCGCTGATACTTTGTGTTCCCAGTTTACTGTGAAACTTTCCGAGGATCTCGTCACGTGTGTTTGTGAGTTCCCGATTTCGCAAAGGCAGGGAACACAAGCTGAAAGAGTTCAGTACTTGATGCAAATGCAGCTAGTATGCACTTGGGAAAGTTGAAAGCCCAGTATTTTGACATCAAAAGTGATTCTATGCAGGCGCCAAATCCCAAACCTGGCCTTTGGCAACGTTCAAGGAAATACAAAAACAGAACCGGATGGTCCATAGTGGTCATTATAAATTCAAACACACCCACAGTGGATTGTCCACACCTGTATCCGTAAGAGATTTGTAGGCAAGACACAAGCCAAGCCAAACCATCCAATGCTAGGACAGCTGTTTATACTCTAGAAATCCTTTTTTCTTTACTAAGGATTTTATTTATTTGAGAGAGAGAGCATGAGTGGGGGTGAGGGGAAGTGGGAGAAGAAGAGTCCCTGCTGAGTACAAAGCCTGATGCAGGACTCGATCCCTGGACCCTGGGATGGTGACCTGAGCCGACGGCAGACGTTTAACTCACTCAGCCACCCAGGTGCCCTTCTAAAAAGCCTTTTAAATTCAGGGCATTCCTTTTTCACACCCTGATAAATTCAACGTGGACATCTAAGTGTTAGACAGCTGACTCCATTTTTTACATGCAATATTGTTTGAGATACGTCTTTGTCCTATGTGACTGCAACTGATTTTCAAATACCATTTCTTCACAATCCAAATTGGAACTGAAACCAGAGGGATCAATTATTCTCAATTCACTAAAAACAGGCTCTCCTTATGAGCTTTCTTCTTCAGTAACTTACAGCGGGTGCAGATTGGGTTTTGGACAGTTTTTATAAATTTTTAATTTGGATAATTCATGTAATTGAATATTCTCCTAAGTTCTGTTAATTTACAATGTCATAGGATGTTATGTGATTGTAAGGTTTATATAACATTTGCGGCTTTAAAATTCCATTTTTATTGTATTGTGTTATTTTTTTTCTTTGTCATGCACGGAGATGCTGACCGTGGGGCCTCGAGTCATAAGTGGCTTTATGTTAATGACCTTGATATTTCTGTCAAGTCAGTGTTTTTAAATTGCAGCCCGTGTCTTTCTAAGAAAGGGTTTAATTTTTTTCAAAAGGCAGTGAACCATCTCTTTTCCCCATCCTTTCCTCCTTTCTTTTTATGGGAAAGGCATAACAGAATCAAAATGCCCTATTATCCTGATTAAAATTTTATAACACCAATCAGAAGTTCTCAGCTGCCGAGAGGAGCACTTTTCCCGGGCCAACAAATCTCAGAATGTACCTGAACTTTAATTTATCCAGTTGAAACACAGGGAGTTGTCACTTCTGACCTATAAAAATGGCAGTTTCATGACTCATCCAGCATTGTAAGTATAGTCTTTGCACATATGAATAAAACAGTAGACCAAAGATGACGTATTTCTAATCTTAGTTTGATCAAACCAAAGGAATTGCCACAAATGATTCCTAATGCAACAAAATATTGCTTTCATGACATTTTTCCAGAATGGGCTTTAACCGATGCTCCCAGCTCATCCCATCCAACAGTTAATGAGTGCAAAGTGTACCTGCAATCCATTTCTTTGCACTGAAATTTTTGAAGGACAGGGCACAGAGAGAAATGCCTTTAATGCTCCGTTGATAAACTCTTGTCTAAGCCCCCTTGGAAGCATTGGGAACCCACACAGAAGCATCAACTTCACTTCCTAGCTTGCAAGTTAAACATTTAAGCCCTAAGCAGGTCTCGGGAAGCACAGGTACATTTGTGTTCCGTAACTGGATATCATGTACAGAAATAATGTTTTCGTTCTTTGGGAACTAATAGCCCCGAGCCACCTTGCAAAATGGCAAACCAATTATGTTGACAAAGCGTGGCTTATTAATTTACGGCATGCTCTCTGATTATGCAAGTTTACCCATGGACGCACATTGTTATGCAAAGCACATTTGGGCACCATTTGTCTCGCCAGGAAGGAAAGCAGGTTGTATTTTTTTACCAGGTATCGTCACAAATATTTTAATGCCTGATGTCTCGGACGCTTAATTGGAAGTCTGTCGCTAAGAGACTCACCGAAAAGCATGATAGAAACATATTGGGACCCAAAGGCAATTTAATTATATTCTATATGGAAAGATGGGAATGGTCCCCACGGCCACAGAAGCAAAAAATAGCCTTCTTTTACGTGACACTCTGTTCCCTAACTAGGTGGGGCATGGACAGCCAAGCAGGACAGGAATGGAAGTTGGGGATGGTGCCCCTAACATTTCAGAACGCTGCTGGTGGCTCACGATGGATCTGTATGATATTTGATGCTTGGACAGGAGTGGTGAGGTCTGTCTTCACAGGAGACTGCAGAGCAGGAAGAAAAATACGACCATCCTTCTGGTTGATTGATGGCATGGAAAAAGGACAAAGTAAGCCCATGATAACCTGGTTTATGCCAGAACGGTAGGAAAGTCTGGGTGACCAACGGAGGACAGGTGCCAAGGACCCAGCAATGAATTTGTTAGTTTATTCCTGCCTCTTTGACTCAAGTGTCAAGGGATACAGTAACAGATTCTTAACTTTTCTTTCTTCCTTTCCTTCCTTCCTTCTTTCTTTCCTTTCTTTTTCTTTTCTTTCTTTTTCTTTCCTCCTTCCTTCCTTTCTTTCTTTTTCTTTCTCTCTCTCTTCCTTCCTTTCCTTCTTTCCTTCTTTCTTTCTTCCCTTCCTTTTCTTTCTTTCTTTCCCTTTCTTTCCTTCTTTTTCTTTCTTTCTTTTCTTTCTTTCTTTTTCTTTCTTTCTTTCTTTCTTTCTTTCTTTCTTTCTTTCTTTCTTTCTTTCTTTCTTTCTTTCCTTCCTTTCCTTCCTTCTCTTTCTTCTTTTCTTTCTTTCTCTCTCTTTCTTTTCTTTTTTTAAGTAATCTTTATGTTCAGCGTGGGGCTTGAACTCACAACCCCGGGATCAAGAGTCTCATGTTCTACCGAATGACCCACCCAGGCACCCCCAGTAGATGGTTTTCACAGACAGACATTAATAATGTTGTGTTAAATACATATTCCTTTCATATAGGCATACATAGTAAGCAAATGGCGTCAACCTCTGTCCATGTCACTGATTTACAATCAATCTTTAGGTAACCACTCTTTGCTCTTGGATATATTGCTGGGTGAGACTTAATTTGCCACAGGGATTCACTTGCTACAAATGATCACAACTGACGTCATAATGAAGGAGGGAAGTCTTAAACAAGAGAACAGACCTGCGTCTAGATGGTTCTAATCTTGGGTGGATTTAAAGGATTTCTCTGTAAAACAACCCATCTGAGTTTTTGCCATATCGACTGGCTTCTCATAGCAAATAACCTGGATTCAGTGTTTAGTCTCCATCAAGGGAACAAAAGCGACACATAAAAATGAATAAGTTACAAAGGAAAATCCATTCACCTCAGATAGAGCACACAATTCAAGTGTAAGAGAGCTAATCAGCAGACTCGCGGTTCTTTTGTTTATGCACTGTATTTGTCTTCTTTTTTTTTTTAAGATTTTATTTATTTATTTGACAGAGAGAGATTACAAGTAGGCAGAGAGGCAGGCAGAGAGACAGGGAGAGGAGGAAGCAGGCTCCCTGTTGAGCAGAGAGCCCGATGTGGGCCTCGATCCCAGGACGCTGAGATCATGACCTGAGCCGAAAGCAGAGGCTCTAACCCACTGAGCCACCCAGGCGCCCTGTCTTCTTTTTTTTAAATAAAGCTTTTATTTATTTATTTGAGAGAGAGCGAGCAGGAGCCAAAGGGAGAAGAAGAAGCAGGCTCCCCGCTGAGCAGGGAGCCCAGTGCAGGGCTCAATCCCAAGACCCTGAGATCATGACCTGAGCCGAAGGCAGATGCTTAACCGAGTCACAAAGGCACCACTGTATTTGTATTTTTTTTAAAGATTTTATTTTTTTATTTGACAGAGAGAGAGAGCGATCACAAGTAGGCAGAGAGGCAGGCAGACAGAGGAGGAAGCAGGCTTCCCGCTGAGCAGAGAGCCTGATGCGGGGCTCCATCCCAGGACCCAGAGAGCATGACCTGAGCCGAAGGCAGATGCTTAAGCAACTGAGCCACCCAGGCACCCCTTGAATTTGTATTTTTAAAGTGAATTTCCCTGTTGAAAAATACAGTAAATATGAAACAAATGAGCTCTTGTTTAAATGAAAAGTGAAGCCATGTTTTGATGGTGTTGTACAAAAAGTCATACCATTTCAATGAGTACTTCTTTTTTTGGGTTCGTGATAATTATAGAATTTAGATATAAATGGTCATTCCTCTGCCAATACCTTCTGCTTCCCATTAAATGAATTTACTTACAGAAGTCAAGTTCAATGAAGTGCGTCTACTTCAGAAAACCTGACAAAGAAAATGAAATTGTGGATTGCCCCAAATTCAAATATCCTTTCCTGATGACTACATGAAATAGAAGAGTTGTGTTGTAATATAATTTGTGTTCTCTAATATTCACTCGAATATTTTGGTTACAATTTTACAAAAACAAATCCATTTCTCATCATTCTTCTCCCATGTGGGAACCTCAGTAAGTCTTATTTCTCAAATGCCAAATATCATATAATTTTCTGCATTGTATTAATATCTGTAGCCAACAGCTTTGCCTATGGTTAAGAAGAGCAAGACAACGTCTCACTCATTTGAGCATCTGTGTGGTGGGTTTTGAGGTCAGTCAATCTGTTTTCTGTGAATGCTGTTCCATAAATTTGGGGAATATTGTTACGAGATGTCTTCAAGAATGAGAAAGGATGCACAGGTATGTTGAAGGAATATTTACTTTCTTCCCTCCACAAAGCAGACTGCAAAAGTCTTACAGATTTTGGATATTTGATGATTTTCTTGGGGCAGTCTATCACAATTATAAATATCTCTACTGTGGCATGATTTACATGCACGCGAGAAAATACATTTTGCCTTTGTGTTATTTTCCAGTATAAAATATGGAATATGAAATTTGCAAACACAGAAAAGGAGAAACAATTACAAAAAAAGGAAATCAGATATATTTGTTTTAGTGCTTTTATAAGGCATTTCCTTGGTATTTCTGTTGTTTTTTTTTTAACTTTAGGCAGCAAGATATACATGCATGTGAATTTTCATATTTTGTTTCATTCAAGATAATATTGGGGTTCTTTTCTCACATTGTTTTTCTTCTTTCAATTATTATTCTCTATCCAAATGGATTCCGCAATGAGTGGATCTTTGGTGGTTTGCCTCCTACCAGAAGGGCAGGATCTTTCCTGTCTTCCCTTATTTTCGCTATCCCTAGGAGAATCTTTGCATACACACCTTACTCTATAATTTTGATTTATCATTGTAAGAGTCCATTAAGTGTAATTATTGTGACAAACAATATGGCTTTAAGGTCACTAGTTCACAAACACAAAGATTTTTTTTTCTTAGAAGATAATCATCACAATAATACGGCCAACCTCATTCTGTAGAAATGTTTTATCGACCAGCATTTTAATCATCTGAAGTGGTCTTTAAAAAAAAAAGAAGAGGGGCTGGCTCAGTAAAGCAGAGGCAGCGGGGGAAGATGGCGGCGGCCGTGCCACAGCGGGCCTGGACCGTGGAGCAGCTGCGCAGCGAGCAGTTACCCAAGAAGGACATTATCAAGTTTCTACAGGACCACGGTTCAGATTCGTTTCTTGCAGAACATAAGTTGTTAGGAAACATTAAAAATGTGGCCAAGACAGCTAACAAGGACCATTTGGTTACAGCCTACAACCATCTTTTTGAAAGTAAGCGTTTCAAGGGTACTGAAAGTATAAGTAAAGTGTCTGAGCAGGTGAAAAACGTGAAACTTAATGAAGATAAACCCAAAGAAACCAAGTCTGAAGAGACTCTGGATGAGGGTCCACCAAAATATATAAAATCCGTTCTTAAAAAAGGAGATAAAACCAACTTTCCCAAAAAGGGAGATGTTGTTCACTGCTGGTATACAGGAACACTACAGGATGGGACTGTTTTTGATACTAATATTCAAACGAGTTCAAAGAAGAAGAAAAATGCCAAGCCTTTAAGTTTTAAGGTTGGAATAGGCAAAGTTATCAGAGGATGGGATGAAGCACTCTTAACTATGAGTAAAGGAGAAAAGGCTCGACTAGAGATTGAACCAGAATGGGCTTATGGAAAGAAAGGACAGCCTGATGCCAAAATTCCACCAAATGCAAAACTCATTTTTGAAGTGGAATTAGTGGATATTGACTGAAATAGCAATGCTTCAGATATAAAGACACCAGCAACAATAAAACACGGCCTTGAAGAAACTTATGTAACTAATTAGGGCTGGTTACTATTGTAAGGGAAGAGTCAACCGGAAAATTCAAGAATTCAGATATTGTTTACCCAATCCCCAACTTTTAATATACGTAATCCATTATAATTCCCTAAAGTTTGAAATATTTCACTACAGCTATGTAAAATACTGGTTAAGGAGAAATGATTTTCCTTGTACCTCATGTTGTAAACTAAAAGGCTCAATAAAAACATATTCAATGTCAAAAAAAAAAAAAAAGAAGAAGAAGAAAGAAAGTCATTTTACCATGAAAATGTCTGCCCCGTTACTGAAAGTGCACTTGGTACTAAGTGTTACTAAGGAAGAAACACCGTTTTGTCGTCTTTTTCTCGTTCGCATTGCACAGAACTGCCCGGACTTGTCCATGGGCGAGGTTTTGTAATTTTATTTATATTTTATATATTTATATTGGCAGGATCTACTTTATATTGTTTTTTAATTTTATTGCTATTTCAGCTAACATTTTCGGATTGATCTTTCAGCGTGCTATGTGGAGACCACTGACCTTCCCGTTCGCTCCCCAGCAGCTCACTTGCGGCCCGAGGACAGTGTCTCCGCATCGCAAACAGCAGATCCGTGTAGACAGCAGAGAAAAGAATTGCGCAGTGTTCTCCATCCCTTGAAAGCGCTGGCCTGTCTGCTTAAGGACCAACCCATGTTTGTTGAAATTACTCACCGTGGAGCCCACTCATTAATCAAAGGTTTCCTCTCCCCCATGTATAAAAATGACGGAGGTTTGGTTTCCCCATCACGCAGACAACACAGGTGGGCTTGAAGGCTGGATAAAAACTCAGACGATCAATCACTTGACCTTTTTGCAGAGTCAACCAAAATGCAGACGGTAGCCGACACATGGAGTTACTTTAAACGGTTGGTGGTAAGCTCTTGACTTGAACTATTCTTGTGCGCATCTTGAAGTTATAGAATTCCCTTAAAACATCAGGGCAGTCAGTTATTGTCCATAATTTAAAGTTTGGGTTTTAAAATTTGGGTTTTCTCAGTCCAACTGGAGTATTGCCATCACATATTATGTTTCTGGGTTTTTTTCTTTTTTTCTTTTTACATATTATGTTTGCAATGGTTTTGGTATGTAATAACAAAAAGGTATATATAGGGCGCCTGGGTGGCTCAGTGGGTTAAAGCCTCTGCCTTCGGCTCAGGTCATGATCTCAGGGTCCTGGGATGGAGCCCCGCATAGGGCTTCCCTGCTCAGCAGGGAGCCTGCTTCCTCCTCTCTCTGCCTGCCTCTCTGCCTCCTTGTGATCTCTAGCTCTGTGTCAAATAAATAAATAAAATCTTTTTCAAAAAAAGTATATATAAAAAAATAAATAAAATAAAATTTAGGTTTTGTTTCAAAAATCGGGTTTGTTGCCTTAGTATCTTTAAGTTGATAAATCTTCACACATGTTTAAAATATATCCACGTAAAAAAACAATAGCTACATTCACTCCTCCGGAAATCTGAAACAAATTCCAGATTCCCAGATTAACCAACGGCAGCGATTTTGTTACCACTTAACTGAAAAAAGAAAAAATCAGAAACTAGAAACTTCCTTCAGTTAGAAAGCCTGCATTTTTACCTTTGCTTCCATGCAAACGTTTATTTAATGTTTTAATTTTTTTTCTTTGTCAGGTGATGTGGTAGTTGATAGAGAAAAAGGAATAAGAAAGGAAAGACTGGATAGAAAGGAAACAGAGCAAAGTTCTTGGGGGGAAATGGAAGAGGCCCCGTAAAAAGCACACTGTCCTTGGCACGGCGAGGCGCCTTGGGGACCCGAACTGGGGCAACAGTGAGTTGCCGGAAGCTACGTTCTTTATGGGCCAGCCCCAGGGTCCAGGAAGGAAAGTAACCATTCCTCAGTGGGTGTTCACACACAGCAAAAGGGGTCAGCTGTCCCCCGGCAGCACATACTGGATCTGGACGCATCCCGGGACCTGCCCGCTCTGACCCCAGGGTGGACCGAGACCCAGGAGGGTCTTCTGTCTCGTTCCCTTTTCCAGACCACGACTCGGACCCCGAGAAGCTCACTGCCCTGCCGGTGCTCACGGAGGGAAGAAGTGGAGAATGTAAAGGCCAAGAGCCTGATTCCAGAACTTGGACTTGAGGCCTGGATCTGCGACAGCTTGCTCGGTACAAACATGGTGACAAGACACATAGGCAGACACAAACCCATGATCAGATCCAAAGAGCAGTCGCTTGAATACCCAATCTGTGTGGATGGGGAGAAGTTATTGGAGGGGGAAATAGTCTTATTTTATTTTAAACATAATGATTGGATTTTCGGTAGAACATAGAAACATTTCCAAATGGACCTATGCATAAACATATGATATTCATATATATTTATATATGTGCATGATAAAAATATATGTATAAATATATGCCTGTAAATATATAAAAGCACAAAAATGTATACACACATGCATGTAAATATACACATATAAACATACACACACATGCATAAATACACACATAAATAAACATATACACAGATAGATCCCTTCACGCCTCTTTATTTCTATATTTATGATTTTTAGGTTAACTGTATGCCCAGCGTGGGGCTTGAACTCACGACCCTGAGATCAAGAGTCGCGTGCTCTACGGACTGAGCTGGCCAGACTCCCCGTCTCCTGCCTCTTTAATACCTTGGTTGGTGTTTGTATTTTCCAAGCATATGGCCCTTGAAAGCTTGCTCTCAGCCCTTCCACACAACCCAGACTGTACCACAGGAGTCCGTCAGGGGGCTGGACAGCAGGTCCCTGATGCTGCACAGGGAGGGGCCCTGCGATGCTTTTCTCTAGTTCAGAGGAGTGTCTCATTGCTCACAAGGAGAGACCTGGTGGAGCCGTCTCTGGACGAATTCAGAGAGATGTTAGCAGGTGATAAAGTCACTGCATGTGTCCCATGGGAGAGGGAGTGGAAAGATGGTGCCTCCCTACGACGCTCCAGCAGTCCCTGGCGCAGACACAACAGAAGCAAAGAGCCTTCTGCAAGAGACACCCCCTTAGTCACCTCTTCTCTTTAGGGTGCACCCTCTCATGGGCACACAGCTGGGTTCCTGGCACGCCTAACATTTTACCAAGACCACATGCAAAGTAATGATCACGCGAGGATGCCTGCTAGGGATTTCTTGCTCATCTCAGAGTCTTCCAGTTTAGAGAGGTAGCTTGCTTTCATGCATAAACCAGAGAAGAGGTCTTGCAACTCTGTCAAGGTGACAAGGATATCTGAGTGTGCATCGAGTAACAAAAAAGAGATTCAGGCCTTGTGTTAACACTGCTGCTGCCCACAACACATGCATTTCTGGGCTGGGGTGTGTTCACTGTACATGCACAGACTTCTGCACAGAGGGGAGCAGAATGCAATAGGGAGACAGGTCCTCTGTGTTTGCAAGTTGACTTCATAATCCCTGCCCACCTCACTGAAACTCAGCCACCCGCTGTCTTCGGCTCACAGGGTTATGTGTCTCTAGAGGAACGTGCATACCACCATCGGCCCCCTTCTCCAGAGTTTTAACAGGCAACACGGAAAAAGCACGATCTTGTTGGGGACAGTTTCTACTGGGAAAGTATCAGCCTCTGGGGACCCAACCAAGCTATGCAGGGATCCCCATTTTCAGGGAAATGTGTTTCACCGATGCGAGAAGGGAGCACAAGCAAGGCCCAGAGGCGTGTTCATCACGTTCTCCAGAGGAAGAGAAAGAACGGGATAAGTAGGTAGGGATCCAGGTACAGCTGCAGAGACAGAGACTGATGTAGATCGGTTCGGAGTGTTCTTAAGGAAGGGACTCTAGTAGAGGCTGAAAAACCCTCATGTCTTTATACAACGTTGCCAAGCTGGAGGTCCAGGAAAGCAGAAGACATTGTAGACCAAAGGCCAGCAAGCTCGAGGCCCAACACGGGTCAGTGCTTCAGCTGGCATCTCAGAGAAGGAAGACACGGCGATGTCCCAGCACCACGGACAGGCAGGAAGACTTCCTCGTTACTTTGTCGTTTCTCGGTCCACCACTCGCCACCTGAGTAGGTGCGGCCCACCCAGAACAGGACGGCAACGTTTTCTACTCATTCTACCAATTCCAATGCCCAGCTCATGCACACGTATCCTCACAGACCACTGGGAACCGCGTCTGACCAAATACCAGGGCGCCCTACCTCCCAGATCAGTTGATGCACAAAGTTAAATATCACAATAGGCCCTCGGAAGGTTAACCTTGGTGAGATTTTTTCTCTGTTAAGAAAACAAACAAGCCCACTGGAGAATTATTTAAAAAAAAAAAAACAACTCTAGTAGAAGGTCCCTCCTTTCACTCTGCTATCATTTAAATACATCCCAGATCCTGAGATGTTATACGTTACTTTGTCTTTTAGGAAAGTGAAGCTTCACATTAATGGGTTTTGTATCTCACCCATGAATTTTATTCTAACATGCTCCCTTTTTAAAAAATGTTCTTCCTGATGAAGATTTTCTAGCCTCCGTAATTACTGGAGTCCCCTAAATGCTCTTGGAGCTGGCTCTACTATTGAAAATATCCTGCCTTTAATTTTCAAATCCATCAACTCATTTACATGGGTTCCTTCTTGATTTGCTTGACTCAGGTTTTCAGCTTTTAAAATATTCTATTTTGCCACAGGAAATGCAAGCAATGATAACCACAACTTCAATGTTTCGGAAGCCCAGAGATGGGAAGGAGATGGTGTGTAAGTGGGCTGTTGAGGCAAGGGGTGAGACAGCGACTTTCTTCAGGGAAGAATGGGAAAGGGTCAGTCGATATTCAATAACTTAGAAGGGTCAGAAAGTAATGTTTCAGGAAAATTTAGTGGAAGACTGGACAGGTGGGAACAGGGCGCTAAGGAAGGAAACTGGCGCGATGATTCTCATTTCATTGGGGGGTGGCAGGAAGAAAAGTAAGTGACTTTATAAAATAAGATTCNGTTCTCCAGAGGAAGAGAAAGAACGGGATAAGTAGGTAGGGATCCAGGTACAGCTGCAGAGACAGAGACTGATGTAGATCGGTTCGGAGTGTTCTTAAGGAAGGGACTCTAGTAGAGGCTGAAAAACCCTCATGTCTTTATACAACGTTGCCAAGCTGGAGGTCCAGGAAAGCAGAAGACATTGTAGACCAAAGGCCAGCAAGCTCGAGGCCCAACACGGGTCAGTGCTTCAGCTGGCATCTCAGAGAAGGAAGACACGGCGATGTCCCAGCACCACGGACAGGCAGGAAGACTTCCTCGTTACTTTGTCGTTTCTCGGTCCACCACTCGCCACCTGAGTAGGTGCGGCCCACCCAGAACAGGACGGCAACGTTTTCTACTCATTCTACCAATTCCAATGCCCAGCTCACGCACACGTATCCTCACAGACCACTGGGAACCGCGTCTGACCAAATACCAGGGCGCCCTACCTCCCAGATCAGTTGATGCACAAAGTTAAATATCATAATAGGCCCTCGGAAGGTTAACCTTGGTGAGATTTTTTCTCTGTTAAGAAAACAAACAAGCCCACTGGAGAATTATTTAAAAAAAAAAAAAAAACAACTCTAGTAGAATGTCCCTCCTTTCACTCTGCTATCATTTAAATACATCCCAGATCCTGAGATGTTATACGTTACTTTGTCTTTTAGGAAAGTGAAGCTTCACATTAATGGGTTTTGTATCTCACCCATGAATTTTATTCTAACATGCTCCCTTTTTAAAAAATGTTCTTCCTGATGAAGATTTTCTAGCCTCCGTAATTACTGGAGTCCCCTAAATGCTCTTGGAGCTGGCTCTACTATTGAAAATATCCTGCCTTTAATTTTCAAATCCATCAACTCATTTACATGGGTTCCTTCTTGATTTGCTTGACTCAGGTTTTCAGCTTTTAAAATATTCTATTTTGCCACAGGAAATGCAAGCAATGATAACCACAACTTCAATGTTTCGGAAGCCCAGAGATGGGAAGGAGATGGTGTGTAAGTGGGCTGTTGAGGCAAGGGGTGAGACAGCGACTTTCTTCAGGGAAGAATGGGAAAGGGTCAGTTGATATTCAATAACTTAGAAGGGTCAGAAAGTAATGTTTCAGGAAAATTTAGTGGAAGACTGGACAGGTGGGAACAGGGCGCTAAGGAAGGAAACTGGCGCGATGATTCTCATTTCATTGGGGGGTGGCAGGAAGAAAAGTAAGTGACTTTATAAAATAAGATTCAATATACATTGAGGATGTTTGATGTGGTTGGGGTATTAGTTTTCTAGGGTTGTTGTAAGGAAGTNCAAGAATGTGTTATAAGACGGCAGACCATTAAGGAAAACAGTGTACACAGGGTGTTTTTCAGGGTCAGAGAAAACGATAAAGTGACACCAATGTGTGCACTGCATTTTTTAAAAAAAGATTTTATTTATTTGTCAGAGAGACAGAGAGCAGAGGGAGAAGCAGACTCCCCACTGAGCAAGGAGCTCGATGTGGGACTTGATGCCAGGACCCCAAGATCCTGACCTGAGCCAGCCAGAGCATCCCACTCACTATTCATAGAATCCAGGTTGTAATCATTTGCTAGAACTGTTCAGCAAAGTGCCAAGAGCNTCCCACCAACTGGGGGGCTTTACACAATGGAGATTGATTCTGGAGACCAGAAGACCAAAATCAAGGCATCAGCAGGGTTGGTTTTGGGGGAGAAGCGTCCCACGTCTCTCGTCTAGCTTCTGGTGGCTTCTGTTCATCTTTGGTATGCCTTGGCTGGTAAACCTACCTCTCCAATTCTTGTCCTTATTCTTCTCTTTTTTTTTTTTTAAGATTTTATTTATTTATTTGACACAGAGAGAGAGAGATTACAAGTAGGCAGAGAGGCAGGCAGAGAAACAGGGAGAGGAGAAAGCAGGCTCCCTGCTGAGCAGAGAGCCCGATGCAGGCCTCGATCCCAGGATGCTGAGATCATGACCTGAGCCGAAAGCAGAGGCTTTAACCCACTGAGCCACCCAGACGCCCCATATTCTTCTCTTGAGGAGGGTCTGGGTCCCAATGTCGTCTTCTTATCATGGGCTTGGGTTAGGGCCCTTGGATTAGGGCCCTCCACAATGCAGGATGGCCTCATCTTAATAGCATTACATCTGTAGGACCCTATTTCCCAAATAAAGCCACGTCCAAGGTTCTGGGTGGGAATGACGCTTAGGGCACACTCTTCCATTCATTACGGTTGGCATGTTGTCATCAACTAAGACGTAAGGCGTTGGATCCCCAACCTCTGCAATGTAGTCATTCTGTACATCTGTGCGTACGCAGGATCTTGGCAAGAGCTGTTTCCTCTCCTACTCTCCCAGAGCAGGGTTCATCAGAAGACGGATTTACCGAGTGCTGGGTCCACACAGCGACTTCTGTACACAGCTCACATCTCACATACAGCTGTGAGCATCCGTGTTCTTGCCACTGCACAGGTGGTGCGGTTATGAAAAATGTACAGTAAAATGTGGGGGGTGGAAGCCGTTTCCTTGGGTTTCCGTGTGGAGTTTCCAACCTTCTCCGGAAATGCCAGCTCTTATTCCATTGGGACCCTAGTCTACCAAATGTCCTGCCTCGCCAAGGCAGAGTCTCCAATGAGATGTGTCTGCGGACTCTTAAAGTCCAGAAACGTGGGCAGCTGCGTGTCTGCACCCCTTCCCACCTGCTCGTGCTCTCGGTCACTCAAATAAATCAAATCTTTAAAAAAATTATTAGCAAAAAAGGAGGGAATGCCTCAATATATGAATCCAGTGTGTTTACCCAATTATAACTGCCACAGTTCACAGGGTGGATGACAAATAGCTCCAAATATTTACAGTGCAGTAGGTAAGCTTGTCTTTAATGGGAGGTTGAAGGAATAGAAGAGACAGGTAGATTCTAGAATATAAGTGTATTCGGTCCTTGAAATGATCAGTAGGCTCATTTCTTGGGGACGTTAGTAAGTAAAACTAATTTATGAAAAAGTGGAATAGGAAACAGTATTGCCTGTGGATTATTTCACTTCTATACTTTTATGGGTTAATACAGAGTATTGAAATCAAGAGCGAGAGGAAAAACCTATACGTCATAGTAAGAATACTGTAACAGTAGTAACCTTGATTAACTTTTAAAGATATAGATATAAAATTTATAAGATTATTTAAATTATCAAACACATCCTTAGTTCCAAGCAATTGATGGCGAAGTGGGTTTTGTCTTTTTTCTTTCCAAATTCTTAATTCTCCCCAGATGAAAGAAAAACAAAAACAGAAACCTCCAAGAATGTGTTATAAGACGGCAGACCATTAAGGAAAACAGTGTACACAGGGTGTTTTTCAGGGTCAGAGAAAACGATAAAGTGACACCAATGTGTGCACTGTATTTTTTAAAAAAAGATTTTATTTATTTGTCAGAGAGACAGAGAGCAGAGGGAGAAGCAGACTCCCCACTGAGCAAGGAGCTCGACGTGGGACTTGATGCCAGGACCCCAGGATCCCGACTTGAGCCAGCCAGAGCATCCCTCTCACTATTCATAGAATCCAGGTTGTAATCATTTGCTAGAACTGTTCAACAAAGTGCCAAGAGTGAGTGACCCAAATTCACCCTCTCTCAATTCAGGAGGACGTAAGCCTGAGGTCAAGGTGAGGGCTGGACTGGCTCATCCAGTCTCATGATCCACGTTATATGATGGGACTTCTTCCATCCTCTGGTTGTTTTACTGTAAAACAGCTGACCGACACCTGCTTTTCTTCTTTCTCTTAGAGTTCTCTTTTCTGGAATAAACCTTTAAGGAGCAGGGTGTGGTTTCAAAGTTAATTCACTCATATCTTGCTACACTTTTCTGTTCTTTTCCTTGGTAAAAGGTGATTGAACTCATAGTTTCAACTTTATCCCACGGAAGCGTAAGGTTTCAAGACTTCTACAAAATAACCTTTCCTGGGCGCCTGGGTGGCTCAGTGGGTTAAAGCCTCTGCTTTCAGCTCAGGTCATGATCTCAGGGTCCTGGGATCGAGGCCCGCATCGGGCT
>LNAC01000046.1:3556189-3673456 GCA_002007465.1 Ailurus styani | reverse complement strand
AGTGGGTTAAAGCCTCTGCTTTCGGCTCAGGTCATGATCTCAGGGTCCTGGGATCGAGGCCCGCATCGGGCTTCCTGCTCAGCAGGGAGCCTGCTTCCCCCTCTCTCTCTGCCTGCCTCTCAGCCTCCTTGTGATCTCTTTCCTGTTGTGAAATAAATAAATAAAATCTTTCCTTATGGAGGAAAGCATTTTGCTTCAAATGGCATACAGTTGTATCATATCTTTCAGATGAATATAATAATAATAAATTATATAACATATATTCATTTCTGTCTTAATATCATATATTATGGCATATCACATATGACATATATATCATGATATATAATATGATCATTACATATAATGTATAATGACATATGTCATATATATGAAATATGTAAGATATATATCTTATATAAGGTGTTTGATTATAGTACTAATATGCAAATATATATTTTATATATCTGAACTGTACACTTTGAGTTTCAACGTACATATTATATTATATACTAATATTTTATATATTTATAACATATACATAAGCTTATTTATGTATATATATTTTATACATCATATATATATGCATATATATGTGATATATATAATGTTTTTATAGAAAACAGTTGGAAAGTAGAAAGCTTTATGGAGCGAATGCCTATATACCAATCACCAAGCTTCAATAATTTTCAACTGATGGCTAACCTTGGTTCCTCATTATGCACCCCCACTCCCCTATTCCTTCTCTCTCCATCCAGATTACTTCATTTCCTTTGTTCATTTTCATCCAGATTATTTCAAAGCCAATAGCCTGGTAAAATAAACAATAGCATTCATTACTCATATGTAAATATTTTGGAATTCTTTGTGGTACACAGGACCCATTTAAAATTAAACCTTCAATTCCTTTACATCCTTAAAATATTACACATAATACTTAAGACTGAGGATGTGTGGTGTTTAATTTCTTAGATTGTGTCATAAGTTATTATTATGATAGTACTGATAGTTTGTTGGTTTGAAGTAAGATCAAACTATTTCTATGCATTGCAGTCAGTGGGTATCTCTCTTTTCTCTTATAAATACAGACTCCCCCTGTCTCTCTGTCTTTCCCCTTTAACAATTTATTTGTCGAAGAAACCAAGTCTTTTTCTCCATATAGTTTCCCACAGTCTGACTGTATGTTCCGGAGCCCTTATCCTATCCCGTGGTCTTCTGTTTCCTTGTCAATCACTAGTTGATCCAGAGGTTTGATCAGATTAGAGTTTGATTACTTCAGCAAGAATATTTCCATTGGGAGGTACGGTAACATGCATTTCTTTCTTTTTTGATATTAAGTGTCATCAGCAGTCATTAATTAGAAGTTATGAAATAATGAGTTTCTATCTGCCTCATTCTGTTGTATTCATTAGCTAGACGGATTTTGTAGACACCATTCCATCATCAACTATGTGGTTAAACCGAGGTAGATTTTTATTTCGGAAAGTTAGATTTTTATTGAAGAAGGTCGATTTGCTTTCTTTACGAGGTTGCGAACTAGGTTTGTTTGTTTGAACGGAATTGTGCTGCGGACAGGTGCGTAGGAAACCTCTCGGCTCAATACCGGGCCCCCTCGTCGCTCAGGCTTCTTAACTGATGAATACGTGATACGTTTCTTTCACACGATGCCCATCTGGGAATATCTATACTCGGAAGCAGACAGGATACTTTTTACGTGTCTCCAAAGCTCCCTTGATGGTGGAGTGTAATTAACTGAGAAATTACATCTGGCTGGAGGGAGGCAGGCGTTGCCCAGTGAAACAGACAAGCCCTTCGTCCTGGTTTTCAGTTCTGCATCTTTTGGCTGTTTTCCACCCTCAGTGAGGATCCATATGGAAGGGTTTGCAGGTGGGTCAGGCCCTCTGCGTCCCCATCGGAGAGCTTAAAATGTGTCCACCTCTGAGCAGCATCTGGCAAATGCTTAGGGGTGCATTGATTTGCCTTCACATCTCCACATATCCGGGGGACAAGCAAAACAGCCACAAGCCACCCAGAACAAGAAGAGGAACTCTCAACAGTTATCACGGCCAGGCTTTCCCTGTTCATTAAAATCCAGGAACCCCTGTCCCCACAGGTGTCTCTCATCAGCATCTTCCTCTACTCTGATCAGGTCACAGACTCTATCCTTGACCCAAAGCCCCTTCCCACCCTCCGGACATTATCTATTTTTATACCCTCCTCTTCTGTGATCAGAGCTGTCCGATAAGTTACCAGCTCTCCATATCTTGCAAATTGAGCTGAGAAGTTTTGGATTTTATCCTGAGGGTTGTGGGATATCACTAATGAGTTTTACAGAGAAAATGACAGGAAGAGGCTTTGGCTTTAGAAAGTTCATTACGGTTGCAGGATGGAGAGGGGGAAAAAAAATCTGAAGATGAGCAGAGAGGCAGGGGAGTCAGCCAGGAGCCCATTAATGAAAGATCTAAGGGAAAATGGCTGTGGAAATGGTTTGAGAAACATGGATGGACGGTGGAGTGATTTACAGAGATAAGAGTTCCAGGCCCTGGGAAGGGAGGAGCAGAGAGGGAAGACAAATTCTCTGGTCACGGGCAACTGCTGCCTTGAGGGTTGCTGGTGAGCTTGCTGTTTGATTAAAATGGAGACCACTGGCTGTGAACAGAAGGGCTCACGGACACAGGGTCTTTCAGACCTAGGAGGCTTAATAAGGTCTTTTGTGGGGTAGCTCCGTGATGGTTCTGATGGGTCGCTGAATTTACAAGCACGGGTGAAGACAAGAGATCTGTTGGAGGCATCGTGGTGCCTGACGAATGGTCATGGTGCCAGGTAGTCACCGACATCATGGTAGGGGACACACAGCTCATCTAAGAGAAGACCAGTACACAAGACACACTCCCAAGACTCTGTAGATGGTCGAGCAACCACTAATGGTCTAACTGGCAGTCTCCTTTTCTTAAAGGTTGAGCAAGTTCAGGGGAAAGAGGAAGAGGGTTGAGTTGGGGACGCATAGATGCATATCCTAGTTGTACAACATCAGCCCTAGTTGTACAGCATGCCCCTCCCAACATCTACCCAACAGCCGTGGGTCAACAATATTTTTGGGAAAGCAAAGACGTATGAGCTGATGTAACAGGAACCATTGGGGCAACTGGTGAGATGAAGAGTAGACACTAAGAATTCTGTGCTATTTGTAAAACGGGAGCAACACGCAAGAAGAAACCTATAGAAATGTGATCAGAGGATCCGTGACAACTTCCAAGGAATCGGTGGTACCTGAGGAAATTTCATCAGTTTATTTTAAAACCTCAAGGGGCAATGGCATCAAAGGAGGGATGGAGTGGAGGTCTCTGGCGGCTGGGGCATCGGTCACAGATTCTCAGTAGATACATCTTGCAATAGGAGGTAAGTTAGTCACTGATATTAGCACAAGTAGTACTATTAATAATTCTAGACATATTGTCTTCACATATACTGTGTACAGTCAATAGGAAACTCTTCTTAATTGCAAACATGCTCTTTTTCTTAAAGGAACTACCTTCTCTATTATGTTTATACTAATTTCCCAGAACTTTCACCTGAATTCTCATCCAATATCCAGTTCCAAATCAGGACACTTGCTCTTGTGCTCAATTGCCTGTGGCCTAAAAACTCCAACTGGAAACCCAACTTTGTTATGCAAAAGTAAATGGCGCCATTGATAGTCTGTAGAATTCAGCATGTAAGTCAATAGGGGGTGATGGAAATGAGGTTCTATTTGAGAACCAGAGGGTCTGAGTCTGATGTCACTTCCACTGGTCACGTCTTATATCACTTAGGAAAGGTGCTAAATGTTTGGGGTTTGCTCATGGGTAGAATGGAAGAAAACTTTGCCAAGGTCATGAGTTTGCCAAGGTCAGTGAAGATCAAAGTGATACCCACGTGCCCAGCAGTACATTTCTGTAAAAGGGAACTCAAGACACTCTTTGTATTACTGACGGAGGCAAGGTTTCCCAAAGCCTTCAGAGGTATATTTGGATTAGGGTGTGAGTTAGAGCACCATCTTCAAAATTGCTCCACTGAACGTGGTCGTGAGAACTTTTCACTGATTTGGCCAAGTTCTCGAACTTTGCCATATAGCCTTATTATTACCTGGGGAGGAAGGATGTGGAGTCCTCACATGTGAATCCCCTCAGAAAGCCCCAACTCAGACGAATGAACTCAAAATCACCAAGACTAGATCAGACATTTCACTTTTTGCAAAATCTCCTGCGGTGAGTCTCATATGCAGGAGAGCTGAGATTCACTAAGGCAACGTCTGGATGGAGGTGAATTCAAACTACATCTAACTCGGGAGGTGTCTGAAGTCTAGAAAAAGTGTTTGAATCCCTGGCACGGATGTACAAATCTGATTCTCTGACTCACGCTCTAGAAGGATGATAAAGAAAGTAAGAAAAATAAATACCCGTAACATTAGAAAGTAAAGTGTATTTGTCATGGGTTGCGTGCAGTTGTGAATTCTGTAACTTTAGATTTATGGAACCATCAAGGGACTTGGGAGGCAATAAAGAGGACATATGTTCAGCCCTATCAGGGAAAAATGTGTGACGTTTCCCAGGTTGGGGCTATTAAAGAAATTTTTGTGAGGAAAGGTTTCTGGAGTAGAGTCCAGATGGCTCTGTGGTTGGTGGAGTTATTAATGTGACAGAGAGGTTTTTCTAACATCATTATGTTCCATAGAGTTGTCAATGTTCATTAAGAGGAAAACGTGCCCTGAGGTTCGTTTAACACTATTAATGATTAAGTTTTTAGCAGCCATAATTAAATTCCAACATAAATCTCATTGTGAATCTAAAAAAAAAAAAAGAAGATTTAACGTAAAAAAAAATCAGCTACAAATAATTAAGGATGACAAAGCGAATTTCCATGTAATATTTAAACGGTTTTGAGCATGCATATAAAAATCAAATTTCCTTTAAATTAGAAGGTGTTCAGTATCGACTCTGCAAAATACCCTCCCATTCTTTTTTTTTTACCTTCCTGTTCTTATCATTTAACATTGACCGAAGCCTACTGAGTTTTATTATTTTGAGTTCACAAAGGAAACGAATAATTAAATATTAATTTTTTGATCCAGGGTATAATATTAGTCACAACCAAAATGAATGCATACGGTTGGAATCAGGGTTGTGAAAATTGTCCTTGAATATCCTTTCACATCACTCAAGAAATATATAGGACATATGATTTGGGGACTATACACCATACACAGAAATGTGCACACAGAATTTTGAGCACCATGGCAGAAAAAAGAAGAAAAAAAGTCAAAAGTATTGGCGAATGCTTGGTCATTGAAAATATTTCACGGAACTCAGGTCTTCACATCATACATGGATGTAGAAAGTGAGTACCTCATGGGGGCTGATGGGATGGAGGGTGAATTCTGGACTCCGCGTGCCCTCCCAGCAGGCAGCTGCGTGTTTGAGCTGTGCAAGATACACGAAAATAGGATGGGCAAAAAGGTGGGGACTCGCTGTTTTAGGGAAAGCTCTGAGTATTTGGGATGCATATCGATACGGACATTCTGAACAGTGTGTTCATTTTCTTACATGAAATTAACCCCCTAATTTTTTTCAGTGCGCTGGATGCAAGACCCGTCCAGTCAGCACTGGGGATTGGACTTGACCACGTAGAGACTGGCGTGGGTGTAGGTTGATTCTGGGGTTCCCAGGCAGGGGTTCGCCGGCGTGTTTGGAGAGCATCCTGTGTTTGGAGAAGTCTGGCATGCAATCACAGAGGTGTTGGCCCATCACAAATTTACACCCTGTCTAATGTCATTGCCATGGCGTCGACCGCAATAAAGTGTGCCCTGGAGGAACGACAGCATTTTTATTCCAACACTCCTCCCTCATCCAACAAAACCACCCTATCTTTAAGAAGCTACTACCACCGATTGGGAAAAGATCCAGAATCTGCTAGTTTGTTGCTGCTCCTTTTTAATCAACACAGGAATTCATTCCACATCAAATACTTTTTTTCTTTTTTTATAAAGGACAAAGTCCAAGACTTTTTTCTGGTTCTATTGAGTCCTAATTAGTTTATCTCTCACTTGCATTGCATGCCAATCCCGACAACCTCACCAACACTGCATGAGCTGTGAAGTCCAAGCGTTGACCAACCCGAGCGATGGAAATGCTTTGAACAACTGGAGACTGTGCCTAAGGAGAGGCAGCGAGCCTCTGGGAAAGGATGTATTTACTCCCGGGAACTACAGGCCGACTTAAGCGAAGACAAATATGTGGGTTGTGTAATCGACGGAGTCCAGCTGGCTCCGGGGAAGCCCGTTTCCCCTCCCGCCGCCCGGTCCGACGGCCCGCTCTCCCCGCTGGGCTGTGCGTCCGCCCAACCGAGACGCAAACGGGGTGTGCGGAGAGCAGGAGCCGCGGAGCCTCTGGCCTTGTGGCCGCGCTCCGGGGCCGTTGGCTGACCCGGCTCGGGCTCCCACTGTCCGCTGGGGCTCCGTTAGCCCTCAGGACGCAGGGGCGGCTGCAGAGATTCTGGGGGAGCAGGCGGCGTCCTTGGCACACGCGTCGGAGGACAACTGGAGAAGGAGGTACAGCGCTGGGCTTCGGGGGCTCATTTGGCAAAGGCCAGAGCGCACAGGTTCGTGCAGGAAAACACTGACATTCGGTAAGAGGCTCTTAAGCATGAACAAGCCCTAAAAATAACTGCAGGTGGGAGAGAAGAGCAGATTCCGAGGCCCGATTTCCACGCCGGCGGAGGCCGGCTGGCCCCACGGAAGGCTGTTTCCTAAGGAGAGACATCGTCCCGAGTTCCAGGAGGACTGTGCGTGTCGGTGTCTGCAGGTGTGTGCCTGGCGGGGTTTCCAGAGCCTGCCCGACCTGCACGTGGCCTTCGAAAGAACCAGCCAGCACGGTCGGATGAGGGGCACAGATGTCTCCCCTCCTGCTGGGGGCTGAGGCTTTGTCTTCTTCGGGTCTTGTGAATAATAGCTCTAAAGAAGGTCTTTGCCAAAGTCTTTTCTCTCTCTCTCTCTCTCTCTCTCTCTCTCTCTTTTTCCTCCCAAATGTCAGGGGGTGCAAGAGAAGTGAAAGAGACAGATGGGGATGTTTAAACATCTATGCCTCTTGCATATGTTCACAGGCAAACGTGCGGGAGGCTGTGGCTGCAGGCTCTGGTGTCCACGTGTGTGCAAGCGTTGGAGGAACACCTTCAACTGTATTCAGTCAAAGCCCTTCGGGCTATCGCACCTGCTGGGGCGGGGGGGGACCTCGCCCTTGTAGGCGGAGCTGGGCCCCTCCCATCACACATCTGATTGTCACACCAAGTCCTCTCTCTTGCTGCCTGGGAAGGGACTATTTGATGCATGTTCCTTCCCAGGATTCCTCTTTAGGATTTAAGGGTATCGGCAAGCAAGAGGGACCTCCACACAGAGTTTGACTAATGTGGTCCTTCTCCGTGAGGGTGTACCACATGAATTCGCACGTGCTAGCGTCTCAGGCACACAGAACCCGAGGAATGCAGCTTCTGTGGCCTTAAAAAAAAGGAAAAATTAGGCTTTGGCTGCAGTGGGAGGTTGTTGATTGGTGAGTGATGACGGTGCTCTCAGCCCTCAATGTGTAAAAAGAGGACAGGATGTTTTTCCCTTTGCTTTTGAGGATTTCTATGTTCAGGTCAGTTTTATGTCACGGTCAGTTCCGAGGACCCCCTCAAGATTCAATTTTTGGTGAATGCCCTTGTGTTCAAAGTCATTTTCAATTTCAGGGCATAAATATTTGATGGGTGGAGGCTTTCCAAGCCCCTCGGGAGTCCACTATGGAAAAAGTGAATTCAGTGTTCCATCACTGGGTGGAAAATCAGGACTGATCCCCATGGTGTAAACACACTGTCCCCTAATGCTGGCTCTGCTTACGACTAAATCTTGCACAGAATATATAAAGCAACGACATGAGGACGACTCCTAAAGGGAGGAATAATGTACAGACTGGACAAGCAAGTCTAGACCCAAAGAGAAGCCATCCAGCCACCAGTGGGCCCCTGCTGGTTTTCCCACCTTTGCTCCTGGCTAGCGTCCACATGGACAGTGAAATGAGGCAGCATATCTGGACAGGAAAGGCAGCGAGAACATGTCTCTGTTGCATCAGGAAGAGGATGCAAGAGGGAAAGGATCCAGGAAAGGATCAGGAAGAGGGAGTCCTGCAGAGCGTAGCTTACAGCTCTCTCCCGGCTTCCCTCCAGCAAGCTAGTGACAGAGCTTTGCCAGCAACAGCGAGGGCTAGAGTCGCAGCCACATGCGTGTGCTCTTCTCCCTTGGCATTCTGTCCACGGAATACCTAGCCGCGCAAAGCATGCAGCAGAGCTCAGCGTCAGCCACGGGGCCAGGAGAAGGGGCTCCCAGGAGCTGCAGGTGGTAGGTCAAGTCAAGTAGAAGGAGATGGAGGAAGAGAGCCTTAAGTCTGTGTGTGACGCTGTGGCTGGAACCGAGCTCGGTGCACGTGGAATTGATGGACATCCACCGAGCAAAGGCCGTGGAAAGAGTGGGTGTAAGTTACTGTCCAGAGCAGGAACCGTGTGGGACAGAGTGAAATAGGAAACTTAAACTGGAACCATAGCCCAGAAAGGCAGGTTAGAATTTATGATTTGAAATGAACCATGGGGAGCACCTGCCAAAGCTAAGCAATAAAAATGAAAAAAAAAAATGAAAAAATGAAACAAAACAAAACAAAAACCCAGGAGGTTGTAATGGGATCTTATGTTTCACAGGGTAATATTCAAAATGTCCCAAGGTTTAATCCAAAAGTACTTCACATACAAGAGTATTATGGATAATCTCAACAACTGTCCAGAGATATGGCAGTGAACATACGCCAACTCCAAGGGGACCCAGAAGTTGAAAGTCATGAAACAAAGCTTTTTTAAAAAAAATGTTTTATGTATTATTATATACTATAAATATATGTAATATATATTTATAATATATACAATATATTTATAATATATCATATAATTACATAAATAAATTATTATATATAAAAATACATGTTATATATCAAATATATCATATCTTAAAACATAACACATCATTTAATATATTATAATATAATATATAATATATCATATCATATCATATATTATATAACACATAGCAATATATATACTGTATAATATAGTATATATAATAACATTGTATTATATATAATTATATATACTATATTATATATAGTATATAATATGTATTATATTATATATAATATAACACATAGCAATATATATACTGTATAATATAGTATATATAATAACATTGTATTATATATAATTATATATACTATATTATATATAGTATATAATATGTATTATATTATATATAATATATATTATAGCAAGGAAGGGGGTCAGAGAGAGAAGCAGGCCTCCCACTGAGCAGGGAGCCTGTTGTGGGACTCGATCCCAGGACCCTGAGATCATGACCTGAGCCAATGCTTAACCCACTGAGCCATCCAGGTGCCCCAAGATCAAGCTTTTAGAGCAACTAGTATAACCCCATCCCAAGAAATAAAGGTGAATATTCTGGAACTAGGAAAGACAGAAGTCACGGCTAAGAAATAAACCCAATGAAATAGAACCTACAGCAAATTTCAGAAGGGAGCACTACAGTAAACCTTCAATTCATGCAGCTGGAGAAGCTCACTGGAGCGATGGAAGGAACAGAGGGGAGAGACAATGAGCCTGGAGATCAATCAGTACAAGTCAGCCAATCTGAGCAACAGAGAAAAAAAAAGAAAGAGCAGAAACAAATGAATGTGCAGGATAATACCAACTGGTCTCTGGTTCTTTTCCTTTGAGCTTTGGAAGGAGAGAAGGTAGAAATTGGTGGAAGGAGGAGGAGGAGGAAATGTAGAATTAGAAGAAGAAACAGAAGGAGGAGGAGGAGAAACAGAAAAAGAAGAAACAGAAGGAAAGATATAATAATACTGGCAAATGTCCTCATTTTAATGAAAGAGATATCCAAAAAACCAGTAAACTCTAAACAGGATAAAGTACTAATTTAAAAAAGCACTTTAATCAAACTTTGCTAACTATCAGAGTAAAGCTAAAAATGTTGAAAGCAGAGAAAAACAACACATGACACTCAGATTAATGACTGGAACCAAAGCAGAATTTTCCTCAAAAATTGTAGAGACTATCTATGATTGCTTATTTCACGTAGCATCACATCTGGAAGGTTTGTGTTCTCACAGATGGCAGGATTTCCTGCTTTGTTAAGGCTATTAGTCCATTGTATGGACGTACCACATTTTCTCCATCCATAAATCCATTGACCCTTGCGTTGTTCCCACCCTCGTGGCGATTTTGAATACTGCTCCAGTGAATACGGAAATACTGACAATCCCTTTGAGATCTTGACTTCAGTTCTCTTGGGTAAAGACTCAGAAGGATTGCTGGATTATGCAGGAGTCCTATTTTTATTTATTTGTAAAGATCTTATTCATTTATTTGGCACAGAGAGAGCACAAGCAGAGAGAGCAGCAGGCAGAGGGAGAAGCAGTGTCCCCGCTTTGCAGACAGCCCAACCTGGGGCTCGATCCCAGGGCCGTGGGATCATGACGTGAGCCAAAGGCAGATGCTTAGCCAACGGAGCCACCCAAGCACCCCCATGAGTCCTATTTTTGGTATCTGAGGAGAGACCATCCAGGTTTCCGTAACACCTGCATCAATTTATATTCCAATCAACAGTGTACAGGGTCCCCATTGCTGCACATTCTCACCAACACATTATTTTTTTTTTAAATAATAGCCATCCTATAAGAAGTGAGGTCATACTGCATTGTGATTTTGATTTGCATCTTCCTAATGATACACGATTTAATATACCTGTTCGCACATGTGTGTGTTGTTTGGAGAATACTGTGTGATCTTACTTTTGTGAGCCTACTGAAATAGGCTCAGACACGTGGAACATAGGACGGTGGTTGCCCTGAACTGGAGCAAGGGGCAAGTGGGGAAGTGTTATTTTCTGGGAATAAAGTTTCCGTCATACAAAGGCGTGATTTTTACAGATGTGCTGTGGAACACCGTGCCCATGCTTGACTCAAAAGTTGGTGAAGAGGAGAGATCTCCAATTTAAGTGTTCTTACCACAAGAGAAAACAATCATAAAGACCAGAAAACACTGGAAACATTTTCTTAAATTTCTGAAGGAAAATCACACAAAGTAGAGTCTATATGAAGTGGGGGAAATGCCCTTTAGGAAGCAAGCCAGAGTAAAGACATGTCAGTTTGAGAAAAACTGAGATAAAGTGTCACCGAGATCTACTTTTTAAAAAAGAAGTACTCAAAGAAATTCTACAGAGGAAAGAGACATAATAATAGAGGAAAATCTGGAATGTCAGAAATGAAGAAAAGCAGAAATAGGGAATACTTGGGTTCACATAAACAGATCATTTTCCTCTTCTTAAATTCTTGCAGTAAAGAATGTTAAAAGTTAAAACAATAACATTTCAGCACATTTCAAAAAATTGACTATTTTTCAGAGTGGTTTTCCGTTGACAGCAACATTGAACAGAAGGTACCGAGATTTCCCATAAGCCGCCAACCCCACATACGCAGTTTCCTGTTACCAATGTCCCCACCAGATGGTGCATTTGTGAAGGACAGTGAACCTACCTAGACACATCATGATGGCCCAGATCCACAGTTGAGAGCAGGGGTCAGTGTTGGGTTTGCACCAAAGTAGAATGGCCAGTGTACATCATTATAGTCTCACACAGAGTCATTTCTCCGCCCTAAAAGTCTTTTGACTTCCGCCTGTTCATCCCTCCCCACATCTCCCGGCAACCATGGATCTTTCCCTGCCTCCAGACATGTCATGGAGTTGGAATCCTATAGGATGTAGCATTTTCTTTTCTTTTCTTTTCCTTTTTTCTTTTCTTTTCTTTTAAAAATACTTTATGTATGTATTTGAGAGAGAGAGAGAGGTTGAGAGAGAGAGCAGGAGCAGGGGCAGAGGCAGAGCCAGAGGGAGAAACAGACTCTCCACTGAGCAGGGAGCCTGATGTGGGACTCGATCCCAGGAGCCCAAGATCATGACCTGAGCTGAAGGCAGATGCTTAACCAACTGAGCCACCCAGGTGCCCCAGGATGTAGCATTTTCATATTGGATTTTGTCACTTAGTTATACACATTTAAGTTTTCTCCATGACTTTTTATAGCTTGGCAGCTCATTTCTTTCTGTTGTTGAATAATATTCTATTCTCTGGATGGACCACACTTTACTTATCCATTCACCTACTAAAGAACATCTCGGTTGCATCCAAGTTTGGGGATTTATGAATCCAGCTGCTATAAACATCCATGTGCAGGTTTAACACTCTAAAAAAAAACTCTAATAAAAAAACTTGCATTTTAGGAAAAAAATTTGAAATATGAAAATCTAGCAAGGCAGATCATACTAGTATTTCTGATGAACTGAGTTCGAAAAACTCAAGTCCATTGTGACCCTCTTTTCTTTTATTTTCCATTAAAAATGTACTGTTCTGCACAAGTGACCATTTGAATAAATATCTCATTAGACTAACTATACCTGGAATTCACTAGATTCAAGGTCTCTTTGCTACTTTAATGAAAATAATTCGTTTGTATTTTGTTTGTAGAATTATTCTGCGGTGATTACAAATCCCTACTATTGCTCAGTAATGTACATTTGGTTGTCAACATTTGCCAAAGCAGATTTGGGTGTGTGGGTGTGGGTATGTGTGTTTTTGCTTATGTCTGAGTGTTGAAGCCAGTGAGAAGTAAATGAGGACCATCAATAATCTTTATCAATGGTGTCCTTTTGAAGGATGCGTGGTGACAGAAATGTTCTGTAGCTCACCTAACCAATTTGGTAGCTCCTACATCAAGTATTTGACATGTAGCTTTTAAAGTGAGGAATTGCATATTCAATTAATTCAACTTAAATTAATTTATATTTAAGTATAAACAGCCACATTCAGATAATGGATATTGTATTAGCACAGCGCAAGAGAATATTCCTGGTGACTTACTGCCGTGTTTCCCATAGTAGTGATCCATATTTGCTTGCATGCCAATCACAGAATTAAACATCCCACAGAATGTTCTAGCATATGACTTCAGATAAATTTGTTTAAAATGAAAACAGCTCATGGAAAACATTTTAGATGTTATAGTTGGCATTAAATATGAAGATTTTCTTAGTGACCTTGGCCACAGGAGTGAAATAATGATGAACTACATACATTGGCTTTGTATTCAGTTGTGTAACTTTTTTTTTAAAAGATTTTATTTATTTATTCAACAGAGAAACAGCGAGAGAGGGAACACGAGCAGGTGGGGCAGGGGAGAGGGAGAAGCAGGCTTCCTGCTGAGCAGGGAGCCTGATGTGGGGCTCAGTTCCAGGACCCTGGGATCATGACCTGAGCCGAAGGCAGACGCTTAACCAACTGAGCCACCCAGGCACCCAAATGTGACTAACATTTTTATATATCCCACACATTATTTTTCATTATTTTTACTGAAGCATAGTTCCTGCATGGTGCACATATTATTAACTGAAATGTGAATGAAAAATTTTTTTAAAAGATTTTATTTCTTTATTTGACATAGAGAGAGAGAGATCACAAGCAGGCAGAGAGGCAGAGAAAGAGGAGGAAGCAGGCTCCCTGCCGAGCAGAGAGCCCGAAGTGGGCCTCGATCCCAGGACCCTGAGATCACGACCTGAGCCGAAATCAGAGGCTTTAACCCACTGAGCCACCCAGGTGCCCAAAATGTAAATGAAAATTTTTTTAAAAATTTGACTTCAGAATACATTTTCTTTATTTTTCTTTTTTGTGTCTGTCTTGAAATAAATGTCTCATTGACATAGCTTCTCTGTAATATGAATACCATGACAAAAAGATTATTATTATCATTTTTAAATAAGTAATAGTGTTAATGTTATTATAGTAGTAGTAAAGTTAACCTATTACTATTGTAATAATATGATTTATATGCTGTGTATTAGAAATGTTATAAATTATATATCAGTGTACAGCATGTTAATATTATATTTTAATAATTTAGAATTATATATTTATTATATGCAATATATTCATTGTGTTATAGATCTATAATTTTATAATTTTAATTAATAACGTACTTGTTTTATCAACTTAGGAGTCAAATAACGCTGAGCCCCTGAGCCCCCGAGCCCCTAGGACAGGACACGTAAGAAAGTGTGCTGGGACCCACCGGAAAAAGCACCACACTCCAGGTTTAGCAAGACTCAAGCTCACGTTTATACAGACCTATTCAACCCTCTAAAGGAATAACTAGCAAGAGTTGCAGCTCTTCCAAACACAGGTGAATTTTGGAATTAACACTCTTCTCTAGAGCCACACGAGTCTCAAGGTCCTGCCTCTCCGCAATGTTTTTCACTCATGCATCGGTAGTTCACCGTTCCATTCCACGATAACCCTCAAAGAGGACAGCAGCTCGCCCTCTTAGAAAATACCAGTTTGGGGTCTGTGAAATGATATTCATGCAAGATTCTATGCAGCCTCTTCTGTATCTCAAAGCTCTGCCTATGGATTTCACTCAGGGTAATCTCGTGTATAATCTGTACGCACCTAGAATCAAGAGGTTTGGGTGAGTACTGCAGCAAGATTTCACTGCTACACGTCTTTGAGGGCCTTGCCGCTCAAAGTGTGGTCCACGGACCAGCAGGCAGCTTCAGCCTCACGTGGGAGCTTATTAGAGATGTAAAATTATTGAGCCCTTTTTCAGATCTACTAAGTCAGAATCAGTGTTCGGTACGCGGTAGTTGGGTAACCATAATCACAGCCGTTGGTATTATTATTGTCAGACTGAATGGTCCTAAGATCCCCTGCAAATTCAGCTATCAGGGACGTGTCACTGGATGTGGCTGGGCATTGTGAAATTCCATGAGGCCGCGATAGCATCACAAAGAGACAGCTAGGAATGCGTCCAAGGACGGGAGCGGTGAAATTCGGGGCAGTTCTCCACATTCCGCTTTTTCTTCTTCGGAGTTAAAATTCAAGCACCAACAATTCCTCCAGAACAATCTATTTCTCCTTACATATAAATCAGGCATGATTATTCTCAAATAGGAACAGTCAGGGTGTATGTATAATCATTTAAATTGAGAGCAGAATAATGCCTCTTGATTAGCAATACATTGAACCAAATGTGGGGGTAAAAATCAGAGCGCTTCTCTATTCATTTTGTGTCTAGAATACTTGAAGTTTGGTTAAATGGCACATTTGTGTGCCCATTGAGCCCAGTAAATACCCCATTTGACTCAGGATTCTTTTTTCCCAAAGTACTCTTTCAAATTGTAGAAATTGGTACTAGTCTATCAGCTCAAAGAAAGAAGATGGGAGGGCGCCTGGGTGGCTCAGTGGGTTAAAGCCGCTGCCTTCGGCTCAGGTCATGATCCCAGGGTCCTGGGATCGAGGCCCGCATCGGGCTCTCTGCTCAGCAGGGAGCCTGCTTCCTCCTCTCTCCTCTCTCTCTGCCTGCCTCTCTGCCGACTTGTCATCTCTCTCTCTGTGTCAAATAAATAAATAAAATCTTAAAAAAAAAAAAAGAAAGAAGATGGGATATTGAATTTTTAATTTATCATACCGTTCCGCAAGTATTTTGTGACGTTTTATTGTTGAGCCATTGATTCAAAGGAAATCTTCGTTTACCTACCCACCTTCCGTTGAGGTCGATACTCCGTGCAACACAATTACCTGGCAATGGCAAATGACGTGATGTGTCCTTATTACTTTGTGCTTGTTTCAAAAGAACAATCAGTGTACGTGGCATAATAAAAACACTGTTCAAATAGGAACAGTGTCTAGATCATGTTCGTCATATAAATTTTAAAGATGGTAGAATGCTATTTGTGCAGGGGTAGAATTTGGGGGCATTTTAAAGTGTTTTTATTTTGAGCTTCCTACGTACCAGCCATGTCACTCACGATGCTGCAGAACAGCTACTGTATCTGCGTCCCTCGAGCTGATACAGTATCTATGTGCATATCGTTAGAAAGTGTCCACCTGTTACCCTCAGTCTCTGTCTGTAAACAGTGTTCCTTCTACCCAGGGACAAAACACTGTGCAAGAAAAAGTAAGCTGTTAGGGAATCAGGATCGAATGCACGTTGAGATGCCGATGTGGGTTTGGAGAGGAGGAGGCTGTGGTCAGGGAGAAGAAAGGAAGACTGACGTGAGGGCAGAGTAAAGGACAATGTGGGTTGGATGGAACTGGGGGAGGTCGTGTCTGCAGGCCAGGCTGGGAGATGCAGGAGACCGGAGGGAAGTGGGGACGGAGCTCCGCTCCATTCAGGAAGGGTAACTTGCGATACGTAGTTTCTGAATATATGAATTAATGGATTGTGCCCGTACTAGGTGTTGTAAAGAGGGTTGTTTTTAAGGGGAAAAGAAAAAAAAAGTAATGGCAAAGGAAAGCCCTCATTCTCTGGGAGTTGTCTATCCATGTGGCTAGGAGAATGCATTAAAATTCACCAGTTGCCACTGAGTTTCATGCTTAGAATACTCAGGAAGAAAAAAAAAAACTCAGTAAAAACCTTTGACAATCCTACACTACATACATATTCTGCCTCCGTATGGATTAAATGTTCCTATTAGGTTTACAAGGACATGAAAATCGACACGTGTGTGTGTGTGTATGTGTATCTGTGAGTGTATTTAATCGACTGTCTCCATGGCTCTTACTGTGACTTTTTCTTTTTAAATATGGTTCCTAACCACTATACGATCACGGCGCGCCACAGCCCTGGTTAAATATGGTTCCTATTAAATATGGTTTTAAATATGGTTCCTGTATGTCCAGGTGCAAGGGACATCCTTTGGGAAAGGTTGTGCCAGGCTTTCAACAGTCTTGCTCATTACAGCATTTCAAAATATTATTGAAATATTTTGAACGTAATATTTCCATCTGTCTATACTTTAAAATTGTATACATTTCAGTATTTTTTGAAGGTAGCAGGAATTAAAATGAACACATATACATCGGATGAGATCACTGAAATGTGGCATCTAATTCCAATTAATTCTTAATTTGCTTTAAGCAGATCTCCATTATATTGTTTTCTTTTCTTTTCTCTCTTCTCTTTTCTTTTCTCTCTTCTCTTTTCTTTTCTTTTCTTTTCTAGATAGAGCTCCGGGCAGAAGCCCATCCAGGTGAGACTGTGCCCTTGAAGAGACCTTGACTTTCTGTCCTAGGTTCTGTCCTGTTGCTCTGGAAAATGCTCTCAGAATACAGCCGCGGGGTGAATGTGCTTGAAAACCGAATGTCACAGTCGAGGGGGGGAGTTCCCAACAAACACAGTGGCTCACCCCTGGACATTTATTCTGTTAGAGCTCTGGGGGCCAGAAGTCTCAAGTCACGGTGGGCCACGTTGGTTCCTTCTGAAAGTTCTGATGGACAGTCCTTCCTTGCCACCCTCCTAGTTTTGTTGGCCACCAGCAACGCCTGGCCTCTGCTTCCTCTGTCACTGGACCATCGTTCCTGTGGCTCATGGGGTCTTTGCCCTGGGTCCCAATTTCCTTCTTCATGGGAGGACGGATACCAGTCACCGTGTGGGGAGCCCACCTACACTGTAACGTGATTACACCTAAAAACACCATATTTCCGACTAAGCTTACACCCTGAGGTTCCTTGTTGATGTGGATTTTAGAGAAAGGGGCCTATTCAACATGGCACACAAATTAAGTCCCTAATTAGACTTTGGAAGGGAACATCTTGCCATCTCGGTCTTTGGGATGGAGGTTGGCACACAGGAGGTTCATTACGGATGGCTTACAAGAAAGATGCTTGTGAGCAATCACAAAAGGTAGGTTGGGTTGACACGGAAATGCACAGGTGGTTACGCTTCCATGGAGGGGGGTGGGGTCTAACCTGTGCCTCATGGGGCTCGGGAGGGGGACTGCTATTTCAAGATATTCTGACTTAAGGCAAGGGGCCGGACCTTTTTAGCCACACCGCTGAGCCCTCATTCCTCACAACCTATAATTGAAACCATCAAAACGAACCCCCTTTCTTGGAGCATCAGAGAACCCCTAATCCAACTGATGGACAAACCCAAACATTGAGAATGATGTTTGCCAACAAATCGACCGCGTTCAAATAAAGCAACATCTTATAAACTTCCAAAATATAATGATCATTGGGAATCACCAGGAGGAAATGTAAATTCAGCTAGAAATAGACTATGGAATGTTATATCACTTTAGGGAGCATTTACATCCCCCCTCCCCCGAAAATAGCAGATAGAACCAGGTAGCATTTTGAAAGTCAAGAGAAAGGAGTAGTAACGATCATACTACATGTTGTGTTTGATATTGTTGTGTTCCCCGTGAAGAGACAGAAGCTTTCACTCTGTGTAATTTTGCAGACACCCATCTTTCTCCTTTGTCCCTGACTCTGCTTTCTGCAGCCAGGCCCAGAAAGGTCGCTCCTCTCCTGCACGTGAACACTTTTGCTTGTCTCACCACTGTCCATCTCCACCCTGCCACGGGTTCTTGTGCATTCAAGCATTCGGATGGGACTCCTGTTCTCTTAAAAATGGGCTCTTTCTCTCTCTCATTCCTCCTCGGTCAATAAGCCCATCTCCGACTTTCTGAGGAAAAGACAGCTTGTTTAAATGGCTTGGTTGTAATGTAGTACTCTGAAGTGGAGCTGGTTTTCAAGAAAACACCCAGGATGAAATATCACCAAGAGAAAAACCAATCCCACCACCTAGAGCTCAGCGGACGGGATGGAGTCCACTCTTGTGTTTTCAGCACGACATTCAGGGTGGGGAATTCGGTGCCTCGCCACAGGAAGAAGTGCATGCGCGGGGGATGCTAGCGCTAAAACCTCCAGGCTCAGAGTTCCCGCTGGGACCACCCCAGCTGGCTGGCCCACGGCCGCTGAGGTGGGGACCGACCCTCACGCTCTCTCTGTCGTGCGCGGGACCTCCTTGTACACCAGCACAGACAGACCAAAAATCCTGGTGGACGGTCTTTGCCAGGGCTCTCCTGCAGGGTTTGAAGGAGAGCAAATCACGGGGAGCCCATAGATTTCCTCCAGAACTCTGGCTGGAAGGAAGACAGGGAGGGGAGGGCACGCAGTCCATGCAGCACACGCGTGGACACAGAGGGTCTCACTTTGTCTTAAACGGGAGCCCCTTCATCCACTAGGCTCTGCACCATCATAGGATGGGCACTCCCTCTCGCTTCTTAACCCCACTTCAATGGATGATAAGTCAAGTCCTAAGGTGACAATTGACCATAGTATATTTTAAATAAAATAGACAGGGTGGCGCACACACACAGACACACACACACAACCCCAGAGGAGAGTACATATGGGTATCAATTCTAGTCCCGATAGTTGCCTTGGTTTCCTGCGACCCTTCATGGTATGACCCCTGTGCCCACAGCTTCCCCTCGGGGCTCCACTGTGGGGAGCCCTGATGCTGTGGCATCTTGAGCGATCAGAACCCTTGGGGCCTCTGCCCAAGTCAGGTAATTTTCTGCACCCACTTGCTTGTTCACTACATCCAACAGCATCAGGACTTAACCGCACAAGACACAGTGCACTCCTGGTCATAGAAGCACCCTTGTCTCTTCGGGACACACAGCATTGATTAGTCCCACCTTTACCAGTCAGGGTCCTCTCCAGAGAAATAGAACCAGTAGGATGTATCTATGTAATGGTCATATCTATCTATCTATCTATCTATCTATCTATCTATCTATCTATCTATCTATCTATCTATCTACCTATCCATCCATCCACCCCTGTCTCCCTTCTTCTCTCCTTCCATCCACCCATCCATCCATCCATCCATCCATCCATCCATCCATCCATCATAGCTATCTATGTATCTATCATCTATCTATCCATCTATCTACTTACCTATCTATCCATCCAACTATCCATCCATCATATCTATCTATTATCTATCTATTATCTATCTATCTATCTATCTATCTATCTATCTATCTATCTATCACCTATCTCCAACCATCTATCATAACTATCATCTATTTACCTCTGCATCCATCCAGCATATCTATAATCTATCATCTATCATTTTATCTACCTATCCATCCATCATATCTATCCATCCATCAAGCATCTATCTCATCTGTCATCTATCTATATCTATCCTTATCAATGTGTCAATAGGTCTATCTGGCCACCATCTACTTATCATTTATCTTTGCATGTCTACATATCTACAGAGGTCTATCATCTATTTATAATGTTTATCTATGTATCTACCTATCTACATATCTACCAATCATCATCATTTGTCTATCTATGAATCATCTATCTCTTGAATTTCAAGGAACTGGCTCATGAGATTTATGGGAACAACCAAGCCTGAAATCTGTAGGACAGGACTAGAGGCTAGAATAGTGGAGGCTACACTCTTTAAGCAGAATATATCCTTTCTCCAAGAAACATCAGTTTTTGCTTTACATGTTTTCAAGTGATTGTATGAGTCCCAGTAACTTTAAAATAACTGGCTTGACTTACAGTTAATATATTGCAGACATAAAACAGGGGCAAGATGCCTTCAAAATTAACATGTGGACTGACTAGCCTTTGGTGGATAAGCCAATAGTGTAGCTTAGCCAACCAAGTACACCCCAAAGATGGACTTCTGCACCAGCCAATAGGGACCAACATGCTCCCTTTTTTCTCTTTGCACATGAGCACAAGAAACGTAAAATCACCAGTACTTCCTGTTCATTAAGGCCCTTTTGGTGCCCATGGTGAAAAAATTGTCTTTTTATTTTTCAGTAATATCTTTTAATTATTTTTTGCATCTACATTCTCGTTTGCCTTTTCAACTTATGCTTCTCTTTATTCCACTTTATGAGACCAACATTATAGATACATGTTTTTTAAAGATTTTATTTATTTATTTGACACAGAGAGAGAGAGATCACAAGGAGGCAGAGAGGCAGGCAGAGAGAGAGGAGAGAGGAGGAAGCAGGCTCCCCGCCGAGCAGAGAGCCCGATGCGGGCCCCAATCCCAGGACCCTGAGATCATGACCTGAGCCGAAAGCAAAGGCTTTAACCCACTGAGCCACCCAGGCGCCCATATAGATACATTTTTTTTAAACTGGAATTTAGCTTGTTAAAACAAGGTAAGGTTACATGGTACTTACATGATTATTAAAATCACTCAGTATAAAGGGAAATTGCTTCTTAACAAATTCCTCTATCTTGCCAAAGTTTTCACTATGTAAATTATTTTTAAAAAATGCAAAAGCTTCACTCAAAAAAATAAAAAAAAGTTTAGCAGATGGTCCAGCAAATAGTTAATATTTATTGCTGATATGCAAGCAATAGTACATGTGAAAATATATTTATCTTATTCTTTCATTGCTTAGAGAGAAAGAATGATGATAAAATTCTTGCCGATAAACAAATTCCACAATATTAAAACATATATTGTGTATTTTTGCTTTGTTCCAGAGAATAGTCCGTAATTTTCAGTTTGGTTCCTTTTGGAATACAAGCCATCATTCCTTTCAATCAAACCAACTCATTTTGTCATAAGACCCAGCTTGTGAAATTGTAAGAAAAAGGTACCTCTTACTGGATTTGGAGGAACATTCTGTTGCACTCAAAAACTAATTTATACTGTGCTAAGAAATAGCAGCAGGACCAAAGTGCTGTCCATTATATTTCTTTGTATTAGTAGAAGTCCACACAAATTGAAAGAATAAATGCTCCCATTGCATTTCATAAAATATGTGCAAATGTGTGTATCCAAGAACTAGCACACCATTTCAGGGCTGGAGGGAGTCAACCCAAATATCACCAAACAAAGCAGCAAAGCTAAAAGGAATTATGACAAAATGCAAAATGTCTGTAAAATTACGAAATAGATTACCATTAATCAGTGACAATTACCTCATAAACCACACAACCTAAAGACGATATTGATTCACATTTTCCCGTCATTTCAACCTCAGTAAATAAAATGGAAAGAATTGCTTGTGTTTAACAGGCTACTGATCCAGAGATCATCATGCATCTAGTGAAAAAAGCTATGACGTATTTATTTCTTGAACAATTAGATTTTTCAGTGTACCTTTTGTAGTGTCCCAGATAATTAAAGACATGACAGATCATCACAATTCCAAACATATTTTGATTTAAAATTTTTAAAATTTTAAAAAAAGCATAAACGCATTGTTTGAAATTAATTATAAAAAGTGATTGATTCAGGGATTTGCAGTGTGTTTTTATTTTCAGGTAGTAACATATATGTCTGTAGTGATTACATGTGATTCAAGTTTGCTTCGATAATACGTTAAGATCAATTTCTCCTATCTATAAATATTTTCAACTCATGTCTACCATATGGATTTTTATCAATTTTACTTTTTCCCATTTGGTAAAAATGTATTCTACATGACACAGCAGCGAATATATGGAAATGTGTTCAATGATGTTTAAGGAAGATAAAAAGTGATGTAGCAAATTATTATTAAAAGACTCTTCTTTTGCTCTTAGAAGTGTCCCTGCCTCCATGAATCCAGGTTGTGTTTGAAATCATTCTACCACCAACACTCCCACCACGCCAGCCTGACCAGCGGCAACCACACCAAAAAAGTGAACAAAAAGTTAAACTTCAGTGTCTGCAGCAACTCTCCTGGTAGTCAGTTTGTTGCATTATAAACCATTTCATGTTTGAGGATAACACATAAACAATGTCAATCTAATCAAGGACAGTAATGTCCAAGGGGATATCGCCAACTCTTAGGTCTTTATAAACTATGAAATTGTCTCTGACTCTAATTTTTTCTTATGTGAAGTAAGCTCTACACTCAGTATGGGGCTCAAACTCATGACCCTGAGATCAAGAGTCACACACTCTTCCAACTGAGCTGCCAGGCACCCCTTCTGTTTATCATTTTTACTATGTATGGAGAAGGATGAACTTACAATGAGGAGTATAATGTGGATTTTCCAAATGTGTAATCTCAGTAGTGGCCAAATGCCTTAGGCAACGGATGCCTTTGTGATCCTGTGAGCCAAGAAGAAGCACTCTTGCCGTTGGGTTTCTGTGGTTCAAGTACTCCCGTGATAAGGGAGTTAGGACACTTGTCTAAGCGGCTTTGAGAGACATCAAGAGTTCAAAGGTGTTATTGTCTTGGATGTAAGTACACTTGACCCCTGAAAAACAGGCCAGTGACCCCAGAACAGTCAGAAATCTATGTATAAGTTTTGACTCCCCCCAAATTTAACTATAATTGGTTGATGACATAGTCAATTAACACACACTTTGTATGTTTGCTATATGTATTTTATCTGTATTCTTACAGTAAGGTAAGCGACAAAAGAAAATGTTTTAAAAAATCATAAAGAAAACGCATTTACAGAAGTGTATTGTATTTATTGAAAAAAAGTCAACATGTAAGAGGAACTGCAGAATTCACACCCACGTTGTTCAAGGATTAATTGCAATGGGGAGGTGGGCCACCCATGAATAAGGACAACATGAAAATGGTACTGAACTGAAAACCACGTGAGTTTGTACTGATTCCGTCCATACTGATCTCTTATCCATGAGTAGAATATTTGGTACATAAAATATAGCATACAACACCAAAGGACCTTGTCTAAATTATCATCATATACATAAACAGGAATATTTTCTGAATGAGAGTATGGAGCAACAGGAACTCTCATTTGTTGCTGGTGGGAATGCAAAAAGGTGCAGCCACTTTGCAAGGTACCTTGGCTATTGCTTGCAAAAGGAAGCATACTCTTACCACCTGATCTAGCAATCACGCCTCCTTGAGTTTTCTTGTTACAGGTAGAATTACTATGCATGATATTGTGATATAAGAAGAAATACAGGGGTGCCTAGGTGGCTCAGTGAGTTATGTGTCTGACTCCCGGTTCGGAGTTAGGTCATGATTTCAAGATTGTGAGATCAAGACCTGCATTGGGCTCTGTGCTCAGTGGAGACTCTGCTTGATACTCTCTCCCTCTGGCCCTCCACCCCACTCTCTCTCTCAAGAGGATGAATCTTAAAGAAGAAGAAGGAGAAGGAGAAGAAGAAGAAGAAGAAGAGGAAGAGGAAGAGGAAGAGGAAGAGGAAGAAGAAGAAGAAGAAGAAGAAGAAGAAGAGGAAGAGGAAGAGGAAGAGGAAGAAGAAGAAGAAGAAGAAGAGGAGGAGGAGGAGGAGGAGGAGGAGGAGGAGGAAGAAGAAATAATATAGAGTTAGTCTTTTTCTTTGGTTCCTGAAACAGAGCTCATAAAACCTTTATAATTTCCTGAGTATTGGGGGTGAGAGGAACATCTTGCTCTTTTCACATCAAGTCCCTTTCAAAGATACCTAGGTTGATGTCAGTGAGGTGACTCTAGGTGGGCCCATAGATCCCTTATGGATGGAGGCTGGTCACCAAAAGAGCCAACCATGTGATTAGAGGGTCAGAACTTTCAACATGAACCCGAGACCATGACCTCTGGAGAGTGTGGTTGGAGACTGATTGAGTCACCAATGGCCAATGATTCAATCAAGTATGCCAATGGCCAGTGATTTAATCAATCACACATGATGGAATCTCCATTTATACCTCAAACGAAGGGGTTCATAGAGCTTCTGGGATGGTGAACACATCCCCATGCTGGCATGGTGGTGTGCCCCAGACTCCAAAACTCATCCTTACCTACCTTTTCATCGGACAGTTCATTGGTACTCTTTGTAATATCCTATATAACAAATGGGCGATAAGTAAAGTGTTTTCCTGGGTTCTCTGAGCCACTGTGACAGTTACTAGAACCCAGGAGGGAGTCGTGGGAACCCCAATGTGCAGCAGGTTGGACAGAATTGTGGATACCCTAGGTAAGCACTAGTACCTGACGTGGGGCAGTCTTGTAAGACTGAGCTCTTGAACTGTGGAGTCTGCACTAACTCCAGGTACATAGTGTCAGAAATGAGTTGAACTGCAGAACAGCCAACTGGTTGGTGTTTGTAGACACTTGCAGACTTGGTTGGCGTAGGAAACCCACAGGCTGTCCCACCACCTGCGACCCATGTACACACTACGCATGCATCCTACACAGCACCACGACCCTAATTCACTGGTTTTGTTAACAGGTTCTCCTCCACCATGATTCCTAACTTTAAATAAAAAAGCTAACCAGGGGTGCCTGGGTGGCTCAGTTGTTAAGCATCTGCCTTTGGCTCAGGTCATGATCCCAGGGTCCTGGGATCAAAACCCTGTGTCCAGCTCCCTGTTCAGGGGGAAACCTGTTTCTCCCTCTCCCACTCCCCCTGTTTGTGTACCCTCTCTCACTGTGTCTCTCTGTCAAATAAATAAAATCCTTAAAAAAAAAAAAATAAAAAGCTAACCAGTCAAGCAACTAATTTCTTACATGAGGCTCTGTGAAATAGGAACTATATTAACGAGTCATTTGTTTTAAAAGTATTTATTTCATTTATTTATTTGAGAGACAGAGAACAAGTAGGAGGGGCAGAGGGAGAGGGAATCTCAAGGAGACTCCATGCCGAGTGTGGACCCCATGTGGGCTTGACCTCACGACACTGAGATCATGACCTGAGCCTAAATCAAGAGTTGGATACTTAACCAACCAGACCACCCAGGTGCCCCTAGCATTTATTAAGCAATGTCTTCGAGTCTGGTGGGCAACATCATAAAGGATCCAAGATAAGCATGATGAACACATTCTGTTGCCTTTGTGAAGCTCATAGGGGAGTAGTGTGGCAGATACTGGTGAAGAAGCAAAGAAGCGTACAATTACAACCATGACAGATGGCCTGGAGGAAAGGTAAGACATGCTGAGTGAGCAGTTCATGCCCATCTCTAATCTGAGTAAGAGACCAACAACCTCCTCACCCCTTGCTGGAGACACTGGTGCTTTCCAGTGAAGATGCATGAGAAAAGAAGCACCAAGCAGACATCAGAAGCAGCACGCTTGTGAGCCTGCCTTATGGATGGAAGAGAACCCTGATGGACAGATAGGACAGGAAGCAACTTCAATACACGCGGGGGAGTAGACATCTGGAGACCAGAGAAAGATCAGGAGATTGGTGTCTTTGAACATGAGGGAAACAGATGCTCCCAGTTCCTGGGAGTGGATGGGAGTGTGAAATACTGACCAAGAAGCCCAGAGGGACCAGAAACGTTCTACTGGATTTACCAATGTAGAGGTCAAGAAGCCTTGCACAAAGTCTACTCAAGTGGAGTGATGAGTAGCAGAAAAAATGGTATAAAGCAAACGAATCCAGATGATCCTTAAGAGCGGGGTCTATATCCTTATTTCCATAATGCCAGGAAGAGAGAGTAGGTGTGCAAAATCATTTGTTACCTGGATGCATAAGCTGAGAGATGTTTTGTTTTTTTCTTGATGGCTGGTCCTCAAGATATCAGATAGCTAGAGCCCCTCTTCATTTTAGTCTTTCCTTCTCCATAGAAATAGGGCTGGCCACATGCAGGATCCCCTAGTCCTGTGGGCCAGCTAGAGATGTCTGTCTGCCTGGAACTCACCTACCTCCAGCTATTCCTCCCTATCCTAAAGTTCATGCCTCATGGCATGTGCGTGAGGGAGATGAATGATCCTCTCCCACCCAAAAAAGTGCCTGAAGACTGTTGGACAGGTCCAAAGAATTTCAGGTGAGGTCCCAGGATGGCTGAGAAAACGCACCTTTTCTTACTGACTCTGTCTTGCTCTCAGCCTAATCATATCTTTAACCATGACCCAAAAAAGTTAAAAAAAAAAACCCACAAACATCAGAAATGGTCTCATATTTAAAAGCAATGGCCCTGAGAGCATATTTTTAATACATGGCATATGGACTCACCATCTGCCAGCTTCGCCTGAGAGGAACGATTGGTGGGTAGTGAAGAAACTGACATTAGAAAATGATTAAGTATTACAAGGTCAGTCCAAATCATACATATGTCCACACACATCCCGAATGAACTCCCAACTAAGAACATGTGGGCTTTCTATTTTTTCCCCCAGATCCGTTCTTCATTCAGTAATCTAAGATAACCAGTGGACAATTTCATCCAACTACAGTCAATCCCATGAAAAATGTGGTTAGGAGTTGGAGAAATTAAAAAAAATCAAACATGGAAAAAATAGGATTTTATGATGGAAATGATTCAGAGTACACTGAAATTCAGTGATACTGTAGATCATTCATATCTCTGCACGTGAGCACATTCAGTGTCGACATGGTTAAGTACTGTCAGAAGGAAAGCGCTGGAGGCCAGGTTTTTATACTCTCAGACGAACACAAGTGGCTGAAGGTTTTTGGCGGTTCTGGTAGAAACCATATCACAGAGACGGGATTAGGGAAGAAAGGAGATCACTTATGACCCCGTCATTCCAAAGTGATCAGCCCACGGCACAGCCTTCCAAACACATCTCTGCCCTCATTCACAGAAGAAGTGAATATTTGAGCTCCTTAATTTTTTTTTTTTTAACTTTTCAGGTGAGATGAAGTTAAGGATCTGGGGATGGGTAGATCATCCTGGATTATCGGAGTGGGTCCAATGTAAGCTTAGAGGGGCTTAGAGAAGGAAAGTGGGACTATCAGGGTTCATAGTAGGAAATCAGAGAACAGAAGAGGCTGGTGTGAGATGAGGAAGAGGCCGTGAACCGAGGAGTGTGGGCAGTCTTGGGAGCTGAAATAGGGAAGAGATGGATTCCACCCAGAAGCCCCCAGAAGGACCACAACCCTGTCAAAACCAAGATGTTAGACTCGGACCTCTGGGATTGTAAGAACAAATCTGCATTGCTGTACCGCACTACAGTTGTATTAATTTACTACATATCAATATTGAGAAACTAATTTTCAACCCAGTTAAAAGGAAATTAATATCAATTTACTTAATATTAATATATTAATATCAATAGTATATTAGAATATGTTTCATTGATATGTAAACTCATGTATCTTAATTTAAAATATACAGTTGACATTTCTGGGTTCATGAGTCATTTCTTTTTTTTTTTTTTTAAAGATTTTATTTATTTATTTCACAGAGGGAGAGAGATCACAAGGAGGCAGAGAGGCAGGCAGAGAGAAAGAGGGGGAAGCAGGCTCCCCGCTGAGCAGGGAGCCCGATGCAGGCCTCGATCCCAGGACCCTGAGATCGTGACCTGAGCCGAAAGCAGAGGCTTTAACCCACTGAGCCACCCAGGTGCCCTCATGAGTCATTTCTATTTGCATATATTTATAGGTGTTTAAATGTATATATATGTGTGTTGTGTGTGTATAAAGTATGGATATGTATATGTTTATTCATATTCATGAATATACGTGAGGTATAAATTTAAAGGATAATATTATCTACATACATTTTGAAAACTTTCTCAGGGAAGTTAAGATCTGTGTGGTAAAGTACACAAATAAAAATCGTGTGGTTGATGGGCTTATCACCACGTGAACACCCCTGCACCACCGATTAAGAAATGGAGTCTTTCAGGCACGCTAGAACGCACGGCCATCTCACCAATGTCTGCCCTCTGCACTGCAGGATGCCTCTACTCTACCACCAGAGATCTGCTTTGCTATATTTGACATTTATATATTTATTTCTAAAATTTTATGTATGTATTGGAGAGGGAGAGAGAGAGAGCAAGAGTACAAGTGCAGGTGGGGAGGAGAAGAAGACGCCTGGCTGAGTGGGGAGCCCGACATGGGGTTTGATCCCAGGACCCCCGAGATCATGACCAGAGCCGAAGTCAAGACTCAGACGCTCAACTGACTGAGCCACCCGGGTGCCCCTGAATTGTGCTAAGATGTGCATAACATAACATTTGCCATTGTAACCGTTTCTCAAGTGTACTATGCAGTGGAATGAAGCATCTTCTTGTTGCTTCCGGCCATCTGTCTCTAGGACTTTGTCACCTTCCCAGACTGAAGGTGTGTCCCCATGAAACACTACTTCCCATCCCCATCCTCACCCCCTGGCGCCCACAATCTACTTTCTGTCTCTGTGGACGGGATTCCTCTAAGGACGTCCTGTAAGTGAAATGACACAGTATCTCTTCTTTTGTAACTGCATTATTTCACTTAGCATAGTGCTGTGACGCCTCATCCATGTTGTAGCATGTGTCCAAATGTCCACCCTTTCGAAGGCTGAATAGCATTCCATTGCATGTAGAGACATCAGTACGTCTGTCCATGCACAATGGGTTGCTTCCATAGACATTTTTCTAAACAAGAGATAGAAATAGCCAATCGGTACATGAAAGGATGCTCAACACCACTGACCATTGGGAGAATGGAAGTCCAAATCACAAGGAGATGCCACGTCACACCCATTCGGATGGCTATTATTGAAAAGAAAAAGAAAAGAAAAACATAGCAAAACCCCAGATGATAACAATGTGTGGGTGACGATGTGGAGAAACTGGAAACATTGTAGGCAGGTGGTGGGAATGTGCAATGACGTGGCTGCCGTGGAAAAGAGTTTGGAGGTTGCTCAAAGAAGGAAACAGAGACCTATCATCTACTCCAGCTTCAACGTCTTTACCCAAGAGTAGTGAAAGCAGAGGCATCAAGAAGTCCATGCGTGTTCACAGTCACCGCTAATTGTGTGGTTGGTTTATAGCTGTGCCCTGTTCCGGTGCTCAGTTTGGGAATGTACAGTTTTCAGACAACGTGGATACCTGATCCTGACAGAATCCCCTGATTGCCATGTTTTCTTCCAGTCTGTTCTGACGGACATTGATATGGCTATGCCAGCTCTACTTTTTTACTGCTGGAAATATTTTTTATTCTTTTACTTTACCAGTCTGTGTTTTAAGAATGCCTCTAGGAAGAGGCACAGGTCACGTTGGAGCTCTCATGGCTGCGTAACAAATGACCCCCAATGCTCAAGTGTTCTGTGGCAATGAGCCCAGACAGGGTGCCGTGCCCTAGGATGTTGAGACTTGTGTCACGAAGCCAGGGGGTGGGGGGAGAGGGGCATGTGTCCAGATAGCCGTCTCCAGGGTAATTGGGAGGTTTATTCATTCACAGGTCTGGTCCTGGGCTGCAGTGACCTGCACATGAGGAGCTCCTTCACGCGACCTCTCCGTGTGGTGTGGTTGCCCCACAGCATGGGCATTCCTGCTATTTGCATGTCCTCATGGGTCCAAGTGCAGCAAAGCAGGGAGGCACCTATGAGCCTCATGTTCTTTTACAATTGGCCACAGATGGCACGTGGTGTCACTCGTACCCCCAAATCTTTGCCTGGGTACAGGAGGGTGGGAAGAATCTGATTCTATCTCTTATTTATTTCTATATTGAAGTAATTTCTAGGGGCGCTTGAGTGGCTCAGTTGGTCAAGTGCGCAACTCTTGATTTTGGCGCAGGTCATGATCTCAGAGTTGTGAGATGGAGCTCCACGTGGGACTCCACACTCGGTGAGGAGACAGTTTGAGATTTTTTCTCCCTCTCTCTCTGCCCCTTGCACTGCTTGTGCACTCTAACAGTAAAGAAGTAAAATCCTGGGAAGAAAAAAAAAGTAATCTGTACACCCAACAGGGGCTCAAACTCATGAACCCAAGATCAAGAATTCCCAATCTGCCAACTGAGCCAGCCAGGTGCCCCATCATCCTATCTCTTGATCAAGGCGTGAGAGGGTCAGATCGTACAAGATGGTGTGGCATGCAATACAACGTTGAGGGCATCTACTCAAAATGCAACTTCCCAGAGTCTGACATCTGTCATCTTTAATGTGGAGCATGAAATCTATTTGTATTAGATTTAATTATTGATATACTATTTTTAAATCTGTCATATTAATATTGGCATTCTCTGTGTCTTGTCCATCTCCCTCATTCCCTCATTACTTGAGGTCTTTGGGCCAATTAATCCATTTTCGATGAATGCATAGTTTCATTTTCACCTTCATTTTTTAAGAGTTAAGATTTTTACGCCATTTTAGGTTTCCAACTAAAACGGAATGGGAGGTACAGAGATTTCCCAAAGACCTGCTGCATCCCCCACACCCATGTGCAGAGCCTCCCCGTTATCAACATCCCCACCAGAGTGGGACACTTGCTACACAGCATGAACCTAACAGTGATCCATCCTAATCATGCAGAGTGGATAGTTTACAGTATGGTTTGCTCTCCATGTACGTTCTATGGGTTTCCACCACCCATAATATCTATCTATCCATCCACGATCCATCATATCTTTCTATCCATCCATCCATCATATCTATCTATCCATCCACCACCCATCATATCTATCTACCCATCCATCCATCATATCTATCTACCCATCCACAACCCATCACATCTATCTACCCATCCACCACCCATCACATCTATCTATCCATCCACCATCCATCATATCTATCTACCCATCCACAACCCATCACATCTATCTACCCATCCACCACCCATCACATCTATCTATCCATCCATCCATCATATCTATCTATCCATCCACCATCCATCATATCTATCTACCCATCCACAACCCATCACATCTATCTACCCATCCACCACCCATCACATCTATCTATCCATCCATCCATCATATCTATCTATCCATCCACCATCCATCATATCTATCTACCCATCCACAACCCATCACATCTATCTACCCATCCACCACCCATCACATCTATCTATCCATCCATCCATCATATCTATCTATCCATCCACCATCCATCATATCTATCTACCCATCCACAACCCATCACATCTATCTACCCATCCACCACCCATCACATCTATCTATCCATCCATCCATCATATCTATCTATCCATCCACCATCCATCATATCTATCTACCCATCCACAACCCATCACATCTATCTACCCATCCACCACCCATCACATCTATCTATATATCCATCCATCATATCTATCTACCCATCCACCACCCATCATATCTATCTACCCATCCATCCATCATATCTACCCATCCACAACCTATCACATCTATCTACCCATCCACCACCCATCACATCTATCTATCCATCCATCCATCATATCTATCTATCCATCCACCATCCATCATATCTATCTACCCATCCACAACCCATCACATCTATCTACCCATCCACCAACCATCACATCTATCTATCCATCCCCACCCATCATATCTATCTATCCATCCATCCTTCCACTATACATTATATCTCTTTGTCAATCTACCCACCTACCTACCTATCTCAACACTTCAGTCATCAAAATGCTTTATTTTATATGTCAGCTTCACTGAGCTAGAAAGTGTCTAGATATCGGATAAAACATGATTCTCGGTGTGTCCATGAGGGCATTTCTGGATGTCTTGAGACTCGGAACGACACTGGAACTCATCTTCCATTGGCTGACCTGGTTCTCAGCCTTTGGGCTCTGGATGACACTATTCCATTAACTGTCCTGGGCCTCCAGCTGGCTGACCACAGATCCTGGGACTTGTTAGCCCCCTAGCCACATGAACTAATTCTTCATAATAAGAAAATATGTATTATATCTATATCTAACACATCCTTATTGGTTTCTTTCCTCTTGAGAACCAATGCTGTACAACTGGATTGCTCATCTTTAAAATAGTGTGAAGAGGCAAGTCTCTAAAGTCCACAGACACAGATATAGATGCACATACACACAGACATAGATCCACTGGTTCTCCAAAAAACCCAGACTAATTCATGCATTGTTTTTTTATTTCTACCACCTAGTGCATGATGATGATGGTAGGCATTTGTTCATATCCGGTGCCTTCGAAACTGAATAGAATCACCCCTAGCACAGGTGCCTGGTGAGCAACTAAAAGACCATAAAGTCCCCAGAATAATTTAGATTATCCACAGTCTATTCCTACCATGTTGGAAGGTAAAGTTATTCATTTTATAATTAAAACAAAACTACAAAACAAAACTATGCCAGTGGAACAGTTGTAAATAAGAAGAGGGTTTAAAAATTTCCAAAAATCAACCTCGGTGTTCTTGAAATATGAGCTTTCTTAGTTCACTAAACGTTCACAGAACACTTACAAACTGTGGAAGGAACAGTGTGAAATCAAGTTTAAATTAGAGTATATAAGTTGAATGGTACCAATTTTAAATTAATATGCAACAATTGAGAGGCAATGAATCATACCTACGAAGGACTCTGATTTATTCACAGATTTTGTATTGTTTAAAGGAAGGTAAAAGTTTCTTTCAAGGCAAATACATATCTCCTACCCGGTCTCTGCCATCCCCAACCCAGGTACACAATAAGAAATTCAGTGGGTTCCTGGTTTTACACACAAACAGAATTTGCTTCTAAATGTGTTCACCCTTTCCTTTTCCAGGTCGATGAGACTATTAACTTTTTTTCTGTAGCATTCTCTCTTTGAACATAAAGTACTGTTTTCTATTTTATTGAAGATAAAATGGGAGTTCTCAGATAGTAGTGTGGAGAGCGATGTCAAACCCTGCCCCAGAAATCTGCTTTACTGCTCATAGGTTTAACCAAGTAATTCCCATTCATTCTGTTACGACGAACTGGTGCCAATTTTGGAAAGACAATCTAAAAACCAGATTTATCCATCATCCTTTCAGTGGGGGGAGTGGGTGACAGGAAACAAGGTAAAACTTTAGAAATGGAATGATAAAGAATTTTGTATGTAAATTTGCCACAACTACCTCATGGAAGAGGGTTTAGACATTCACTGGTGCAGAATACCAGAGAAAATAGTTTTGTATTTAATACAGAAGCAGTTAAAATTGGAGTATGGGATGCCTGGGTGGCTCAGTTCTTAGGCGTCTGCCTTTGGCTCAGGTCATGATTCCAGGGTCCTGGGATCCAGCCCCGCATGGGGCCCCCAGCTCGGCGGGGAGCCTGCTTCTTCCTCTCCCACTCCCCCTGCTTGTGTGCCCTCTCTCTCTGTCAAATAAATAAATAAAATATATATAAAAAAAACTGAGGTATGTACTGATCTAGACAAGAATAATACTCATATATAGGAAAAATATGACTCATTTATACATAACTATGTCCAAAAGAGACCAGGCGAATTCACAAATCTGTAACAGTTTCTTTGATTGATGCCAGATGGATGATTCTTAGGCTGTAGTCCAATTTCTCACTTTTCACGAAACCTACTGTCTCTGCTTGAAGTGTCTGTTCAACCTTCATCCTGACCTGTGTCTGTCTCATTGGTTTTCGAATTTCTCTTTTCATCCCCCTTATTAAAGCGTATAATGTTTTATGAGTTTCAGGTGTCCAACACACTGACTCGATATTTGTGTATGCAACAAAATGATCACCTAGACTAAGTCTAGTTAACACCTGTCACTACATATAGTTGTAATTTTTTTTTCTTAGACAATGTTGAAGATCTACTCCCTTAGCAACTTCCAAATATGCGATACAGTATGAAAAGAGGTTTATTAATAAATGCATAGTGATGAAGCAGAACTATGTAACTTGTTAAATTAGTTATACACCTTTTTGTCACCTGAGTTCATTCCAACAGGTGTATCAGAAAGGTGCTGTGCATTGTTGATGTAGCAGCGTGGGTGGGGGAAGGAAAAGGTGTCTATGTATCTAAGTTTCACTGTCTAGAACAAGGGTCAGCATGTTTTTCTTGCTGTTGTTTTTTCTGTAAAGGGCCAGACAGTAATTTTTATTGGGGTTTACGGGATAAATGGTCTCTCCTGAAACTGCAGACTCAATTTGGCTACCATATCACAAAGTAGGGATAGACACTCATAAACAAAAGGGGCAAGGTTGTTGCCATGTTATTTTATTTACAAAGACAGTTGGTGGGATGATGTAGCATGCCAACCTCTGGCTTAGAATATGTCCCTCATCTTTAGTTTTATTGGGGGGGTGGAGGTGACTTTACTACCTGAAAAACAATGTCTGGCTGTGACTATTATCTTCAAATAAAGCACAATAAAGCAAAAATATTTGGCTCCACAAATTCAACAAAGATGATATGATATCCATATATATTCCATAAAGGACGGCAGTAAATCTACCGTATTTCATCGCTGTTGTTATAATGCACTTCACCTCCCCACTTAGACTCTTAAAATACTTTCAGACCTTTCAAGGGTGTTCTGTAACTTCAGATTTTATATCTGACATGAGTAGAGCTCAGCCTCCTCCCAGAACAGACACACGTTTGCCTTGTGATAAGACCACGGAAAGGTTCTATAGACTAGAATCTTCCATTCCAAAAAGCTGTCATTCAGGATGTAACTCAGACGGATGCTGTGGAGAGTCCTGAAAGTAGATGAGTTTGGGATGTATGTGGTTCAAGGACTCCAGGTTGGGTAAGTGTTATAGATATTGAGCTAACACAAGGCTCCTTTGCGTTCTTAATTGGACACCCTTCCCCTAGTTCTAGGGTCAAGTGCTCTGGCTTTATTTCCTAGTTGGAATCATAGTTTCTGTTTCTGTATCAGCAGATAGAAGGAAGGCAAGCACCACTCATGCATTTTGCAAGTGATGGTGTTTGAGGGTTACTCTCTAAGGGATTGGGATACTAATGCAATGGGACACATTTTTGTAACATATCCATGGAAGGGGGCACCTGGGTGGTTCAGTCGGTTAGGTGTCTACCTTGGGCTCAGGTCATGAGCTTAGGGTCCTGGTGATTGAGCCCCATGTTGGGCTCTGGCTCAGGGAGTCTGCTTCTCCCCCTTCTTCTGCCCCTCTCCCCACTCTTGCTCTCTTCTTCTCTCTCTCTCAAATAAATAAAATCTTTAAAATAAAATAAAACAAAATAAAATATCTCTGCAAGATTTGCATACTGACCACACACAGGCTAATGTTAAATGCAAGAAGACCACACATGTTCATTGTGACAAACACAAGGCTGTGCTGGTTAATCCCACCCTGCCCTATATCTTGTAAAATTCATTTCCAAAAGAATGGATTCTCAGGACGTATTTGTATCAATGAATTTGTTGCTGATGTACTGAATAAAGCCACAGAGAACACAATGCTACCCAACCCAAGCACCCACTGTAAGTTTACGTGTAGGCTGCGGGTGTCCAGAATTACAGGTAATAACGTCTTGGGGCCACGTATGGTTAGATCATTAATATGGGATGATCTACTAGCAAACTTTACACCTAGTCCAATGTTCCTCCATGCAAGACTGTGTTGCACATACAATCCAATTTGGTTTTAAAACAACATTTATGGTTTTTCACCAATGGTTTATCAGATGTACTATTGGGGCATTAAACACAATATGAAGCTCTTCATAAACCACAATTCCTAAAAGCTATTACGGGGCCATAAATGCAGCCCTATTATTGCCACCAGTTTTCACATTACAGATAGACCATAACATCCAATTGTCGCCCATCTAGTGCTCAGCGGCCTGATATGGGAAAATTTTTTGTGTGTGCCTCCTTTGCTCTCCACTCTGATTTGACCACCATAAAAAGGGACAAACCCTTCAGAAGGTATTGTTAGGAAGACCACCTGGACCCCTGAGCTCTCCAAGGACCCAAACTGCAAAAGAAACACACTGAGGGTCAAGGTGGGGACAGAATGCAGCAAACAGAAAAAAATGTTCAACGGTGTGTCTCTGAAGGAAATTGTGCCACTGTTATAAGAAATTTAATATTCATAAAAATATTGATGCCTTTAAAAATGGGATAGACACTATTTTTCTTAATTTTAGAGCCAGCCCCAAGTTAGCATGTTTGCACCTCAAAAATACAGCTCAGTTTAAAGGTTCTTTTACAGGTAGATGAATGATGCCTGATAAATATTTATTGTAAATATAGGATTCTAATCATGTAGTATTTATATGCATAATATTATATGCATAATACATACATTGAATATTATATGCATAATATATAATGTTGAATATTATATACCACTCATGTCATTGTTTTCTATATAGAGTACATGTGTTTATTTTACATAGATGATATAGATTTATATAGAATCTTCTTGTGGAAAAGCCTTTAATTTTCTTTTTTTTTTTAAGGTTTTATGCTTAAATAATCTCTACACCCATGTGGCGTTTGAACTCACAACCCCAAGATCAAGAGTTGCATGCTCCAGTGACTGAACCAGCCAGGCACCCCAAAATCCTTCAGTTAAAACTCAAAATTTGATAGCCAGGGAAGTCTCAATAAATTTGATTAAAACTGTTTTGCAATAGTCTTTATAGCAAATGATACATAAAGCCAGACAGGGACACTGTGGGAAAATCTTTGCAAAATACATCGCAAAGGGCTAATTTCCAAATATATAAAAATCTGCTAGAAATGTATATGTACATATAAAAACCTGGAGATGTAATCTGAAAGAAGGGTAATGAAAATTACCCCAGAGTTGATAAAAAGTGAAATAGACATTATTACTAGTCATAAAATATGCACAACGCATTAATAGAAAGAGACATTAAAAATTAAAAGCACATGAAGGTCATTTTTTTTACCTATCAATTTTGGCTGAACTGTGAAATCTAACTTACACTTGTATTCACAAGTCTGAAATGTCCTCACACTTTTCCAGAGAGACCTGGACCTGCTACTGCTGAATTCCTACAAAGGAGGATTTGTAAATATTTCCAATTCTTACAAATGCTTCTCAATTGACCTAGAAGTCACAGTGTTAGGAATTTAATCTGCATACACATCCACACTTGTAGGAAAAGTATGCATAAGGTAATTTAGTGCTGTGTTTTTTATATGGAATCAGATGGTCCCCATATGGAAGAAGGAAATCTAGGTTACCACACACACAAAAAAACCATCTTTAGGAATTGGTCTATATAACATTGCAACAAGATGGTCAGGATACATTCAGTAAAACAAATTTTAAACATTGAAGGAAATAAGTCAGGAAAGAACAGGTGTTAAGACATCTTTTGTGCAAAGAAATGTGGAACACGGACCCATGAGTGTGTAGTTGCTGACATCTGCACACCGGAATTTGGGGGATGGTAAGACAGGACTATGAACGTTGCTCTGTGCTCTGTGTTAAGTCAGGGTTGAAGGGGAGCCCCAGGTGGTGCATGGGTCAGGCTCCAGGAGCAAAGATTAGGGTGCAGAAGGAGGAAGCGTGCATCTGGTGGGCCGAGCACAAAGGGTGGCCGGCTCGGGTCCAGGGGATGGACAGCAGAATGGGACAGAGTCAGGGACCAGAGTTTACACTCCCCGGCGTTTCAGTGTCACTTCAGGAACAAAGCATGTCTGTATGCTCTGCTCAAAAATCACTGACGATACCCCAAATCATCGCTTCTTGCTCTACAGATTACATGATCCCCTTCTTTTCTCCAGTGTTTAAAATGAGCGTTCTCAAAGCTCAGGAATATGTTCATGGAAAGAATTCCCCTTTAAAAACAGAACTGACACATTAGCGGGGTGGGCAGCCAGTGCTGTCTTCCAAGTAGATTTGCAATCTTGTCAACAGGGACGACTGTCCCAAGGGATCACGATGGAAACCCATTTATTCTTTCTGTAATTGGCTGTATTCCTTTGCACACGTTCTTATTCAATACGCAGTATCAAAACTATTATTCTGTTTACCAGCAGGAAAGGTAGGCTACAGTTACATTTGTGTGTATATACATATTTTTGGAAATTTCTATTCATCTGATATTTTCATTAGACATTCAAGAAGCAATTAGTAACCCCCTACTACATACTCAGCTGTTTCGAGGGATAGAATCACAAAATTGAATAATTTTTTAATTAGTTTCACAGGTAGAATTTAGTGATGCATCAGTTGCATGCAATGCCCACTGCTCATCACAACCCGTGTCCTCCTTCATGCCCCTCACCCAGTTAACCCATCCCCTCCGCCAACCTCCCCTCCAGCAACCCTGCTTGTTTCCTAGAGTTATGAGTCTCTTATGGTTTGTCTCCCTCTCAATTTTCATCTTATTTCATAAAATTACACTTGTATATTATTATTGACAGTCAATACCATGGCTGCTATGCCTCTCACGCTTTTTCATTAAGCTTCTAACAGCCAGCCCCGAGTATTAACGATTCCCTTGATCATGAATAAATCTCTTGAAGAATGCTTGGATTTGGGCAAGACTGCATTTTGCTGCTTTGATCCTAATGTTGAAACTTCACTAGTAAATAAATACTAGACAAAATTTTCTTGAAAATTACCTTTTTTTGCTTTAATCTGATTCACTTGGCTAAAATGTGTATATAAATATATTAGGCATTTTTTTTTAAAAAGGCAGTTAATAAAAGAAGTGGTTTAGAATCAATGATCACTTTCCAAGATTTTCCTGGCTCAATTCATATTTAACTCCAGGCCACTGGAAAACATCCACCCAATTCAGAACCTGGAATATGTATGTTAGGCTCCATCCACGAGGCAAGATCAGTGCAGAATGTGATTTGGGGCAATATTAGCTCAATGGTGATTTACAGGGAATGGCAACTTGATGAGTAGAAAAGTGAGCAAGAAAATGTCTGTGTTCTGCCACAAATACTGCTTTTCAGCTGTCATATAAGTGTGTGAAAGCATGATCAAAAATCCGTTTTTTCTCTGCTTCAGGTGCATGCTACTGTAAATACAGAACTGTATAAAATGGACCCATTAATGATATAGAGTCCCAAATCAATTTCTGCCAGTGTTTTATTTCCCTTTGTGAGAATCCCCCAAATTATTCAATTTTGAGACACGGTTAGGTCTAAATGCTCCCACATAATATACAATTGCATCTACAAATTGCCTTTCCCTCTTTTATGGGCATGCCTCGGAAATTAGAAATATTGAATTTCACCTGAGATATTTATATGGAATTGTTCAAAAGGAAAAAGTAAAATGATTCTTCACAAAGATGATGCTATGTTTCCTTAGCCAAATTTGTGTGAACACATGGTCTACATTTTTACAGTTATGATTCACTCTTTGCCGTATTTAAAAAGATATCAAATAAAGGTAACTCAATCAGGTATAGGTAAACAGTTATAAAAAGACAAAATAAGAAGCCTACACATTGGGCGCCTGGGTGGCTCAGTGGGTTAAGCCTCTGCCTTCGGCTCAGGTCATGATCTCAGGGTCCTGGGATCGAGGCCCACATCGGGCTCCCTGCTCAGAGGGGAGCCTGCTTCCTCCTCTCTCTCTGCCTGCCTCTCTGCCTACTTGTAATCTCTCTCTCTGTGTCAAATAAATAAATAAAATCTTAAAGAAAAAAAGAAGCCTACACATTAATGCATTACAGTCTTTGCTAAGTGTGTTATATGATAAATCATGTCATGAATTCATCTGTTTTTCCAGCATGAAGGAAAATTTCTCTAAGGTATTCAGTCACCAAAGAATAGGAAAAGCCCAGTGGCTTAATTCCAGAGTTTGTTGTTGGTGGTGTTTTTTTCTTCCCCCCCAAGTAACTACAGTGCTTTTGTCTTACAAAATATGTGTATTTTGATGTAGTTGTATTTACCAATCTATGCTTTTATAGAAGGTCTTGTAGTATTTGGCTTAAGACATTATTTTCTACGTTGATATCAAGATATTTTCCAATGTTTTTCTTTCTTTCTTTCTTTCTTTCTTTCTTTCTTTCTTTTTTTTTACAGATTTTATTTGAGACAGGACTTGAGAAAGTCCCTTTCTCTTCCTAGTTTTGAAGGCTCCCTTTATCATGCCATTTTGAAGTTTACCAGTTAATTCTTGAATCACAAGAAAAGCTATTATCAGACCTTGTGATAAACAGAGTGATCAGGCTGGGCAGGGAGAGCCCTTAATAATGCAGATGCATTTGGCAAGTTGTACCACCAACCTCTACTAGGTTTGCTTTAGTAAATCAACATGGGGTCTATGTGTTTCTAGCAACCTTTGTTTTGTGGAAAAGAGTACTTAAACTATATAATTATCAGAGTAGTGAAGATGTTTCAGGACCAAAAGAGCAAATTTTAAAATAACTTATATTTCCCATGCATGGCATAGAAAGAACTTGTACATTAAACGTTGGGCAGGTGAGGTCTACCTCATGCAAAGATTTCTCTATGCAGAAGTGTTGATTTTCTAGGACCTCCTGATTGTGTATGCATGCTAATGCCCATATACTAGAAATCATTATTACATTTGGTATTAGGCAAGACTTTCTGATTTAAAAATTTTTGTAATTTTGGCTGCATGGTTATTTGACAAATGAGCTATTTAAAATGTTAGTACTATTTAAGTACAAGTAGTTTTCGAGTACTTTAAAAATTTATTCCTAATTTCATTAACTCATTTTTAAAGGAAATGGTATACTTAACCATTACTTTTTTTCTTTTAAGAATTTCCCTCAGGATTGGAATTAACAGATTTAGCCAGTAACAATACAGGATGCCCAAATAAATGTGAATTTCAGCTACACAACTAATCATGTGTTGGTAGGAATATGTCTGATCCAACAGTCAGGGCATAGGTCTACTAAAAATGTGTTTGTTGTCCAGGTAAGATATAAATTTTATCTTAAACTTTTCAGGACAAACCACAGGGTCTATCTTGATAAATGTTTATGAATGCATAAAAGGTGTAAGTAATTTCTTTAAATTTAGATTCAGGCTTTTTAGTCCTTTTATAAGATCAGAGCAGTTCATAGATTACAACAGTTGATATAACATATATCGTCTTGATTTTACTCATTCTTGTTAGGTACTTATGTTTCTGAAAGATGCATGATAAAATCGCTCATGACAATTGTTGAATTTCCAGTTTCTGATTCAATATACGTATATTTTTGGTATGGATTTTGACACTGTAAAATAGGATGGGCAAGTTTGGCATTCTCTCTTCCCATGGAACTATTCTTATTAAACTTGGTTTTAAATCATATTTTCTCTTTGGGTTATCCCAATAACATAGCCCTTGCTACATATCTAAGTTTTTTTTTAATTTTAATATCTCAATAAATATATTTTTTCCTTGATCCAAGTATATACTAACTCCTTTTCATGTTTATGCTGTTTTATGATTCCCGAAATTGTTGGAAAGGTGAGCATCTATTAAATGCTATGTGAAGTCTTTACAAAGAACCAAAAAAGTGTGTGGCTGTTGCGTGCCAATGCGTGCCTTGGACATTTTTATTTCAAGTGTCATGCCCAAACGCACCACCCAGTTTAGGGAAGCCTTGCTTATATCCATCATAGGCCTCATTTTCTTTGTGTGTTGACTCTCCTTAAAATCTGACCACCTTGATTCCCATTTTACAAATGCAAACTCCCAGACAGGGGTGGAATTCATCCAGCTGTCATCAGGAAAACAACACATGCCAGGTATTTCAAATGCAAGACTGAATGATAGCGGTTTGGTTGCCCAAACAGAATCGGGAATGCTGCGGGAACCACAGAGAAGACAAAGGGTGTGGGGGAAGCTCAAGGAGGAGGCATGTGATGTGTGCACATCAAGAAGCCACCATCGACCCCAGGACAGAGCGCCAAGCCTTACACCTGCTCCATCCGTGATGGAGACCAGCGGACACAGGAATGGCTAGCAAGATCCTGAAGCATCGGCAGGAAGTGGTGGTTTTTGGTGAGCCTGCAGATGCAGGTCAGGCTCACACGCCAGCTACCCCAAAAGACTGCCCATATCAACCACGGCTGTGCTCCCTTAAACACCTGTCTTCCTCCTCATATCTCTGCTAAGGAGCAATAACCTTCCGCTCTTCCTCCTGCGTACTCAACATGATTCCTGTGTGCCCAGGAGAAGGGACGTTTTCTCAAATGAGGAGTCTTGCTTATCACTGTAGTTATGTTTGAGTTGTAGTGACTCATGGGACTTCAATGAGCCACCATCTCTGAATTTCAGAGGCAATTCTGTGCAATACGCTTGACCACAATTCGAAACTTTTTAGTGATACAACTTGAATTCAGTTATATCTTCATATTAATAAGTTTATAATTTATATTCTGATTAAAAATAATAGAACAGAAGAACAAATTTATATTCTTAATTGGAAAGGTCATTGCATAGTTCAGCACAGATGGAATTGTAATTATTTTGAAATTATTACAACAACTAATTTTCTTCTTCAAAAATCTAATTATTATTATTATTTTAATCCAAAATAGCATATTGGAGTCACATGTGGCTTATATTTTTCCTTGTTAAGGATGATTTTGACTTGATCCTAAGAATCTTCGAGGCTCTGTGGTGTTTCTGATACACATTTATTTTATGTCGATACAAACTTACATTTAGTTTCCAACACATGCAACTGTGTTTTCATCTTATATTTTTACCATTCCCTACAGTACCTGTTTAAGTCAGGAGATATAAAGATATCTATTACATATTATTATAATTATTACATACTACTATTTTTTATATAATCTATGTATTTTTTTCCTTATTGATTTCTTTTCCTTTAGGCTATGAGTAAAATCTGGTGTGTCTTATTCCAAGTTGTCTGGAAGCAGAAGTCCTTACGCTGCCATTTTAACAATGCAAACTATTTACAGATATTTATCACAATAAAAATTGGTATTAGGAGCAATGAGTAAAAAAGTAATCCTTTGGAACTGACCATCCGAAACATTCTTCATCCTTGACATTTCTTCCTTTTCAAGAGAGAAACCGTGCCCTCAACATTAATGACAGATTTCAACTTCACCACCAATGTGTCTTCTCCCCAAACTCTCCAGGATCTACATCTGTCAGAATTTTGTTCATATTTCTCTTAGTGCAAATATAGGTTCTTTACATAGTCCTTGCCAAGCTCAATACATGATGCCAAGATCAGTGTGTCATTTATTACATATCAAAACAGTTTTTGTTTACAGATGATGTATAGAGAATCAATCGATATGAGCTGAACCAATGAAACATCTAACGAATATAATATGATCAATAGCTAATTTAAAACAAATAACTTTTGGGGACACCTGGCTGGCTCAGTTGGCAGAACATATAATTCCCGATCTCAGGGCTATGAGTTCAAGCCCCATACTGGATGTGGGGGCTACTTAAAAATAATTTTTACTTCCAACTGGGTATTGGATTTTCCTGTCATTTCTTTCTTTCTTTCTTTCTTTCTTTCTTTCTTTCTTTCTTTCTTTCTTTCTTTCTTTCTTTCTTTCTTCCTTCCTTTCTTTCTTTCCTTCTTTCTTTCTTCCTTCCTTCCTTCCTTTTCTTTCTTTCTTTCTTTCTTTCTTTCTTTCTTTCTTTCTTTCTTTCTTTCTTTCTTTCTTTCTTTCTTTCTTTCTTTCTTTCTTCTTTAAAGTCATATTTTATTTTAGAGAGAGAGCATGAGTGAGGGAGCAGCCGAGGGAGAGGGAGAGATAATCCTTGAGCAGATTTCCTGCGGAAAACAGACCCCAACTCAGGGTTTGATCCCACAACTCTAAGATCATGACCTGAGCAGAAATCCAGAGTTGGACACTTACTTGACTGAGCCACCCAGGTGCCCCTTTCCCGTCATTTCTGTCGATCTCTTGGGTATTCACGAAACCCAGTGTATTCTTAATGTGGTTATGATATTGCATAAGTGTTGTTTGTAAGAGAACAGGTGGAAAATAATTCTGTTCTTTGCCTGCACTGGACAGTCACTGTTTCGGATCTCTTCTGCCCCTCCATACACTGTCTCCGATAATAAAATACCCTCCAGGGCGCCTGGGTGGCTCAGTGGGTTAAAGCCTCTGCTTTCAGCTCAGGTCATGATCTCAGGGTCCTGGGATCGAGGCCCGCATCGGGCTCTCTGCTCAGCAGGGAGCCTGCTTCCCCTTCTCTCTCTGCCTGCCTCTCTGCCTCCTTGTGATCTCTCTCCCTCTGTGAAATAAATAAATAAAATCTATAAAAATAAATAAATAAATAAATAAATAAAATACCCTCCAGTTACTGAAATCCCAAGAGTAATCTCATTTCAGGAAACAAATATCTCGGTTCATGTCATCATCAATCAGGAATTCAATTTATCTTTATACCAAGGTGGTCATCAAATACAATTTTTAATACTTTTTTTTTTTTCAGGGAGGAAGGGATCCAAGAAACCTGATGTGCCTCCGCCTGCAGACACTGGGATGCATTCTTGGACTCTCCTACCAGGACCTAAATGTCTAACATCCATACCTGTATTTCACGCTGGCAAACATTTTTCTCTTTGGCTCATGCTACTTTGTTTATTCACTGTTAATTCTCTTACTGCAGAAAATCGTTTGGGAAGAAAGTGTGGCATCATTCTCCTTTTCATGCTTTCCTCTGCTCAGAGAATAGCAGCATAAAGTAAATACTCAAAAGGTAGTTGAGAGAATGGTGTTGAAAGATGGCCAAGAGCATTCACTAATGAAGAAGTATGTATATGCACACACACGCACCCAGAACGTTGAAGTACCATGGGAATTTTAAGTGATAATAGGTTCATATGAATAATGCAATCAGATATCAGGGTATAAAAGTACCACCCTACTTGTGAAATTGATTGAAGAAAAACAGAGCTAAGTTCTGTGGAAATGGGGAGAATTTTCTCAATTATTTTAGGTGGAAATGGTAAGGTTGATGAGATCGATGACTAACATGAGATCAATGAGTAAGAAACACATGTGTGGGGCGCCTGGGTGGCTCAGTGGGTTAAAGCCTCTGCTTTCAGCTCAGGTCATGATCTCAGCGTCCTGGGATCGAGGCCCGCATCGGGCTCTCTGCTCGGCAGGGAGCCTGCTTCCTCCTCTCCCTGTCTCTCTGCCTGCCTCTCTGCCTACTTGTAATCTCTCTCTCTGTGTCAAATAAATAAATAAAATCTTAAAAAAAAAAAAGAAACACATGTGTGAATTCCATTTCACATGCCTTAACAAAAACTATTATAAATAAAAAAGCTGTGGACACCAGTTCTGGGAAGTCCACTATAATGTATCCTGTCTAGACATAGGTTTGTTGGTTTTCCATCAATAATCCTAGATGCAATCAATCAACACTCAAATTATTAGATCAATATACAAAAGTATCCCACTTATATAATAATTTACATTCATGATTGCAAAATAGTCTCACGGGTAATTAAGGAGAAGCAATTGATATAATTGATCTATATGGAAAAAATCAGAGTGATTCATGGCCTTCTGCAAATTTACATTTGAAGCAAATATATAATTAGCTCCAATTTCGTCTTTTGAAAATAATAAAAAAAAATACTTGAAAATATGAGGCAACAAAACTCTACCTGCTGGCTAACCCTTCAACTGTACTTATATTGGTTAAATGTAGACCAAGCTTTTAGTCATTTCTAATTTTTCCAGCAAGAATAAGTATGCCTTGTTGTGGTATTTCTTTTCTATGTGATTTGCAGAATTTAGAATTTAAATAGCCATTTTGTTCTGTGAGAACAGACTGACAAGGCGAATGGTATCAATGCTTTGTTTGCTGAGGTTATATACATCCCCAAAGCATGCTAACATGGACGTTTGTGAAGGGCACATCTTCTCTCATGTCAGTGGGAGAAGCCTTTAAAAGCAGAGCAGCACATCAGGAGGTTTGATGGACGGTTGATCTTACTTTGCATGGAATTCATAAGGAGTACCTAGCTAATGCAACACGTAAATTAGAGAGGGGTGAGCTGATCTGTAAATCACTGGGTCCTTACGAGAGATTACATGTTACAAACTGCAAATTATGTTCACTTCAGCTTTTAGTAAAAAAATGCTGTTAACTCATGGCAGGGGGGTATTTCCTTTTGCCATTATCTTGAAATAGGTGCCAGATTTCTCCTGACAATGTCCAATTTTCAGGGAATTTACAGCCGTTCCTTTGACATCCTCTACAGTTCATTAAACAATCTTGTGATATGTGATTTACCTCATTCTAGTGGCTCTACTATTCAGATTCTATTAGGAAGAAGTAGGACACTATGTTTAAAAGACCCTCAAACACAGTCATCAATATCTGAATGGTGGTTTGTGCTAGTTCAACCCTTTGGTTTAGGAGTGAGGAGTGTAATCTTCAGTGAATATCATACGGAGGCTCCAACATGCTCCTTTCACTTAAAACCATAGGCTTGGGTTTTCTACAAATATTTGGATATGTCTATACAGTAAAAATATGGATCAGCAATGCACTTATTTTGTGAAACAGATGTTGACATGTTAAGATGAACTATTAGACTGGTAAATATATTTATGATAGCTTCCATAAAACATCTCACAGTGTGGGTATAAGAATTGTGATTTTTAAAATATTCATGCAACTGTAACAAACACAATCTCTGTTGAAGGAAAAATGGTTTATTTTGTGCATGAGCATAAAGATTCTATGGGGTTCTTTCACTGGCTTTGAACAAAAGCCAATCTTGAAATAAATGAATGGTTACCCTTCAGTATTGATATGACCAACTGTATGTCCTAAACAGATAAAATAATACATAGACAATCAAAGGAATGGACTGTCTCAGACCCAGTGCTTTAAAGAAGAGCTTGGGAAGGAAGGAAGTTAGGATATATACCAAAGGGGAAAATGCTCAGAATGAGTGTATTATTGGCAGGAACAATTATCTGTATTTTTGTTAGAAGTGTGAAGAAAGAGGCAGTACCATTTAAGAAAGTGGAAAGGCATAATTCCAGTTATAAACCATTCAATTCAGGGGAAAAAATGGTACTATCAAGAAAAAAAGAGATAGGATACTTATAAAATCAGAAACAAAAGAGAAGTAATAAACAACACCATAGAAACACAGAGGATTGTACAAGAATACTACAAAAACTTATATGCCAAAAGTTGGACAACCTAGAAAAAAATGATGTGTAAATTTCTGGGAACACAATCTTCCAAAACTGAGTCAGGTAGAAAGAGAAAATTTGAGCAGACCTATTACTAGTAATGAAATTGAGCCGAAATACTCCCCAAAAGGGGCACCTGAGTGGCTCAGTCAGTTAAGGTTCTGACTTTTAGTTTTGGCTCCAGTCATGATTTCAGGATCGTGGGATTGAGTCCCACGTCAGGCTTTGCTTGGGATTCTTGCTCCCTCTCCATGTGCCCTCCCCCACCGACTCTCACCGAAGAAAAACCCAAACAAAAAACTCCCAGCAAACAAAAGTCCAGGGTGAGATGGCTTAACAGATGAATTCTACCAAACATTTAAAGAAGAGTTAACACCTATTCTCCTCAAGTTATTAAAAAAATAGGAGAGGATGGAAAGCTTCCAAATTTATTCTACAAAGCCAGCATTAGCCTGATACCAAAACCAGATAAGGACACCACACACAAAGAAAACTATAGGCCACTATTTCTGATGAACATAGATGCAAAAATGCTCAACAAAATATTAGTAAACCAAATCTAACACTACATTAAAGAACATTATTCATCATGAGCAAGTAGGACTTATTCCTGGGATCCAAGTTTGGTTCAAATTTTGCAAATCAATCAACGTGATGCACCACATTAACAAAAGAAAGGATAAAAATCATATGATCATTTCAATAGATGCAAGAAAAGTATTTGATAAAATTCAAATCCATTCATGATAAAAACTCTCAACAAAGCGAGTTTAGAAGGAACATACCTTGACATAATAAAGGCCATATATGAAAAAAGTGACTGCTAACATCATCCTCATTGGTGAAAAGAGCATTTCCCCTAAAATCAGGAACAAGACAAGGATGTCCACTCTCATCACTTTTATTCAATGTGGTAGCAGAAGTCTTAGCCTCAGCAATTAGACAAGAAAAAAAAAAAAAGGCATCCAAAGGAAAAATGAAAAAATACAGATTAGATGAGGTCATAAAATACAAAGGCTCAGGAAAAATAAAAGTATCAGAAATAAAAAAAATTAATGAGTTAAAAGCCAGAGTTTTTAATAAACATACCTAAAACTGAGTGATAAAACTAAAAAACAGAGTAAAAATAAACTGGCAGGAAATAAAGTGTATGAATAATAAATATAGAATTGATAAATATGTATGAAAGGAATCATCAGTTACATATGTTGAGCAAAAGAAAATATTTTAATAAACTTATGGAATTTAATTTTAGTATTTGGATTTCTAATCTTAACAAATCTAAGCAAAAGGAAAAGGTAAATAGCATTATAAGCAATAAAACCAGCATACACATGGATAAAGAAAGAAGAAAAATTGACATAAATCCTCATATCACATCCCCAGAATATTTGTGGAAAAATTTAAGTCTGTGATCACAAAAATATTCATAAAATGCAAATGTGATGCATTTGCTGATACTTAATAATTTTCCATTATGCAATTAGAAAATAATCATAAAGGAATGCCCAAATATTAATTGTTTACCAAGTCAGAAACATTTTCCTAAATAATCTTTTGATCAAATTTCTTACATTAAATTCAGCTGAAAGTTGAAAAGAAAAGATGCGCATCTCATATTAAGGGGCCAAAATACATGTCCCATTATGTGTAAGTATATTATTATACAGCTGTAAATTCTATTAAAGGAAAATATTGAACATGAGGGACAATGTATTCCCCTTAAAAATTACAGTGGGTCGATCACATAATAAACTGTGGGTAAGTAGTATTGTTTAAAGTAAAATTGGAGAGGGACAAAAAGGATGTATTGGACAGAGGGAAAAAAAAGTAAAATTGGAAATTGTTAAACAGCAAATAATAGTAGCAAAAAGGCACAAGTGCAAAAGCCAGTTCTTTGAAAAAAAAAACCCAGAGAAATAAGTTATATTTGTAACAGACTCAGGGATAAAGAGGGAGAGGGGACAGTGTGAACTGTTAGGAATAAGAAGAAAGGATTAGCACAGATAAAGGAGAGTTTTGACCCAAATAAGCGCACAGAATTTTAACGTCCAATTACCTTAAAAGAGATCTGAAATGTTATACTGACTTCCCTGATAAAGACTTGCAGAATCAGAAAGTATCAAAGACAAATGCTTTTATTTTTTTAAAAGATTTTATTTATTTATTTGACAGAGAGAGAGAGAGAGAGAGAGAGAGAGAGAGAGAGAGAGAGGCAGGGGAAGGGCAGAGGGAGAGGGAGACTCCCTGCTGAGTGTGGAACTGGACACGGGGCTCCATCCCAGGACCCTGAGATCGTGACCTGAACTGAAGGCAGACGCTTAATGGACTGAGCCACCCAGGCACCCCAAAGACAAATTCTGTAGGATCTTTTAAATATACAAGAAGAAGCAAACAAAAACAGATGATTTTAATTCTACTTAGAGAATTCCCTGATTCATTGAGTTAAATTATTACCAAATCTAATAATAATAAAAGAAGTAATTACAGATCAATAATTAATCTATATGCCTGAATATGTTTTAATAAGTTTCACTCAACAATATGCCGACAAGACAATATATCTTGTCTAAGGAAAAGATATTATTGGAATTAATGGTAATTCATTTAAATAAACTATCATATCCACAAAACTCTGGAGGAAAAAGAAACCCCATACAGTTATAACATTAGAAACTGATAAAGAAATTGATCAAATTAAGATAAAATGTTAAAACTTTCTGTACAATTAAAATGAGAAACTATATACTGGGAAAGGCTATCGCAATATTTATAATGCAGAGATGTCCCGTATCATCATTATTGCTCAATTTTGTTTCAGCGGTCTGTGTGGTACTCTAAGATAGGAAATGTCATAATCGTTAAAAAAAAATCAAAGGCAACACTATTTTTGCTTACAAATGGGCATATAAGTGTGTGTGCATGTGCCTGTGTCTAAATTAATCTATTAATGACTGAGAATATGTCGAATGTGAAAGTTACAAGAAGTTGAATGGGAAAAGATATTTACTTAAACCATTTGTGGGATTCTGGAGTGCTTTTTCTTTTTCTTTTTCTTTCCCTTTTTGAAGTGGCTGTGATTACATAGGTGAGTGTCTTCCATATGTGAATACGTATGTACTTTAAATGCTTATCTTTAAAAAGGTAGCAGCAAAGGTGTTAATTTACTGATGATTTTGATTCTTCTGCAATAGGTTCATGAAAGCATCCTGGAGGAAACATTACTTGAAGTTCAAATACTGTGGTACTAGGATGTGCAGTAGGATTTTTTCCTGTTGCTCAAATTCTCCTTGAAGTCTCCTTGAATTCGCCAAGCTGCCCAACCGAGAGGTTTCTGCAAGGAACCCAGCATGTGTTCCGTGAGAAAATCAGCTTTTGGATGCATTCACAATGCAAAGAAATGCAACCGAGTGAAATTCCCACTGGCCCTTCTTCCTCCTGGGGAATGGAAGAGGGGGAGAGGAGGGCAGCTGTGCCTCCCAGGTGGAGACCTTACTGGTCCTGGAGCAGGAAGACCAACAGTGTACTCAACAGGACCAAGTGTTTGTTCCTGAGGGCGGATGTTCCAAAGCCCTGCGATGCGGGGGCTTGCATTTCTGGAGACCAGAAGTCTGAAATCGAGATGCGAGTAGGGTTGGTTCCTCCGAAAGGAGCTGAAGGAGAAAGCACCTCACGTGTCTTGTCTCTGCTCCTGGTGCTTGCTGGCAACGTTGGTTCTTCATTGGCTGCTAGATGCATCACCACATCTGCCTCCAGCCTCACATGGCTCTCTTGCCTCTCTGTGTGTCTGTATGCCCATCTCTCTTCTTATAAGGACCCCAGGCACTCAAGTAAGGCTCACCGATCTAGCATGAGCTCATGTTTGCTTGACGGCCTCCGCCTGACCCTATTTCAAAATAAGGCCACATTGACAGGTTTCGGGGGGTCGAGAGTTCAACACATCTCTTTAAGGAACAACTCAACCCACAGAACATAATGGAAGAGTAATTTGGGTTCAGACTCAACTTGATCATCATTAAATTGGCCAGGAAGCAATGGGATGGAACAGACAAGCCTTTATGGGATGGGACGAATTATTATTCAAGGTGATCCAGTTGGAGATGGAATTGGAGGGGAAGAAACGATTCATCTTTGTACCTGCAACGTTGGGACTTTTCTTTTCTTTTTTTTTTTTTTAAGATTTTATTTATTTATTTGACAGAGAGAGATTACAAGTAGGCAGAAAGGCAGGCAGAGGGAGAGAAAGAAGCAGGCTCCCTGCTGAGCAGAGAGCCCAACATGGGGCTCGATCCCAGGACCCTGAGATCATGACCTGAGCCGAAGCAGAGGCTTTAACCCACGGAGCCACCCAAGTGCCCCACATTGGGACTTTTCAAAGAACTGGTCAATCTACTGATTTCTCGAACTTATGTTCGTTTAAAATTTCTTTCTAGTTTCAAATACGAAGAGTTCCTGAAGCTCAATGATTTTGATTAGTGAGTGTTATCAAATATCATGTATGTGAAGAGAGAGCCTCTTTCCTATAGGCTTCTGGGCTGAGAGGGGACAAGGGATAAGGACAGATAATCTTCTCCGGTGTCCGCATCTTTTATCTACCCTACTACAGTCCTTCTAGTCTTGCATAACATAAGATGTGGTTGCTGCACAACTGGGTGTTCTTGAATGATATTTTGATTTGACTAATTAGCACAAACATTTCACTTTCCTGCACATGCATGAGAACCTAAGATGGAATGTTATTTCGATTTGACTAATTAGCACAAACATTTCAAGTTTCTGCACATGCATGAGAACCTAACTAAAATTTAATGTTAGGAAATCAAAATGCATAAATGCACTCCTCAGTCAGAACTGTTTTTGTTAATTCTGAAATCTTTACACGTGAAAAATATAGACATATACTAGCAATCCAAATTGACTTTTTTAAAGTTGCCATGCAAGTCGTTTACACAAACACATTTATTCCTTCTTCTTCCCCTCAGGTTTTCAACCGTACCATGTGGGAAAATTTATTCATCTTGTAAACCCGTGTGGATGGGCACACTTTTATCTCCAATTGCCTCTGGGTAGCTTTGTGGAGAGCACGCATATTGGAGGGAGACACTGTCATATGATGGATTCCCTTGAGCAAAACTAGAAATGCCATCCCTCAAACAATGACTACCCCATTTCCAAAGGGGACAAAAATTGAAGAAGGATAACTTATGGGCCACTCCAAAGTGTGCATCTTAGATGGACGGATAACTCTGAGCTGAAGGCAAGAAATGCCTTGCATTATATATTAGTATATATTATAATTACATATAATTATATATTATTATATAGTTAATGGAACCTCCCTGAGCTTCTGCTATTTGTCTAAAAGTAGGACATGAATTTGCAAAGCTACTACCCCCCATCTCAACCTGGAGGAGCAAAGGTGAATCCCTGGAGAGGACTTCAGAGCCCACTGGCCAGAAATGGTACCAGGAGAATCCAGAAGAATCCATGAATGTCACTAACTAGACTGTGTCTACCATCTGTCTCTCTTCCCACAGTCTGCCACCCTTGGAAGTCCCACTCTGTTTACTGTGCTCTGCTATGTCTACACAGGTTTAGGGTTCTTTGTCAAAGATTCTATATAAAACGGGCAACTTCCTATCCAATTGGTTGCATTCCCAATTTAACTGAGTTAAAGATTTTTAAATAATATTAAATGAAGCTAAATTTTAAATATGGTCCCCAGATCATTCTACAGAGAATATCTGCACATGGTTGTACACAGAAATTTTTAAAGACACTCATTTTTTAAAAAGATTTTCTTTCTTTATTTGACAAAGAGAGCACAAGCAGGAGGAGTGGCGGGCAGAGGGAGAGGGAGAAGCAGGCTTCCTAGGACATGGGGCTCAATCCCAGGACTCCAAGATCATGACCTGAGTGAAGGCAGAAGCCTAACTGAGCCACCCAGGCGCCCCTAAAAACATTCACTTTTAAGTAACTTTGTACCTCAGTATAATAGAAATAAGTGAAAACCCTGTCACTTAAATTAGAAAATGAATGGATATTTTATCTCGAGTCACGTGATCATCAAATGGACACTTTTAAGAACAATTTGAATTGATAGCATCATAGATCTGACAAGGAACTTCAAAATTCAGTAGCTGGTTTCTTAAGGTTCTAATCAGAAATTGTTCAAAGCAATTCAAACTAATAAAAATGCACATTACTTACTTGGGGCTTTTCTGAATTAGTCATTTCCTGATAGTCTTTATTATTATTATTTATGCCATTATTTAGCTGTGACATTAATGTACCATAAGAGTCATGGTAAAGGGCTCTCTCTCTATATATATTTAATCATAACGTAAAAGGGTAAATTTATGTTTCTTCCCTTAGAATCATGAAGGGAACTTTCTTCATATTCAAACTAAAGACAAGGACATCTGTAACTCAGGGCATGAGTCAGTAAAAAAATATTCACTGGAATGACACGGACTGTTGCCGTTGATCGTGTCGGTGGTTGGGTGGATGGAAAACCTTTTGGCCACTTTCATTCCTCCAATTCTCGAGAGAAAAAAGGCTGTCCTGAAGAGGGACAGAATGACCTGAGCTGATTACATTCTGGTTTCTGACAACCAATTAAACAAAGCAATCACGGTTGCAGACTGTGTTGGCGCACACCGACCTAATTTGATGCCAGTTCGTCAGTGACACATAGCAACCCCGTCCCCAGGACGCACTTACCCTGGACAGAGGAACATGAAAGGAACCCTTCAAGAAATGGTCTGTTAAACCAACCAAAGTGAAAATACTCCACAAAACCCAGCGGTAGGCATTACTGAATTGTGTGCAGATGACACACAAAATGAGGATCGGTCCATCAATCTGAAAGATGATGTTTCCGCTCTTTGCTCTGACCACTGTTTTCCACAGGTAGACATCTTTAAAACAATGATATAAAATATAACTACTGTGTCCAAAGAAATTAATGTCTTGATCTTAACTGACCTGAACTTTTACATGTTGACTGTCTCTGTATGAGTGAGGGAAGGAAAGCAAGAGAATAAATAGAACACCCGTGAGCAATAAGGTAGTCATTACGGTCACATGATTAGCAAATATCTTAAGTGGGAAACATTAGAAGTAATTTTAATTACAAGAACAGAGTACAAGAAGATGCCTACTGTCAGCACTATTATTTGACATGCCCTTTGAGATTTTAGCAAATAAAGTAAAACAAGAAGAAACCCATGGTGTGAATATTGTCAAGGGGGAGATAGAGCTATTTTTTATTTCCTGGTGACATGATCAACCACTAGGAAAATTCTGAGTAACTCTGTAAATCAAATAAAAATTCCAGTTGGTACCAGAGGTAGGAAAACTAGCTGAGTACCAATAATCATCTTTTAAAAATCAGATATTTCTAGCCCTGCAATTAAAGTGAAAACTGAAAAAATAGAAATGACATACCACAAGAAAACAATAAGACTTATTAAGAGTTATGAATAGGATATGTGAAAAGGGAATTTTGGGTGGAAAAAGTAAAGCTGAAAATTGTGTGTGTGAATGACTCCACCCAAGTCCAATCCATGGGTATTCCTGTCTACATGGGACTGAATGATCACAAAATGCACTGGGACCATAAATCTATACAAATAGCCCAAATGCGGAAAGAGAATAATCGACAACGCTATGTGAGACAGAAGGCATGCCAGTTGTGAAAACATACATCATGGTCTCCATACGGGTCTGCGAACAGGATGCCGAGAGACTTTTTCATGGACTGCAGGTTGGCAATAAGACCTCGGGTGGAACTCTTCATCTTTTGGGTCTTCGTGGAAATGTGTATGTTTTTCCGTGTTAGGTCTGCTCCCATCAGTACACTGTACACACAGAGACCCCACTGGCCACCACAGGGAGTGTGGGGGTTATTAAGTCACAGTTGATTTCGCTCTGGGCAAGATGTCCATACCTAGCACATCCAAGGTGCTTTGAGGTCTCAGCCTGATTGTAGACTTCCTTCGGACTTGGGCTCAATGCTCTGCCGCAGCTAAAAAGCCACACAACTCAAGCTGTGGACCCTTGTTGTCCTTAGCCTCCAAGACACCAGGCATTAGTATGTTTTTCAAATGATTCCTCTTACTGGAAGAACAAGTTACATAAGCAAGAGGGATACATCTGTTCTATTCACCTTGGATTCCCAGTGGCTGCGACAAAGATGGCGTACTTTCATTTTCTGAGTTTAAAAGATAAAAAAGATGCACTCACCACAGAATAACATCCACGGTGCTTGAAGTTTCAGATATGTCTGTGGACCTCTGTCCTCTTTCGCCTTCCAACCTCAACCTTCTGCCCACTTTATGGACTTCCCCAAGTCTATGATGATTTCAGAGAGAATCCAGGCAACATTCCAGACTCCCTTGGACACCAGCTGCAGACAAGGTGACATGGCTGATGATGAGTGGACATCCCAGTAGTTTGAGAACTAAGCCACTTGGTGGCAGGGAAACTGGGCTCTGGCTCTACTTGAGAAGGCATTCGGTTGTCCCAGTGTGGCCGGGTGCCCTTGTGGCATTGAGTGACAAGGGTACAGCCCATTGTTGATGCTGCAGAAGCTCCCACTGGCGGGCCGGATTTTGGTCCAACTGCATAAGCCTTCAAAATCAGGCTCCCTGGAGAGTCTTTGAACTTGCTAACAAGAAAATCCTTCTCTGCTTAAGCCAGTTGGTGTGAATTCTACTCAAGACACCAGAATAGGGCAGGATGTACCTGCAAGGCTGCCATAAGAACGTGTGGCAGATGGAGTGACTTAAACCACAACTGACTTTCTTACCCTTCTGGAGGACAGAAGGGAGGGAGGAGGGTGTGCCCACAGGGCCACACTCTTTCTGAAGGCTCTGGCAGAGGATCTATGCAGGTCTCTCCTAGCTCCTGGGAGTTCCTTTGTTTACAGTGGTTTATTCCCAATCTTCATGTGTTCCTCCTTAGTGCATGTTTCTTGGTCCATATTTCTGCTTTTAAGAGGGAAGCAGGTCATTCTGGATTAAGGCTCCACCTATTGCAAGTGACGTCCTCTTCCCTTCGCTACCTATAGCTGCAATGACTCTGTCTCCAAAGAAGGTCCCATCCTGAGCGACTCAGGGAGGGCACTTCAATATATGCATTTGGGAGGGACAAAATGCAACACGTACAAAGAACTATGGATGCCAGTGTCATGAAGGCATGTGATGACTGGTGTGGAGAAGACACTTCCCAGCAGCACCAGCTCCTCCAGCCATATCTCCCTTCTGAGATGATGAGGTCTGCCTTCTTAAGCAGGACTGTCTACTGGCTTTCAATTCCACGATGTTCTAAGTGTCCACTCCTACCATGAGCCATGCATCCTGTCCTATGGGGTAATGGGAGACACAAACTTGACATCACAGGACCTACACAGTGATCTTGTAGCACAACATTCTTCTAAAGAAACCTGCTATCACAGGGCCATTGTGAAGACATCCAAATGCCTATAAATCCATGAACTCATCAATTGGATTTTCAAGAGTAGTCTCCAAAGATGATTTCTCCAGGCGAAATTATGACAGTCGGGGTCTATTGTTCTTGCCTCTTTGTGGTTTGTACAGCGGCATCATACAAATTGGGATGAGGCTGAGTAAATGGCTTTTGTGGTGTCCTAGATTCCGGCTGCATGCACTCCTTTGGATAAAATCTCCAGGTATCGAGCACTCGTTGTGTCTTCCAAAAATAATGCATTATTAAATGAGCTACCTAGTTGCCCTCCTAATGAAGAAGTGGGGCAGCAAAATGATGCCCATTTAAAATATATCACCAATGACTCCAATGACCATTATGAACACACAGGCTTCTCAAATGGCCAAGCGCATTTCAATCTGTAATGCAAATTAGCTCCGTGCTGCAACCGTGGACGTCACCAGTCCTGTCTCCAACGAGATCGGTGTTTTCAGAGTCACTAATATGCTTCATTAGTTTCTGTACAACGAGGGGGTGTAAAGTTGGAACATGACATTTGTTAAAGGTCTCTAAATGAAGCCCAACAAGAGAGAGAAAAACCATTAAAATGAAGTGATTACGTGGGGAATCTTTTAATTTCGATTGCCAGGAGATAAATGTGGCTATGAACACATTAAGGAGGGAAGACGCAAATGAGGCTTTCAGGGTTTCAGGGTTTCTAAGCATGGGCTAATAAAAAGTTTATAGTAGCCTTACAGCTGCTATATTTATATATAATATATCATATATGCTACATATAACACGTTATATATGCTATATTATATATAATATATAACACGTTATATATGTTATATCATAATAACATTATTATCATACATTATTATTATATTATATTAACATCATTATTATATAATATATAATATAGCATTATATATAAAATGGCACATATAATATAGCACATATATAATACAGCATGTATAATATATAGCATATATAATATAGCATATATAGCATAAATATAATATAGCATATATATGTTGTATATTATATATAATATAGCAGATATAACATATATAATATGCTATATATAATATATATATATATTTTTGTCTCCCCTTACTTTGCTCCATTTGTCATTGTTACGCAGCTGGCCTCTTCCTGCTCCCTTAAAAATGCTTCATTATCAGGTACACAGAAATGCCGCAGGCCAAGGCATCAGAGAAGTGTATATTTAAAACTGGATTGCAGGATGATTTGGCATTTCGGTGCCGGTTGAAGTAATGAACACACTGGCAATAACTTTCCAGACCATGTGGACCATGCTGGCTACAGTCTAGGCTGGTTATTACTGAGCAAAGGCTGGATAACATAAGGGAGACATGGTACCATCCCTGGAGAAGATTGAAGACCGGCATTGTTTTTTATTTGTTTGTTTGTTTTTTAATGGAATGGTCTAATTCCAAGTTTCCAAAGCAGCTGCTTTATATTCGTGAAAATTATGTGAACTTTTTCAGTCATCTGTCTAATTATATGATGGAGTTTTGCCCCCATTTATGAATATTTTGGCCACATTTTAAGCACTATGGCCATATAGTTTGAGTTCTATAACTCTGGTCAATCCACAGATGATTTTTAACAGTTTCTGATAATTCTTTGAGATGACTGATGTTCTTTGATGGCCATCTATGCAATATATCTCTAAGCATTTGCATGTACTTCTGAGAAAGAATGCATTAACACTGCATCTGTGCTCTTCTCACAGCTAGGACATACAGACGGTTATATTCAATAACTAATTATTTGTGCCTAGGATTTTGACAGTATCAAGAAATACATGTTTTTTAAAGCTTTCATATTTATAAAAACAACACATTATATAAATTATTTGTAAAAATCAATATATTCTTTGCCATCAGGTCAAAGTGACCCATAAGAAAACACCATGAAACATGTTTCATATTCAAAATAAACACAAAATAAACACACATAAAAGTGTGTGAGTTGGACAAAGGCAGGTACACTTGTTGTGAGCATAGCATAGCACAGAGATCTTGAATCACTATGTTCTACACCTGAAACCCATGTAACGTTTTGTCAACTACACTCAAAAAAAAATTAATCTGCTGATTTAAGTACATTTAGAACGGCTTTCAGGTGGAGGCAGTTGTTTTTAGATTTTTAAAATGGTGACAGATGGTATCTTTGCTTATTTTGTGGGTGTTTTGTAATGTATATAATTGTCGAATCAGTACATTGTACACCTGAAACTAATATAATGTGGTGTGTACCTGTATTTCAACTAAAAATACGTAACGACTAACTGGGAAGTAACTATTTGCGATGGAGAAAGTCAAGGCTGGCCCACGGCATCCCACCTCCTGGTGGTCTTACCCCTATGAAACGCTCTCCCCAAGAGCATGAATGAGACCTTGGACTTGCTCTAATCAGTAGACTATGACAAATATAGTCAGAGCCTGTCCTTCGTTAGGTTGTCTTCTACGGCGATCGTGATGGGATAAGAGTGATGATGATGATTTTCCTTCCGTAAGACTTGATCTTGCTGGCATAATCAAGGTGGGATCCTCTGTTTTCCCCTTTTTGTATCGTGAGGACTCCAGGAGGATCGTGTGGCCACGAGGTGGCTGTGTGTCCTCTAGAACCCTACAGAGGCCTTGATCCCACAGTCAGGAAGGAGGGGGGCTCTCCGTCCAACACCCACAAGCCAATGAATGCTGACAACCACCTAAGTGGGCTTGGACCTCGATCTGCCCCACACAAGCTTTCGCATGAGAATGCAGCCCTGGCTCACGCCGGGATCGTGACCTTGCAGAGAACTCAGCTATGAGGTGCCTGCACTCCTGACCCGGAGAGGCTGTGACTGGATAAATGGTTGATGGTTTGAGCTGTTGAATGTGGGATGATATCTAATGCAAATTAAAAACCCATACTTTTAGTGCATGATATTCTCATAATTGACAGATCGTTCCAGTGGTGTGGGAGGGAATCACATGCACATAGCTGACCTTGTGTTTTTATGAATTTAATGTCATTATGTGATTTGATCTTTTTTTTTTTAAAGAGAAGTCTTCTTTTTAAAAAAATTTTTTTTATTTATTTGACAGAGGGAGAGAGAGATCACAACTAGGCAGAGAGGCAGGCAGAGAGAGAGGAGGAAGCAGGCTCCCAGCTGAACAGAGAGCCCGATGCAGGCCTCAATCCCAAGACCCTGAGATCATGACCTGAGCTGAAGGCAGAGGCTCTAACCCACTGAGCCACCCAGGCTCCCCCTTATTTGATCTTTTTATACTCCATTTTTAATTTGCTTTCCTGGTTTTGGATGAGAGAGGGCTAACACATGTTAAGACATGTTTTCGAAGATGGTTTCAACAGCTCTTTCAGAATCATGCTGATGGGTACACTTATTTATTGACAACACCATGCTATTCAAATTGCTAAATATTTTTTCTGCATGGAAGTTGATTTTTATCTATTTTTTCCTTCAAGTTCAAATTTTTGAGGGTATTATTACATTTTTACATCTTTTCTTGTAAATTTCAGAACAGTGTGTCAATTGCCACAAAAATATGTATATTTTCTTTGTGATGATACTGAATTTGGTTTAAGAAGATCTATCATATTTAACAGTATTGAGTTTCTGTATCTATATATACTCACACTTTTCCATTTTTAACAAATTTTAAACAGTATTTATTTTGAGCTTTCTCCCCAAAGATCTTGTAAATTTGGGGGATAATATTAGCAGATTAAGAAAATACTTCAAACAGGGCGCCTGGGTGGCTCAGTGGGTTAAAGCCTCTGCTTTCGGCTCAGGTCATGATCTCAGCGTCCTGGGATCGAGGCCCGCATCGGGCTCTCTGCTCAGCGGGGAGCCTGCTTCCTCCTCTCCCTGTGTCTCTGCCTGCCTCTCTGCCTACTTGTAACCTCTCTCTGTGTGTCAAATAAAATAAATAAAATCTTAAAAAAAATTTAAAAAATAAAAAAAGAAAAAAAAGAAAATACTTCAAACACCAAAGGTGAAAACAGTAACCAGTGACTAAATTTATGCTTCACATGAATGTTGTAAAGCTAAAAAATTTCCCTACCACCTAACTCCACTTTCCAGATGTTGATGCGTATTCTTCCATCTCTCTCTATTTTTTTAATTTACATTAAGCAACGTATGTTAAGGGAAACTGGCTTGATTTCCAATTGAACATAAAATATTTCATCCTCTCTGTATACTCGCATGTGTGTTTTGCTATTTAACTTTTTACCTCCAATATATGCCTCGTTCATTTATTCTTTTTGGCAGGTGTAGAGCTACGGTCCCTCTGTTAATGCAATACGGAAGAGCTCAGCAGGTACACCAGGACGGTCAGCTTTCCAGATGTGCGTGCACACACACATGTGGTCATGGGACCACGACTTCCCTCTTGGTGAATTAACTAGGAATACAGTGAGTGTCCTACTCGTTTCTAGAGTAGCTTGATTAAGGAGAAAGGGTCAACTATTTCAATTTCAGGGATATTTTCGGTTGTCTGATTTCATTAGTATCCACCACCTGTCAAATGTTTTACTTAATCAAACGAGCCTCTAAGCTCTTTTAGGCTGTGTGTTCCAAGTCCTTTTTGTAGCAATGAATAACACGAAGTTTTCCACCAAAACTGCCTCATCCCCATTCTGTGTATTATAGCATTTTTCTTCATCATGCTTTTCTCATTATAATAGTGAAAGAGGGGATTAAGTCTCTTTTTCCCTAGTATTACCATGTGGTGCACAGTTTTTGTCACCTTGTGAGTTACAAATTTTCTTGCTACATTTTTACCTGCTTTATAGGTCACTCGTAGAGAAGAGGACAATCCAATATTTCTCCTATAGCAATGGACCTTCAGAAGGTTTTATTTTTAATATGTCTTCAATTCTTTCTCAAGCATCAGACCAGACATTCCACAAAATGAATCATTTTGGCATTTCAGGGAAAATTTTCAAAGAAACCAACTGGGAAGCTGCCAAATGGATCAACTGCTTATAGTTTTGGACTTGGACTTTAGGAAAAAAAAAATCTTTGTAATAAATAGATAGCTCAAAAGCCTTTTAAATCATTAATCTCCCTGTCAGGTTTCAAGAAATACAAGATGTATGAGCAGTCGCCATGGTGTCATGGGATATGCTCTCCATTTTCACGCGTGTTTGTTGCTTCTCATTGTGGTAGAGAGCACACACCCTACCATTGTTCACTGTCACAATCTGCCCACAGCAGTACTGAACCCGCTGGAGATCCCGTGAGAAAACCCATTCCTATTACCTAGCATGGCACCTTCCACAAGAATCTAGTCCCAGGACCTGGAGTGTGAAAAGCGATTGCAGGAGACTGTTTCAGGCCTGCCTTTGAGCTACGGTTGTTTTCCTGCTTCCCCGTGCTTAGCCGTGTCCCCCGGTGAGCATGGCTCCCACGCCTTCCCATGGGCAGGGAGTTCTGGTCTCTGTTACTCATAAGCACTAGAATTTGTAGCTGGCTTTGTTTGTTTTTAGAAAAAGACCCCGGGAGCCTGGGTGGCTCAGTCCATGAAGCGCTGGAGTCTTGGTTTTGGCTTAGGTCATGATTTGGTCGTGGCAGGATCGAGACCCACGTGGGGCTCCATGCTCAGTGCGGTCTGCTTGAGATTCTCTCCCACTCCTCCCCCAGCTCTCTCGAAAACAAAATCTTTACAATAAAAAAAGAAAGAAAAGGAAAAGACTCCCCAGAACTCTTCACGCTGCAGCTGAGCAAGACATCCTTCTGCTTCTGGTCTGTGGGACATTTATTTTGGGATTCACTTAAGTTACATCTTTAATTTTTTTTTACATGTTTTATCTATCAGCACTCCAAAATAATCACATATTATCATTTAATAAAGTACCAGAGGAAATGAATCCTTTTTCAATAAAACTACCTATTTTCTTCATGAGGTATAAACATTATATATCCCTACATTGTTCTATTTTGCATTAGTTGCATCAAAAGCTAAAAAAAAATCTGTATTTCATAATACAAATTATTACAGTGAAAGAATAAATCTTTTCTTCTTTAAAGAAGGCTCCATGCCCAGGGTCGAGCCCAAAGTGGGGCTTGAACTTATGACCCTGAGATCAAGACCTGAGTTGAGATCAAGAGTCAGGCACTTAACCGACACTCACCCAGGTGCCCTGAAAGAATATTCCTTATTTTATTCTTGTTTTATTCTAATGTTGTAGTTCTGCTCTTTTAGAGTATGGCTAGTTGTATAAACCAGATCCCTCTGGATCTCTCTATAGAAAATAGATATTCTTACTCTACATGTATTATATAGACTATATTCTCTCTACAGAGAGAGATTTCCATATATTTATCATATGCCTATACCTCATAAATATAATAAAAATACACACATGTGCCCATAAATATATATGCATATATTTATATAATGTATACAATATATGCATTATAATACATATATATGTGTATATAATGTATATATATTTTTGCATACATTTGTATATCATATATAATATCATATATCATATATATGATATATTCATATACAATATGAATTATATATGGTTGTATATATGTATATGGTTGTATATAAATATATAAAAACATATTTAGGGGTGCCTGGGTGGCTCAGTGGGTTAAAGCCTCTGCCTTCGGCTCAGGTCATGATCTCAGGGTCTTGGGATCGAGCCCCGCATCAGGCTCCCTGCTCAGCGGGGAGCCTGCTTCCCCCTCTCTCTCTCTGCCTGCCTCTCTGCCTACTTGTGATCTCTCTCTTTGTCAAATAAATAATAAAAAATATTAAAAAATATTTAAAATATATTGTATACATATTGTATTTATAGACGGTATATGTAAATGTATATAAATAGACACACATTTCTGTATATATCCATATGCGTGCTTAGGATAAACTGATGTGTGTATATGACTTGCTAGAGCTTTTGCTAAATTCAGTATTCGAGTATATGTCTTTGTTTTCCAATAACAGTTTTTGATGATTCAAATATCTTATCAGTCATCAGGGTATCTTACCAAAATACCAGTCCATTTATCAGTGATTTTTTTTTTTTCCACTCTTGTTTGGTGGATTCCCTTCATAGTTATTGACATAAACCTTCTGCAGAAAATGTGAATTCCCAGGACAGGGCGATCACATCCCCAGCGTGTGAATAACTCCTAGGATTGCCCTACATGCGGTTTCTCCATAGTGTGTCCACTACTAAGCTGGTTATTCCACCCCCTCCCACATTTTGGGTGAAACAGAGAGAACAAAAGATTGAGATGCAGTGGGATTTTCCACCAAAGCACAGAGACAGGACTCCCCAACATAAGTCAGAAATACTCCTATGTTTTCTCTCTTTTCTCACTGGATGAGTCAGCGGAACGTATTTGCTCATTGACTGTTGTTCATATGCCACTTTTCCGTATCTCTTAAAGACTTAGAAAGTAAGTCATATGTTTCGGCAAATGAAATGGAAATGGGCTCTTTTTAAAAAATTATAAAGAGAAAAATCTATTTTAAATAAAATTACATTTGATTGCCTTGCTACAACCGTAAGACTCTCTGCAGCACAATTTACAACAGAACAAGTCAATATGATTCTGTGATAGCTATAAACACTTCAAAGAATGTCCTTCACACAAGAAAGATGCAGCGTTTTAATAGTGATGCATTCATAATTGGAAGAGATGAAAGTAGTGCATCTACATTGACTATGTTGTTGTGGGTGGTGTTTCATGGTAAAATTTTAGGGTTATTCATCTTGATGGAGTACTAGGTTATTTCTTTTAAATCAAAGCCTCTTTATATAATCCTCTTTCATATCCAAGGACATTACTGACGGTTTTGCTCTTTGATGTCAATGGCTGATAAATATCATGACGCCGTGGCTGTTACCCACAGTCCTCTGCCTAATAAACTTTGAAGGCTCACCGCTTTCTGATCCTTACCCCAACCCTGCGGGGGAGGAGGATCCTTCATATGGTTTCCCTTGCTTATTTTTGGAGGCATTATTTTTACAACGCGCTGTTTTGATGGATTCCACAAGCAACTCTGTAATGTGAGTCTAAGGTTTCTGTCTCAGAAACTCCAAATCTCGGTTGCAATCTCCTCATGGTTTTAAGACAGCTTTCCTTATTCCACATTCCGCAGGTTCCAGGAAAGTCCCCTGGTCCCTTGGTTCCAATCCATGTTGACAACAGAGTTTGCAGGTCTGGGTGGCAGGCAGGGGCACACGCCAACTCCCTGCAGGAGGCACTCTCCAAACAGCATCATTGTTTTATGGGCTGTATTCCCAACCCTGCACATGTGCTTAGTACTCCATTACCTCAATGGAGTTGGACAGAGTTCTTATCCCTGTAAAACTGGCTGGAGTCCTGAAAACCTAATCGTCACCAGCAAGACAAGCACCTCAAGAGTCAGAGCCCTGTCCTTCTACCAAGTGCCCCATTGGGAGACTGTGGTTTCCCTTCTCCATCTCTCTCCATGACCATCGAGGTTTCTGTCTCCCCCCTACTGTGGAATGCATTCAAGGCACCTGGGCAACTTGTTACCTGTGCAGGTACATGGACATAGTCCTCTGACATTCTGGTCTAAGTCTGAGGTGAAGCTCTGCGGATCAGCCTCCAGGTGATCCTAAACACAAGTCATCAAGAAACCACACTTTGTGAATGAGTGATCCACAAAACCACTCACTCCAGAAACTCTGAAAACCAACACTGACCAACACACCTTTAAACCTCTCGCCATATTCCATAATCTCAATACGTGTCTCCCTCTCTGGGAAGTAGGAATTCATTCTTCATAGATAATCTCCAAATTATGGACTGTTCCTCATGTTCTTTTTGGCCATTGTTTAAATAAGAGAGTTTTTGGTACCTTCCACTTCTTAGTAAAGTTTTCGTATCTTTGAAAGTACCCCTCATTTACAAGGAAAACGATTCTCATCATCTAACACATGGGTTATGTGCAGAGAACATCTCGGACAGCCCTTCTAGGAAACACAAATAAAATTCTCGAGTGTCCACCAGACCCCTAGCAGGATGGTGCCCCAATGGTGCCTTATTGCCCCAACTAACATTTAGGATGGCATGCTGCCTGCAGCCTCTTCTAGAAGGATGGGTGGTACATGAGCGTCCAATGAAGTGATGCAGCTGTGGTTACTTCCACAATCCTACACATTTCCCCCAACTTGGGCCAAAGGCTAGTGAGTGAGGAGGACAGAGAGAGAATATCTACTCCTCGATGCACAGTTTACAGACGAAAAAGGTCAGATTCAATGGCAGCACCAGAAGCCCCACCCACGGTGGGACCAGAGGGCTCATTCTGAGATCACTGGGCTTCCGGTCCATGAGGTGCACATCATACCCAACATCCAGGCAGCAGGCACGGAGCTGAGACTCAAGGTCTGCAGGGGAAATGGAAATTCTGCTCTTCCTTCTGGTTGATGAGTTTGGGCTGCTGTAGACATTCTTTTTTTTTTTTTNCGTTAAAATTTTTTTTTTTTTTTTTTTTTTTTTTTAAGAATTTTATCTATTTATTTGAGAAAGAGTGAGAGAGAACGTGAGAGGGGAGAGGATCAGAGGGAGAAGTAAACTCCCCACGGAGCAGGGAGCCCCGTTTGAGGCTTGATCCTGGGACTCCAGGATCATGACCTGAGCTGAAGGGAGACACTTATGAACCGAGCCACCCCGGTGCCCCTGGGCCCACGTTCTTGAGAAACTTCCGCAGAAGGACATATGGTTCCTATTTACCAGCCTGTGGCAGAGCCCAGGAACCAACCCTTGACTCCCAGGAAGACCACCACTGTAGCCGCATGAAGAGCAATCTGGCTGCATCCAGCACAGAGATGACGCAATGCTCGGTACGCAAAGATTCGCGGCTTTTATTCAAACACTTCTGTAGAAATATTTATTCTAGTTCCCCCCGAAAAGCAAACATTGAGAAAGGGAAAAAAACTTACGAACCTATACACAGGTTCTGATATTCGTATCTAAAAGCCCAACTGAAGCCCAAATCATCACTTTTTCCTCAATAATGATTCTTTATATGAACCGCGTGCAGTGTGCAAGTTCAGCAAAACGCTAGCAATTAATTTTCTGAGACAGCAGTAGTACGTAGCCTTTTTGCTATTCGCATTTTAAAATTCTCTCTTGTGGCAAAAAAACAAATAGAAGGCTGCTTTAGACTACGGATTTGTTCTAGGAAGTCTAGTTGACGCTGACAGAATTCTGAGACAGCACATTAAAAAAAGCGCTTTTTAGTAATGTGATCAGTTAGCCACCAATATGATTAAATTCCTCATCACTCCTCTGAAGAATAATTAGTGATGAAACATTGTAACATAAACAGGATATTTGTTTTGACCGACTGTTCTAACGCCGTGCTGTTTTCTGCCCCTCCTGACATAAACCCTGGATAAGGCCAAATAGAGGATTTTAGTAAAATCACCTTCCCTCACGACCCAGATTCCAGGAGGACAGTTTCCTTGAATGATGACCAAATGTCTAAAATTCTAAAAGTGTATTTTTCAGGTGTATTCTTGAAAACAGCTTGATCATTTAAGAAACCTAATCGTGATTCCGCTAGTAATGAGCTCATTGCATTAATGATCTAGATGGCAAACCCCTTGGGAATCAGAGTGAAGAAAAACCTTCTGAATTGCTTTTATGTTTTTCGGGTAGAGTTTTGCAAAATTTTATTTCCCTAAGAGCATTTATATGCACATGTCATATATATTTATCATATATCGTATATATTTACATATCATATATGCACATATCATAGCTACCTTAACTATTTATTTGAATTTTTAATTTTTTATTTCAAGTCAACTTAATTAACATATAGTGTATTACTGGCTTTAGAGGTAGAATTTAGTGATTCATCAGTTGCACATGACACCCAGTTACCCCATCCCCCCACCTCCCCTCCCCCCCAGCAACCCTCGGTTTGTTACCTAGAGTTAAGAATCTCTTATGCTTTTTCTCCCTCTCTGATTTCATCTTATTTTATTTTCCCTTCCCCTATGTTCCTTTGTCTTGTTTCTTAAATTCCACATATGAGTGAAACCATCTAATAATTACCCTTCTATGACTGACTTATTTTGCTCAGCATAATACACTCTAGTTCCATGCACATTATTGCAAATGGTAAGATCTCATCCCTTTTGATGGCTGAGTAATATTCCATTGTATATATAGACCGCATCTTTATGGATTCATCTGTTGATGGACATCTGGGCTCTTTTCATAGCTTGGCTATTGTGGACAATGCTGCTATAAACATTCGGGTGCATGTGCCCCTGAGGATCACTACCTTTGTATCTTTAGGGTAAATACACACTAGTGTGATTGCTGGGTCGTAGGGTAGCTCTATTTTCAACTTTTTGAGGAATCTCCATTCTGTTTTGCAGAGTGGCTGCACCAGCTTGCATTCCCACCAACAGTGTAGGAGGGTTCCCCTTTCTCCGCATCCTCGCCAACATCTGTTGTCTCCTGACTTAATTTTAGCCATTTTGACTGGAGTGAGGTGGTACATGTTAACTATTTCTAAGGGTTACCTGAGATTTCATGAAGACACTGAATTGTATGTAAGCACTGTCATAATTTTCTACAAAATGACACACTGATCATGTTTCTGGTTGTGATTCATATTAGTGTTTAACCCCCTCTTTTCCTAAACTCACAATGATACTTCAGGGAAAGTTTTTTTGGGAAATGTTTATCTAAACGTTTCTTTTAGACTTTCAGATACAAGTTTCTTGTAGATATTAGACACATCTCACACTGCTCTACTTTGTATTTCTCTAAGCCTATATTTGCAAATACTTATTGCTTTGAGGAGCTTTAGTCTATCCTCAGAACACCACCAACTGGGTCACTTATCAACAACAGACATTTATTTCTCACCGTTTTGGAGGCTGCATGTTCAAGATCAAGTCGCTGGCAGGTGGGATGTCCCATGAGACCCTGTTTCCTGGTTCATACGTGACTGTCTTCTCACTGTGTCCTCACACGTTGGAAGGGGCAAGGGAGCTTTCTGCAATCTCTTCTACAAGGTACTCATCTCGTTCACAAGGGCTCCATCCTCATGACCTCATCAGCTCCAAAGGGCCTCACCTCCCAATACCAATAGAGCCATCAGGATATTAATACATGAATTTGCATGGAATGCAAATGCCATAAAACAGCTGTTTTTTTTTCCCCAGCTGTTTTTAAATATTCACTCGATTACACTTCATTTAATAAAAAAGTGTTAATATACTAAAACAAACAAAAAAAACCCCAAAACCCAGCAATGAGAAACACTGCTGTGTAATTTTATAGAATGCTTTGCAAGTTTTCTCTCAGATGACTATTCACGTGCTAGTTTTATTTCTGCCACTCAAAAATAACAACCAAAACACCTCTCACGAAGGGACGGGGTCAAAATTACAAAGCATAGAAATACAGTGAGAGGGTTGTATTAGGTGATAATAGGTCATGATATTAACTATTTGATAAATTAGAAGCCTCAAGTAAATTCAGAAAAAAACCACAGAAAGATCAATGAGCTCTTAAAGACAAATACTTGCAACGTTAAAGGATCATGATGTCAAACAGATGATTTCTCTGCAACAATATTCCAGATTAGGTCATAAGAACAGACTGATCTCTGTTACGTCAATGCCTATGTGCACTGAGAACCATACTCTGGTGTCACTCAACGAAAACTTTCATCAAGATATTGATTATGTGCTGAGTTATAATTATGGACTCTTGTATAAAGATGAACCACTTTCTACTTCAAATCACATTGAGACATCACCAAAGATTTTTGGTTGGCTCCCTTTTCACCTACCATCATCCCAAGGGGTTCAGATCCTGGCACACGGGAGCTGGGCTGAGGAATCAGGCAAGACTCACAAAGGACTGACTGATTATTGGCAGAGATGGCAGTCAACCTCCGAATGAGCTTCTGGGGGGGCTTTGGGAACCAGTTTGTCAAGGAGCCCCCAGGCTCTCTGTTGTTGCCAGGGTGACTGACTGTGATTTCATGCATTATGATGGCTTCAACTTCACTTGGTCAGAACCAGTGGAAGTCTGGGTTGGCCTCACTCCCTGACATTGGAAAGGCAAAGGATTTCACTGTTGTTCATGGTTTGGCTCTGTCTTTGTTTGCACAAAACCAGGCTGACCTTCCCAGTTACACTTAAATTTGCTTCCTTTCTTAGGATTACCAAACCTTGACACCTGTCTACCTTCCCATACTTTGGGTTTCCCATTTAGAGCAACACTGTGCTTTCCACCTATGTCTCCGGTCCTTTTGTGAAAACTCTGGGTGAAGCCTGCATCGTTGTTATTTTTCTGTTTCCATATGCGATACGGTAGCATTCCTGCTAAAGAGTGCTCACTCTCAACATCATACATTTGGAAGGAAAACGTGCAATCTTACTACTTAACAACAGCAACAAAAAAGAAGAAAACCATATCCCTATGGCTAAAGTACAGCAGCGTAAGATAATCCTATCAGAATATCCTCTTTGAGTTAGTATCACTGTTCATTTCTTTTATGAAGCTTATGAAGCTTACTTAAGGCAAATATTTCTTTAAGGCATTAATTAACTATCAACTTGAAAGGTATCTACACTTGTCATCAGAGGAGAGTCAATACGGAAGTTTAGAAAGCGATCATAAAACAGAGAGTCAAGGACTTGGCTTCCTCTGTGGGATCTGCATTAAACTGGGCCCCCATGTCATAGATCCATATTCCAAGTTTTGTTTCCAGAATGAGGCCTTGGATTACACTAGTGGAGGTTTCACAGAGAAATGACGGTAAGGTTGTACGTGTCGTTGTCTTCATGACATAAAGCAAATGATGAACTGTTATTTTTCCTCTTTGCTTCCTATGAAACTGGCCAGTTTTCTGATGAATAGACTGGCCTGATCATAGATTGATTTCAAGTAGATTAGAGAAATGCAGATAAAATAGATGGCAACAAGAGAGTAAAATCTAGATGCATGGGCTTGCAAGGAGTCAGAAAACTTGCATTTGTCATACTTGTGTAGCAACCCCACACCGTGACAGTTTGTGGTACTGCTTTTAACTAACACGTCCTTGAACTCAGACAACAAAAGAGATGTGAAAGAGGACTTAGAAGGTCAACGGACATGACGTCATGACCGCGTGCAGTTAAGGTGTGAAGAGGTCCCAGGATGCTTATGTGACAAATGGCAGAGAACGACCCCTTCACAGAAAGCATGGACTGTGGGCTGGTGAGTTGAAGAATCCTAAAGACTCATCTGGAGCTATAACAATATATGAACTCTCTCTCTATTCATTTGTACATATACGCTCAAAACGTTGAACCACCCAGGTTTGAAACACATGGGTCCACTTGTATGTCGGTTTTTCTTGAAAACTCCAGTACAGGACTATACAATGTATTTTCTCTGCTTTATGACATTCTCAAAACCATTTTCTTTTCTGTAGCTTAGAGATGTACAAACATGTGTGATTCCACCATTTATGTTAATGGAAATGCTTCTGGTCAACCGTGGGTATTAGTAGATAAGTTTTGGGGGGAGTCGAAAGTTATACATGGATTTTTGACCATGTGGGGGTTGGTGCCCATAAGCCCTGTGTTGTTCAAGGGTCAACTGTATGTATTATTATTATAAAAGACCAGTGTGTGCGGGAGACGTGCAGGCTACTGAGCCTCCCCGTCAAGGGCAAGTGTCTCCTGACATAAACATTGGCTTTAGGTCATGAGTTGTGGACCATGTTGAGAATTAAGAGGCAAAAATGTGGTGCACAGAAGAGAGGGAGGAAACCAGATGGTGGTGGATGAACATCCCAAATGCCCTGTCTGTGCATGTGTGCGTGAGAGAGAGGAAAGAAAGAGAGATTGAGAGAACACTGGATAATTTAGAAACTGAGGCAGTATACCAAAATCCACTTTAGCATCAATGAATACTTTATACCCATATCATCATCCAAAATAGAACTCTAAAGATTCAGCAGCTATGTAACGAGGGAAAGAAAAAGGTCTGCTCTTGTGGGAGACCTTGGAAGTGTCTGCCCTCCCAACTACCCACAAAATTGCAGCAGACTTTTTTCATTCCCAGACTGAATCTAATTAATTGCGGTCCGTTTATGTGTAGAACTGCAATAGTTTACCAAGGGATTTTTCACATATGTTAGATGGCCAAGTGGGCTTCCATCCATGTAGGGTTTTTCTGTTTTCCCCTCTCTTTGCACTGGAAAGATGTAAACAGTGCCCCCCCGTCAAAAAACCCCAGTCAAAGGAAGTCCACAGAGTTTGACGCACATGTTCATAAATTAAGGATGAACCATCAGAGTTGGAATTTGATCCAGATCATTTGGGGGGGGGGTGTCTGTGAGATCTGTGTCCCGCCCCCACCATCTTGGGAAATAATTCTTTCAGTAATAAGTGAAGGCTAGTGGGAACATCCATTTTGGATTATTTAAAAAATCTGATTTTAGGATTTTATTTATTGACCTGAAAGAGAGAGAGAGGGAGGGTGCACAAATTGGGCGAGCTATGGATGGAGGGAGAGGAGAAAGCAGGCTCCCCGCTGAGCAGGGAGTCTGATGTGGGAATCGATCTCAGGACCCTGGGATCATGACTGAGCCACTCGGGCACCCCAGAAATATGGTTTTATGGTCAAAGTTTGGTCAAAGTATCAGAAATGCGCTTGAATCCTAATTAACATTACTGATGCATATAGTCACTGGATAATGCGTGCTTTGCTCGCATTCTTCTCCAGAGAAAGAACAAAAACGATGTTGGTAAAAGCAAACAAGTCTTTGAAAAATTTACACTGGCATGCTTGTTTTTAAATTTTAACAATTTCAATACTTTTACATCACGCATTTGCTGTCAAGTTTGAACTTGTGTCTGAAAGCGTAGCAAAGTACAGGCTTTGTTGTTTATCATATCCATTTGGCTTGAATAATGTATTCCTGATTTAAGGGGATGCTGCCAGATCTTGCTTGGCCTTAGAGACAAATCCCTAACCCACGTAAGACACAGTTATTGTTGGGACCCAGGGCACCGGGTACATTCTCTGTTCCAGCTCTACACAAGTCCTTTACTGCAGCCAACTTCCAGTGGTACCTTGTTCACATGCAACGTTACCCGGATGCCTTTGGGGAAAGCATTAGTCATTTGCATTTAGCTGTAGAGATAAACAATCTGAAAAACAAACCAAAACCATAAGAAAACAAGAACTCTTCTATACGCTAGCCAATGAGCATGCACAAAGGGGATATCTGTGGAGTGTGGGTTACACATGTCTTCGTTCTGCCCAGTTATACGATGACATTAACAAACAGTGCTCAGCAACGGCACAAGGCTTAACACCAATGGAGAAATCCATCAACACAAGGATGGATGCTCCTTGGTTCTTATGGAGATGTCTCAGTGCGTGGCCACTCATTTGTTGGCACAAACCGTGCGTCAACATCTCTCTTCAGGGCTGTGTACGGCCCACTTGTGGTTGATGGCCTTAGTCTGAACATCGGTGCCAGACACAGGAAGAAATGTACGCAGGCAGGCATCAGACCCCAGCACGCTGGCTGTTGACCAATACTCTTTGTGTGTTTTGCTCTAGGGTCTTTCCAAAGAGCTCAGGAGCCTGTGCAGACCCGCATGAGGAAGTGGGGCAGAGAGCAGTTCAATGGTGTCCAGATCCCAAGGTCTGGAATGTCTTGGCTAGCGGAGATGCCAGACAATGAGGGATGTGGGCACAGCTCCTGATCGTGACAGCATTGCACCGTGACCGACCTCAAGACTCATCCTGCCCATGAATCTGCACTCCCAACTCCCACGGGGTCTGACTACAGTCCCCTGTCCGTCAGAGAGACTCAGTCCATACCCATAACTAGAGTCACACAACTTCCTCCACGTAACTCTCCATTCTCACCCCACATCCAAAACCTCTTGTGCATTTTCACAACCTCAGCACCATTGACGCTGTGACCCAGAGAATGAAAAATCTGTGCACTGCAAGACGTTTAGGGTCTACCCATTCCATGCCCCCAGCATTCCTTCCCAGCGGGGACGACCAAAAATACCTGCTGACATTGCCAAATGTATCCTGGCAGTGGTGGTCGGATGACAACTGCGTGGCCTCTGACCCCTGAGCCCATTCGCATGTTCAATAAACCAAGACTCTTGGAGAATCAAAGTCCAAAAGCTTAGACTCCCTAAAATATTTGGGAATAAATGCCAGACGCTACTAAGGCCCTCCACCAAAGGGAACTCACTTGTCACTGCCTCTGGTCCGAACTGAAACCTAGAGGATTTCAGCAGAGGCAACGTAAGAATGTCAGAGATGTGCACAGAAGACTCTGGACCTATCACCCACCAACCAAGAGCAAAGACCCCAAGCCACTCAAAGTGAGCTGGTGTCGGAACTGTGAAACAGAGCCCCACGCCGGCGTGAGCGGACACGTAAGGTCAGGCGACACTGGGCTGTAATACTCTGTAGGCACAGGAATTAGGGGACATAAAGTTTAGATGGATCTCATCCGCTCCCTGAATTGCTGAAGTCCTTCCTATTGCAGGCCAAGTTGTGGGCCATGCCGCGTATTCCCAGATGATCCAGCAGAATCCTGACAGTATTTACGTCACACGCACGTGACACAACGTCATTTGCATTGGTCTAAACACCAGTTTGATATTGTAGCCACGACAGACCCCGATCCTACCCAGTGGAAAACTTGAAGTGTTTCTTAAAACACCGGGGAATAAAGAATTCTCTCTTAACCTCTCCACATGTTTGTTAGAGATATTTTGCTGAAGAGTCTTGAGAAAGCACACTCTGTTCTCTAAAGCACTCCTGAATTCTTGGCAGGAAATAAATGTCCTCATTCTCATTCTGGGGGAGTAAACCTCCTTCGATTTGAAACACCGCAGCACCCCAGGAGCCACTGGGGAAATCAAGAACCACATTGGCTGCTCTGAAGCCAGCACGCCTGATAAAAATTAGGGACGGGATGGAGCTTGGGTCATGCAAATGCATCTTTAATAATCTTAAAGGCTATTTGCAGGGTTTCTCAAATGTTGATAGTAAAATTACTTTCCTCTGATTGATGTTTGCTGTGGTTCCTCAGGAATTCTAAAATTTTTAAAAAATTCTTAGAAAATGTTGCTACTTAGAAATGTAGTGAACATGTTTATCTTTGGCTTAAATATAATGAAAAACATGCAGCAATTGTGTATATATATATATGTGTGTGTATATATGCACATATATACAAGGAATAAAATGATATAGAAAGAATAAAATGATATACAAAGAATAAAATAATAAAATTGTGCGTCCAAATATATATGCATCCTATGTGTATATACTATAACAAATAGTATTCTACAATTTTAATACACAGCAATATATATTTACACCTACCATCTGTAACATATACTAAGGTATGATACACATTGCTTTAATATAATAACTGTTACATTGTATATACTTCATGCTATTACATTGTATACTTCATACAAAGTAAGATATACATTGTAAACATGTGTTATATGTATATACATCATAATGTACATACATGTATACATGCTACGCATGAATGTCAGTAGTGTATAGGTGGCAATTAAATACCTATATTTTAATTTATTTAACATGAGCAGTTCATTTTTTTGGTCATGGTACCCTGACAAGAAGAACGTAAGAGAGAGAGGCATTTGTCTTTTTGTTACATGCAAGGATGTTTGGTTTTCAAGGTTTTTCATCAATTTCATAGTGAAGTGCTCTTGAGCACCATCAGGGAAGTCCTCAGTGACTGTGAAAGGTCAAGTGATACCACTAATGACGTGGGGGTAGATACTCCATCATTACGTGGTCACAAAGAAATCAAAGTTAGTGGGTCCCAAAGCATAGGCAGGTGATGTGTGAAACCGCTCCATCGTGCCTGGAATGCTCAGAAGACTCAAGGCGTGTTTGTGGACGGAAAGAATAAATTATATGAATGAATGAAAGCATTTCTGATGTTATAGGAAAATTGGGTAGGAATTCTCGTAGGGGAAAAATAGGTCTGAATACGAAAGGGAAGTCTAAGATGGTTTTCAAAGGCATCCGAAGGAGTTTAGCAACGAGAGAGTGTCATACAAACAAACACAGGAACTGGAGGAGCCATGTGTTAGGAAAAGCTTGCTTCGCTTTGATGCAGGAATCTCTGCAAAGGACGAGGGATGGGTGATGAGGGAAACAAGGAACCGATCTGAAAGGTCTGAAGGGTGACTCAAGGACATGGGGACAATTTGTTTAAGAGGCTTCAAGGAACAGAGCAAATTGAGGGTGGATAGAAGATGCTGCGTGAGGAGGAGCTGCTGGTGTGAATCTTGCTGATTGCACTTCCTACGGGCAGTCCTCCAGGACTGTGAACAAGAGTTTGCCTAGTTGTGGTTCTTCCTGGAGTTCAAGATGGTACCTGGTATGGATGTTTCAAGGTGAGTTCAGGATGAGTTCAAGAGGCTACCAATTGGCTGTGTTTCCAGTTTAAGCTTGACAGTGTCGGGTAAGCTCACTGGCACTGTGTTGTGTGTGTGTGTGTGTGTGTGTGTGTGTGTGTGTGTCTTTGCGTGTGTGTCCACATGTGGGCATGTGTGTGTGTTCATGTAAACTATGGTGGCTCATCTCATAATAGACCTGACCCCAAGCACTGTCAGCAAGGTCAGATCCACAGGGGTTTTAGATCCAATTGTCAGGATCCAAAGTTAAATGACACAGGTTTTCTGCAAAACCTCCTCTTGGGAGAGGAGCGCCCTCTCTCCCACATTTGTGGCAAGAAGGAATAAAGAAGTGCAAGGACTCTGGGGCACACTATGGAAACCCATCAGAATGACAAGCGCACTTGTCCACTGAACCAACGATCTTCCTTGGAACACGTACCCTTTCGGTGCCCGTGCATTAGTGTGAAGGGACAGGGTTCAGGACGCACTACCCCAATCAGGGCTGTGAATATCTTCCGCTGAAGGGATGTGGAAATGGAAAAGTGCAGGAAGGACTCTCTGACTTTTCCCTGAAGTGGGTTGTGACACCCCCAGGCAAGAGGGGCCCTCGCTAAACCCAGAATCAAGGAGAGCATCCTTATACACAAGACACAGGGATGGCAAGAGGAATCCAAAAGAACCGATCTTGCTAACTTTTCCTGGTTTACCACACTGAGCTCATACCCTGCTGTCTGACCGCCTCCGTCCAGGACGGTCCACTCTTCATCAAGCTCAGGACAAAAATGTTTCTCAGGGTCTTCACTGCCTTACAGAGGCTCCTGCGTCACATAAAACTCATACTGTACACATCTGCATGTTTTTCTTTTATGAATCCCTCTGCTGTTACAAAGACACAGCCGAGAGCCTGGAAGTGTGGCTGGAGAAGATGCTTGGCTTCCCCTACGGAAGTGACGTGGGCACATGCACACAGTTTCCACTATGGCAAGAACCCGCACAGCTGCAAACATCCAGCTAAGGCATGGAATACTACGAGGGTGTGAAAAGGAAAAAGAGAAATCATCTTATGGAGAGATCTGAAAAGTTGTTCAAGATAAACAATTGGGGAATAAAAGTCAAAGTGCACGTCTGAATTTTGAGTGAAAAGGATGAATGAAAATGTATATATATATATATATATTTGTACACTTATTTGTGCATATTTATTTAAATATACATTTGTGCTTATTCTAGCTGCATGCATATTTATAGTTGATTATAAACACACAAAAACACTGGGACAATATATAAATATATGCAAAATTATGTCATAAGGCTGGCAGGGCTGTCTTTATGGGGCACAGAGAGAGGCAAGACTTCCCAATGTTTATCTGTTGATACATTTGTTTTTAAATTTTGCAACACAAAAGTATTGCCTACTTAAATAAATTTTAAAGACATATTTTATGCAGCGACACAAGCTTAAGAATCTTTTGGATGTTTGTAATTTTAGATTTAGGGATTCTACATTTAAAAAAAAATGAAGAATTGCCAAACAGCAGTGTTTAGAATTTAGAGTTTTTAAGTCCCATGACCATAAAATCCTTCAGCGTTTAACATTTTGTAAATACAAGACTGTAAGAAATCAGCAACGATTGTGTGTAGCTTTTACTTCTCAGTTTGACGTGTGTGTAACTAGGTGACTGTAAGGTGGTAAATGATTTTTTAAAAAGTTAATCAATGCAAGCAAGAGTTTACCAAGCAATTACTCTTATTACGAGGCTTTTGGTGGATGAAATGATCGTGTGTGAGATTCTTGAAAATTCGCTCCCAAGTGTGTAATTGAGTGAACATTTGCTTCTGCAATTTGGAAACAAGATTTACAAAGACACTGTAAACGGCTTCACGGAAGGAGAGCCTCATGGCATTTTACAGAAAGACAAATCCTACAAAATGGGTCCCCAAATTATTCCTGTGTGATGACCGTGTTTAAGAAGCATGGCCATTTATTTCAAAGCGACAGTCTTTGTACAAGCATCTAAAAATACATGTTATTCTAAAATAACAGAATGTTTTGCTCCACTTTGCCCTCCAGAATTGCTAGGTGTTCTGTTTCAGCGTTGGCCGGTATTCTTTGAGCAGAATTTCATTCAAAAAGTGCAATTAGGGCACCTGAGTGGCTCAGTGGGTTAAAGCCTCTGCCTTCAGCTCAGGTCATGATCTCAGGGTCCTGGGATCGAGCCCCACATCAGGCTCTCTGCTCAGCAGGGAGCCTGCTTCCTCCTCTCCCTCTGCCTGCCTCTCTGCCTACTTGTGATCTCTCTCTCTCTCTCTCTGTCAAATAAATAAATAAAATCTTTTAAAAAAAGTGCAATTATTGCTCAAGACGGAGTGGTCACCCTTCTGCTAGCATGAGTTGACTGAACATGGGACCCACTACAAAAGAAGGGGTCTGGTTTAATCCTGAGAACATTTGTTTTGGGAATGAATCCACTTTCTACTAGATGATTGGGAGAAAAAAAATTTTTTTCTCATTTGATTAAAGAATATATTTTATCAGAAGAAACCATTCTGATTAGAAATACTTACAAGTACTAAGTAGAACATGTTATGGACTTTTTACAAAAATGGGAATGTCTGAGCCACATCCAGATAAAGACAGAGACCATCACCAGGAACTGAGAAACCATCTCTGAGCCAATCACTGCATTTCCCACGTGGTGAACATTGTCCGGACATGGAACAAGAGAGATGGGCTTTTTTCTTGATTTTCTGCTTCTCTGGAGCATGCTGGTCCCTACTTCTCACTGGATGGTTTGTGTCACAGCATCTGAGCATTTTTAACGTGGAAGAATGAAATGATCTCAAGGTCCAACCATGAAGCCACCATAAAGACCACAAAGTCACCTTCTTCTCTCTCTTGTCCAAGGTCAGTGTCGCTATTTCTAATTTTTCCCTTGTTTGTATGGAGGCGACAGAAGTCCGCATAAGTGGTCGAGCCTCAGGAAAGGCAAATCTTTCACTGAAGAGGAATTCCGTGAACACCTGTCCGGAGGGAAGAAAGCTCTTGTGGGTTTTGGATATTATACAGGTCAAAAATTTAAGTCTGGAAGGGGAATTTTTCTCTGATAGGTTCCTGGAAGAATTCTCTGCATTGTTCAAAATTTCCTTTTGCTATGATGAGAGTTTTGTCTTTGAGTGTTGTAATCCCACGCAGTTGCTGATTGCTACGGTAACCTGTGACCATCATTTTAGGGTCATTCTTGATAAAACCACTGCATGAAGAAAAGCCACAGACAACAAGCAGACATATGAAAGTATAAAGAATGAAGCAATTTTTCTCGCATTTTTAAATCCAATTTTGTCATTTCCTCCACAAGTTGCAAAAAGTCACGCAAAGTTTTTTCCCAGATTAATCCTCACATACATTGTACATTGTTGTTACCGTAAATGATTTGCATTTAAAAAAGCATTGTATAACTTTCTGATGTCAAGTAGGAAAATATCTGTAATTTTTTATGATTGTCTTGGTCTTATATCAAGTAAGTGCTGAGTTATTGACTGATAACTGTTTCTGTCCCTTTTTATAACTGATGCATCAGTTTATCTATGGAAATGTTCACACTTTTCTTCTAATAATTTGCACACTTTTTCCTCCTGGGCTGAACGAGTATCAAGATAACAGATAAGTTTCCTTTCTTCAGTTTTGAAGAGAGAAGTCCTCATGTTCTATTATCAGTATGATTATGAGGCTATATTTTTGTAAGTATATTTATTGGGTTAGGGTGCTTCCTTCTATTCCTGATACTTTGGTTGATTTTCCTACTTTTACATTTAGGAACAGTATCAAATTTTAATCAGTAATTATGCATCTACTATGATGGGTATTCTGATTTTGTTTACTGTGTTAATATTAGGAAACATTCTATCCAATGCACAGTGTGAAGCTTCTTTATCACAAAATATCTGCTCAGTAATATGAAGATGAGAATAAAATAGAATACATTTGGCTTTATTCCTTGTTAATTTGTTTAAGAGCCACATTATGTTATAAAAGAAGAGTACAGTTGTAGCAATTAGGATCACAAGGAAATCCTGGAATTCATGCATACCGTTAACCAGGAAAATAATGTAACATCAACAGTCATGCACTTAGGCCATTGAGTAAAATTGCATTAGTAACCACATGGCCAAGAAAGCTACCTCTTTTACAGTAAAAATATATGAAGAGCAAGAACTCATAAAGCATTTCTGTTCACAACATGAGCCTGAAAAGATAAAATTGCAGAGAAGTCAGATCTCAAAATGCTCCCTGTTTGAAACTAATAAAGTGATTAAAGGAGTGTAAAAATAAATAACATTAAAAATACACCGGCCAAGATAATATTTGCAACCCACAGATCTGACAAAGGACTAGCAGCTAGAATATATATAAGAAATTCTCCAAACTCAGCGCACCTGGGTGGCTCAGTCAGGTGAACGTCTGACTCTTGATTTTGGCTCAGGTCAGATTCTCTCTTTCCATCTCCCTCTGCTTCGTCTCCTGCTTGCGTTCTCTCTAGCTCTCTCAAATAAGGAAGATGTTAAAGAAAATTCTCCAAAGTCAGCAATGAAGGAAATCATGCAATCTAAAATGGGTCAAAGACAGACATAGAGGCTTACAGATGGCAAAGAGATGAAAAGAGACTTAGTCGTCACTGGGCATCAGGGAAATTGCAAATCAAAGCCACCGGAGATACCACTACTCAGCCATGAGAATGGCCACAATAAAAAACAGAGCGAGGACATGAAATGCTGGCCAAACTGTGCAGAAGCTGGGTCATGTCTATGACTCTATACTAACATCAATGGAACTGTCTCTCTGGAAAACAATTTGGTAATTTCTCTAAAAAAATAAACAAGTGCCTTTGGGGCATTTATGCCAGAGAAATGGATATTTGTGGCACATAAACTCTTGAACATAGATCATCCTAGCAGCTTTATGTTCAGTGCCCCAAACTGGGCATGGCCACTAAGTTCTTTAGCAAGCGAATGGTGATGTACAAGTGACAAATATCTGCACGCAAGGTCCTCCTCTCCCATACCCCATCTGTGCTTTCTGAAGCTGATGCTCGTCTTGATGGATACCCAGAGGTTGATGGTAGCCTCAGGTTACGTCACAGTGCCTACGTCACCCACCACACTTCATCTCATCATGTGGGCATTTCATCATCTCACTTCATCACCAGAGGGACAAGGGTGAGCCCAGCACAATATTTTCATAGAGAGGGAAAGCATATTCACATAACTTTTATTATAGTAGATTGTCGTAAGTGGTCTATTTTATTCTTAGTTATTTGTTCATCTCTTACTGTGCATAATTTACAAAGCAAAGTTTATCGTAGGTATGTGTGCATAGGATAAAACAGACCATATGTTCCATAGATGATTTTTTGTTTTGTTTTGTTTTGTTTTTAGATTTTATTTATTTATTTGAGGGAGAGTGAGCGAGAGAGAGAGAGAGCACACAAGTGGGAGAAGAGACAGACAGAGAGGGAGAAGCAGACTCCTTGCTGAGCGGGGAGCCCGACGTGGGGCTCCATCCCAGGATCCAAGGATCATGACCTGAGCTGAAGGCAGACACTTAACCAACTGAGCCACCCAGGGACCCCATAGGTTCCTTACTTATCCCTGACTTCAGGCATCCACTGGGGGTTGGAAGCATAGCCCCCATGGATAAGGAGGGACTTCCATAACATGATAGTACCTGACAATAAAAAGGAATGAATGATTGGTAACTGTATCAAGTTGGATAAATCTTGAGAGAATAATTGACTGGATAGTCAATCCCCAAAGACAGCATACTATACAATTTTGGTTATTTTACATTCTTTGAGTGAAAAAGAAATGATGGAAATGGAGAACAGATGAGCGGTTTTTGGGTTGAGGAAAGATTAGTAAGGTGAGGAAGGTACCTGCTGGTCTGAAAGAGCAACATGAGGGTCCTTTGATGGGAATGATCTGTATCTTGGTTGTATTAATAACTATACCCTCATCATGATACAATATTGTAATTTAACAAGATGAGGACAACAGGATAAAGCACCCATGAGATCTCTCTATATTAATTCTTACGACTGCATGTGAATCTGCCATGATCTTACCATTAAAAAAATTAATTCAAGATGAAACAAAACCCAAAAAGAGCAAACATGAAAAAAAGCCACTGTCTACCCTCCGAGAAAGGAATGAAAGTTCAAAGCAACTTGTTTGAGTGGCAGGCATCCAAGGCAGATGGAGGAGTATTTCATAAAGGAACAAACAGATTCCACTGCACCGTCTGTGCTGGGAAGAAGGAAAAGAGGAACCCAGACCTTCAAAAGATCTCATGAATGCTTTCCAATTTGTTGAAAGAGAATCAGTATGGAGGTAAGATGATATGGGTTCTCCGTCAGAGGAGACATTCCTACGGTGGAAATGACTCGTGGTTGTATTTGTGCCTCTGAAACCATTTCTGTTAGATTATGTCCCTCCTTGGGCATGTCCATACCATGTTCTCCCTGTGTCGTCGTGTGCTTGTCCTTCCGTGCTTGTCTGTGTCCTCATCTCCTCTTCCTATAAGGACTCCAGTCCTATGGCATCAGGACCTACCCTAGTGTCCTCATTTTACCATGATCCCCTCTTTAGAGACCCTCCCTCCAAAAATATTTCCATTCTGAGGTCCTAGGGGTTAGGGCTTCCACCTGTGAATTTTAGGGGGGATTACAGTTCAGTCCAAAAGAGCCCTCAGGATCCTTTGTGGATGATCTTTTAACATTTTTACATTTGGGGCAAATGATGTGTTAGAGTTTAAAGAAACCATTCCCATACTCTTTTCCAAAGGAAACCAAGAAAAAGACAAAGTTGGAGCTAAAGCATTCGTTGGATAAAGGTTATGTTTATGACAGAATCTGTAAAAATTCCAAAGTCAATGTTATATTTCAACATTGATATGCATGATTATCTTCCACATCTTCTCTTTATTGTCAGACTGCTGTATGTTTATACTAAACGATGATGCGGGTAAAGGGACTGAAAATGCATTTACTTCAATTCATCTCTTATACAGTTGACACCTGAAAAACACAGGTGTGAACTGTGATCGTCCACTGACATATGGATTTGTTTTCATAAAACACAGCACAGTCCTATAAATGGACTTTTTCTTCCTTATGTTGTTCTTTTTTTTTTTTTTTTTTTTTTTTTTTTTAAAGTTTTTTTTTTTTTTTTTTTTTTTTTTTTTTTTTTTTAAAGATTTTATTTATTTATTTGACACAGAGAGAGAGAGATTACAAGTAGGCAGAGAGGCAGGCAGAGAGAGAGGGAGAGGAGGAAGCAGGCTCCCTGCTGAGCAGAGAGCCCGATGCGGGCCTCGATCCCAGGACCCTGAGATCATGACCTGAGCCGAAAGCAGAGGCTTTAACCCACTGAGCCACCCAGGCGCCCCCTTATGTTGTTCTTAATAACATTTTCTTGTCTGAACTTTATCGATTGTAAGAACACAGGATATAATGCATGTAATATACAAAATATGTGTTAATCAATAATTTATGTTATCATTAAGGCTTCTGGTCAACAGTAGGCTGATAGTACTTAGGTTTTCGGGGGGGTCAGAAGTTATATGCAGATTTCAACTCAAGGGGGTTCAGTGCTCTAAACCCCCATGTTGGTCAAGGGTTAACTGTATGTAAATTTTTTTTTTTTTTTTGGTGGGTTATGGTTGACAGAAGAATCCCTAACATTAGTCTCTTGTCTCTTTCTCTAGGAAAATCAAACATAGACATGACATTCCAGTCAGGTGGAATTTTTTGTTTTTTTAAACATTTCTATTACTGCCTTTTGGACCCTATTGTTTCTCATCCAAATTGCTGTTTATGGTTAAAGAATGACACTATTAATGAGCGAACTTCATCTTTAAAGAGTAAAATATTTAGTTTGACCTCAAAAGTGTGGGGAAAAAATTCTGACTGGAAAACATGCTTCAACCATTAGCTCAAGGGAGAGTTACTAATGCATTATCCTTAGAAATATCATAATATAATCATTTCTGAATTTGTATATAAGTATAAATCATAAGTTGAACGTGAGCATTGTATTTTAACTTTTGCCTTACCAGGCTCCCAATATTAAAATAAGTATTATAGTCATATTTTGAATAGTCAGTCCTAAATTCCAAAATAATTTTTAAAAGGGATTATTACCTGCCATGGAAAACAATGAGATTGCCTTACTTTTCTTGGGTTAGCTATCCAAAATCAAGTCTTCACCAATTCTTTAAATTTTTTCCACATTAACACTTATTCTTCATGTCTTTCAAACATTCCTATGTATTGAAAGCCTTATTTTAAACTCGAGGTGTCTCCTGATGCCAGTGGTTTATTTGGAGTAGCGTTAGTAGGACTGGAATCCTTTTCCTTTAAGACATAGGTTTGAGGTAAGTCAAGATTCAAGTTACAAGAGTCACTGCGCTGACCACAAAGCCCGTGAGTCACCCCAGTTAGTTTGTTTTTCATTGAACTCTTAAGGGCTTGGTTCTGGCAAGGTTGAAGGCGGTCCATTTGTCTTTTAGTAAGACGCAAAGTTGAGCTATAGTCTTAGTATTTGAGGTCCACCTAAAATCACAGATAACAGATCTCCGTCAATGGAAGGCATGCCATCAGAGCAAATATCGGTCACATCGCTTGCTGCGTTCTGTAGAGGGGAGGAAATAGTCTGCCCTCTGAGGACGAGCCTGTGGAATGCTGTCGTGTTCTTCTCTGTGCACCCAGTTGTGGATGGAGGGGAGAAGGATGGGGAGGAAGGGGATGCCCAGAGATGAGTGCAGAGTCCAAGGTCCAGGTGTGGGGTGTGTTGACCCAGAGCAATATTTCAGGCTCACCGGGGCTCCGTGAGTGACCAACGGCATTACATGGTCTGCTCAGATGGCTTCTCCAGAAGGGTCAACAGAATGAAGCTACCTGCAGAGGAGCTGCCTTCGGTGGAAGAAGCATGTTCCATGTGCCAGATACGGAGGAATTTTCCCTAAGTCCATGGTGAAATGGGGAAAATGTAGCCGGCATCGTCAATGTATGTTTTTGTTCTTAAAAAAATTAATAGACTTTTTTATTTAGAGCAGCATTAGGTTGACAGATAAATTGTGCAGAAAATGTAGAATTCCCACACATTGCTCTCCCCTGCACACAGTTTGTTTGTGAGATACAGTGTTATTAATTGATGCCTGTGGTTTACTCTTGGTGGTGTGCATTTTATGGGTTTGACTATGTATAATGACATGGATCCATCATTACTGTATCATAGCTTCAATGCCCTAAAATTCCTCTGTGCTCCATCTTTTTGTGATGGATTTCTATCTTATTCTTGGGTCTTGGCTGCTCTTTATGACTGTAGATACTAGTCCTGTATTAGATATGAAGTTTGTGAATACTTTCTCCCAGTACATAGCTTATCTTTCCATTGTCTTCATACAGGCTTTCAAATAGCAAAAGTTTTTCATTTTTATGAGACTGTTTTCCAGTATTTTTCTTTAAAAATAACATGTTTACATTTGAATCCAATGTTCGACTTTGAGTTAACTTTTAAGATTTGTGGCTGAGGATTTTGTTTCTTTGTTTTGTTAGTTGGGTGTCTATGGATAGAAGGGCAATTGCTCCTTTCTTTAAATTGGCACATCTGTTTGTTCCTTCTTTCTCAAATGGTTTCCACTGTTGTAGACCTATTGTCTTGTCTTCTCCATTTTAGAATAAGTTTGCCTATATCTACAAAAAATCTTGCTGGGATTTTCACAGGAGTTGCATTAAAATCAACACATCAGTTTGGTAGGAATTTGACTCTTGGTATCTTTGGGTGAGAATGGGAGTCTCCGTGCTGGCAGGGAAGGAGGGTGCCTCCCCCAGCCACATATTGTTGGCAAGACTTCACATCAGTCCCCTTTGCTGGCGGTGCGAGGCTCATCTGGTGTTGTCAGAGGGAGTCAAGGAGGGTGGGAAGGTTTACCTGAGTCATCCTCCGTTGCTAGCATGGAGGTTCAGAAACACCAGGTCTGAGTATTCTTTTTCTATTGGGTATGGCATCATAAGACACCTGCTGCTATGTTGTTCCAATAATTCTGAGATCCTAAAGCAGTTTGCCTTCTGCTTTTCACCTTTCAGAATTCTTTGGTTGTCCCTTGCATGATTTCGAGGTCTCGCAGTTGTTCTTAGTGGGGAGGAGCAGGGAGCTATGAATCAAGGCCATCTTGTCTGTATAGGAAGTAAATACACTTTATATCCCCCCAAATGGCACTATGGGATCATATTGAACATTTTGATTCGATCTGCTGCACCAGGGCTAGCAAGAAATTCACATCCGTGCAGACAGAAGAAAACTGGTTATATATAAACAATTATGAGGTGATTGACTTGGCTTTTTACATCCAGGTAATAAATCAAATATTTGAGTTACATGCAGCAGTGTGCTGGTAAATATTTAGCAAGTGCCTCTAAGGATGGGGAAAAAAAGATCTGAGTTATAGCCATTCCCAAGTTACTTGATGCAAATATCCTCTTCATTGCCAATTTAAAGCACCTCAGTGATATCATGCAACTCACAAAATTCCTGAAAACGTAATAATTAGCTCTCAAGCCAGTTTGAACTGGCCCCAGCACCTGACCAACTCTATGCCAAAAATTACAGGTCATGTCTTTCAAAATTACTGGAGTGGGTATAAATGCTGTGAAACAGTAAGGAGCACTCAGCGTTTTCACATTTAGCCGGGTTGTTGGCATAGTTTCAACACAGACTCCCTTGAAGATGTGCAATGAACATCTTTCAAATACACAGAAGGGGTGATTCTCCCTTTGACAGGAAACGTGAAGGCTCACTTCTCTCTTCATCCTTTATGCAGATGTGTTTGGATGGATGCCTCACTAGAAAATCAAATGCAACCATCGCCTAAATAGAAGAACACACCTGGCTTGTTTTTTTTTTTTTTTTTGGATGTTAGTCACAGAAATTTGATTCTTCTTGGTGTCATTGACTGACATAATGAGGAAAAAAAGACACTTCCTGACACAGTGAAAATTTGATATCAAAATCTCAAACTCTGCATTTTTGCTGTGTATAAATAGCACCACTTTATACTAACCTGTGAGAGTGCTTTATATAGAGACAACCTCTGGTGTGAGGAGAAATAAGCTAAATCACCTCTTTCAAATTAATTTTTAAAATTTTAATCCCAGTATTATTCATATTCGGTGTTATATTTGTTTCAGGTGTACAATCTCGTGATTCAACACCTCCATATATCACTCCATGCTCATCCAGATCAGTGCACTCTCAATCCCTTCCCGTTTCACCCAATCCCTCACCCACATCCCCTGTGGTCACCACCAGTTTGTCCTCTATAGTCAAGAGTTTGTTTTTCGGTTTCTCTCTTCTTTTCTTTTGTTCACTTGTTTTGTTTTTAGAGTCCACACATAAGTGAAATGATATGGTATTTGTCTTTCTTTGAATGATTCATTTCACTTTGCATTAAACTTTGTAGATAGACCCATGTTGTTGCAAATGGCAAGCTTTCATTCTTTTTTGTGGCTGAGTAATATTTCATTGTGTGTGTACATACGTGTGCATATGACATCACACATATTACATCTTCTTTATCCATTCATTATTTGGCGATTGTAAATAATGTGGATATAAACATATGGGTGCATGTATCTCTTGAAATTATGTTTTTGTATTTTTTGAGTAAATACCTAGTAGTGCATTACTGGGTTGTAGGGTAATTCTATTTTTAACTTTTTGAGGAACTTCCGTACTGTTTTTTTTCAGAGTGGCTGCCTCAGTTTGCATTCCCCCTAACAGTGCACAAGAGTTCCTTTTTCTCCAGATCCTTGCCAACATTTGTTTCTTGTGTTTTCGATTTTAGCTATTCTGACAGGTATAATGTGATATCTCACTGTGGTTTTGATTTGAATTTCCCTGGTGATCAGTAATGTTGAGCATCTTTTCCTGTGTCTGTTGGCCACCTGGATGTCTTCTTTGGAGAAATGTCAATTCATGTGTTCTGCTCATTTTTAATTAGAATAGTTTCTCTGTGTGTGTGTGTGTTGAGTTGTATGAGCTCTTTATATATTTTTGATATTAACCCTTTATCAGATATGTCATTTGAAAATATCTTCTCCCATTCTGTAGGTTGCCTTTTAGTTTTGTTGATTGTTTCCTCTGCTGGACAGAAGTTTTATTTTGATGTAGTCCCAAGAGTTTATTTTTGCTTTCGTTTCTCTTGCCTCTAGAGACATACCTAGAAAAGTGTTGCTACAGTTGATATCAGAGAAATGACTGCCTGTGCTGTCTTTTAGGACTTTTTATGGTTTCAGGTCCTATATTTAGGTATTTAATCAATTTTAAATTATTGTGTGTGGTGTAAGAAAGCGGTCCAGCTTCATTCCTCTGCATGTGGCTGTCCAGTTTTCCCAACACCGTTTGCTGAAGAGACCCTCTTTTCCCCATTAGATGTGCTCCCTTGCTTTGTCAAAGATTAATTGACCATAGAATTGTGAGATTTCTGGGTTTTCTATTCTGTTCTGTTAATCTATGTGTCAATTTTTGTGCCGGTACCATACTGTATTGATCATTACAGCTTTGTAATATAACTTGAAGTCTGGTATTAGGATTCCTCCAGCTTTGCTTCTTTTTCAAGATTGCTCTCATTATGCGGGGTTCTTTGTGATTCCACACAAATTTTAGGATTGTTTGTTCTAGTTCTGTGAAAAGCGCTGTTGTTATTTTGACAGGAATTGCATTAAATCTCTAGGTTGCTTTGGGTAGTTTGGACATTCGAGCAATATTTATTCTTCCAATCTATGAGCATGGAATATCTTTCCATTTGTTTCTGTCATCTTCAATTTCTTTCACCAGTGTTTTATAGTTTTCAGAGTACAGGTCTTTCACCTCTTTGGTTAGGTTTATTCCTAAATATTTTATGCCTTTTTGTTCAACTGCAAATGAGATTGTCTTCTTGATTTCTCTTTCTGCTGCTTCGTTACTGGTGTATAAAAATGCAATGGGTTTCTGTATATTGCCTTTTATCCTGCAACCTTACTGAATTCGTTTTTCAGTTCTGTAGTTGTTTGTGGATTCTTTAGGATTTTCTATATATAGTATCATGTCACCTGCAATGAGTATAAGGTTTACAGCTTCTTTACCAATTTGGATGACTTTCATTGCCTTTGATGTGTGATTACTGCGGTAGGCATTCCAGTATTATGTTGAATAAAAGTGGTTAAGAGTGGACATCCTTGTCTTGTCCCTGGCCTTAAAGGAAAAGCTCTCAGTTTTTCCCCATTGATGATGGTGTTAGCAACGGGCTTTTCATAGATGGCCTTCATTATATTGATGTATATTCCCTCTAAAGTTACTTTGTGGAGGGTTTTTATCATGAATGGATGTTGTACTTTGTCAAATGCTTTTTCTGTATCTACTGAAATGATCACATGATTTTTACCCTTTCTCTTATTGATGTGGTGTATCACGTTGATTGATTTGCAAATATCGAACCACCTTTGCACCCTGGAAATAAATCTCGCTTAATCATGGTAAATGATTTTGTTAATGTATTCTTAGGTCAAATTAAATTTTAAATGTATTTTCAAACTGACCTAATATATCCTTGCCTGTAAATATATAGTCTGGATATTTTTTACATGTCTTCAATCATATGTTCATTTTATCGAGCTAAGATTTTTGACTAAAAGTTATCTTTTTGGTGTAAGCCTGATGATTCACAGCCCTGTACCCCTGGGGCAAATAATAATAATAATAATAATAATAATAATAATAATAATAAAGTTATCTTTTTCTCCAAAAATAACTACTGTGATCCAATGTTGGCTCATTTTTAGTTTGTGAATAGTTTTGTAGACTCACGGTGGAGTGCCTTCAGCATTGCTATGGATTGAACTATGTTCCTAAAAAATTCATATGTTGAAGCTGTGATGGTATTTGGAGAAGGGCCTTTGGGAGCTCATTAGGGTTCAATGAGGTCATGAGGGTGGAAACCCCATGTTTGGATTAGTGTCCTTGTAAGAAGAGACATCAGAGAGCAGGCTGGGCATGTGCAAGTTACAGTGAGAGCTCCCTCCAGCATAGGACCATGCTGGCTGCCTTGATCCATGATCTAAGAGAACTGTGAGACTATAAATGTCTGTCTGCTAAGCTACTCCCTCTGTGGTTTTCTTCTTAGGATGACCCATGCTGACTGTTAAAAGCATTGTGACCTGGATTTCTACATAACTTTCGGGAAGATCCTTCTGGTAGCAAAAACTGAGCAGCACATATCATGAATTTGGAAGATGGAGAGGGAAGAATTAATATACTACTGGGTATGAATGCATTTATCCATATCTACTTGCCCCTTCCTTGAATGGTTTCACCAGATTCGAACAAAAATACAAAGTAATACAAAAAACAAAAAAGTTTCAGTGCCCATATCATCTCTTTTAACATCTCTGTCTCCTCCTGAAGGTCTTAGCCATCACGAACCCTATATTCATTGTAGACTACACACAGTCCTCTTGGAGCCTGCATGGATTCTGGGTGGCATGCATCACTTACGGGCTTATCCAACTACTGGAATTTGAAATATCTGAGGACAGGGATCACATGTTTCAGTGAGTATTTTCCTAGTTTCTGGGACCATCCTTATTCCATACTCCATCCTATTTCATAACCACCATAGACTGTTAAGACATCTTTGATAACTGGATGGTTAAGTGAATGGAATATAAGAATATAATAAAGAGTGTCATCTCACCGTGATGAAGAAAAGTAAACATGTCATGGTTGATAATATTTTAAAATGTTATGTATTTATTTATGCAAAAAGAAGGAAGCACAAGGACTATAAGACACAGTGTGGGATAATTCAAATAGGAATGTCTGTGATGGACATGTAGTACTATCTGCATTTGTCTCTTGCAAATACACACGGGCATGCTCTGCCCTGCAGTCCCATTAACCCCTTTCCACATTAAAGATGGTAGGACTGAGCCTACCCATTCCCCCTTGAAACGCAGGTCTTTCCATTCCTTCAGAAAGAGGACATAAATTCTCATAGAAAGACAAGTGTGTGAAATAATTACATTAGCTTCCTGGTTTTGATGCAATTCACGTTCCGACGTTATCTCCGCCTTTTAATTTCTAATTGGATTAATTTTCCTTCCCCACGGACATTATGTAAATAAAATGTTTTCCTTTGGATTTGGCTTCAGGATGAATTCTGACCAGATACATTTGTCATTTCACGGGAAAAGACTCGTGGCAGAATGGCCATTGACAGGTGAAATCGATAGGTAATTACCAGCAGAATATCGGAGACTTTCAGCCAGCAGAGGAGAAACTCTGAGCACTGCTTTCTAGGGAAATTCCAAGGGTAGACTCAACATCATCTTGGGCATTAATTTTGTCAGTCATTTGTATGCTGCTATTTATAAAGATTTCTCCCATGTAGATCTATTACTAGCTTTCCTACAAGTCAGCAATCTGAAAATGACCATTTAACATGTTTTGTAATACAATTTAAGACCAACAGCCATCCCCAGGAGCATGTTAACGGAAAGAAAGAATGAGAGGCGGTTCACCAACATTTGACTCTAAAATAAGCAAAGCATGATTCATGGGAGTATGAATTTTAAGAGAATGCCAATGTCATTGGGTAGGAGCCTCAGGCCCCAAACACACGTGCAAAATTACCTTTCCATAATGACCAAAGTTCCATTTGTAGCCTCCACTTTGTGAAAGGGCTGGAAATTTATTTTTGTGAATTCAGTTCCTTGCACTAAGCACCTTTTCTAAGGTTTTGTCTGCTTATTGGAGGGAATGCACTGGGTAGAAGTTGAAGGAATACCTGTTTTGGGGAGTTCCCTTTCTACAAAAAGGCATCCTTTGAGAGATGCTAATTCCCATCAGGTCTTCAGCGCTGGGACTGTGCTGGACAGTTCCTTACATTTTTTTGGTCCCATACGGTTAAACTCATCCTCTGCTATGTTCCACATGTTCCCTTTGAGTGGGACCATTATCACAGTCCTTTCTAAGATGGCAGGAATCTCTCTGCCTAGACATGGCCATCACTATTATTCTGTAATGAATGGGACAATTGCAACTGTAGGATTTTGGGATTTCCTACAAACTGTATCTAGATACAGGAGTACAAAGATCTGATCTGGTTTGGAGACCCTGAAGCAAGACTCCTGACCAGAAAAAGCAGTATCTCAGCTCTCCTGATGGGGCCTCTAATTCACCTCTCTTCCTGCAGTGCTGGGATCTCTGTGGAGCCTGTGAAGAGTGGAAGAACATTCATTTTTGACCTGTGCTTGTCCCATTCACTGGGCTGTTCCAGATGTCTGACACTTCATAGCCATGAGTTCACTTCACTCCATCTTGCATTCTGTGGATTATCTGTTCTTCGGTCCAGGGAATGTGTATGATTTGTAGGACTGACAGATGAAGGGTAACTTGTCTGGAAGGTTGGAAGGGGACATCATCACTGGTGTCACTCCTCAATAGTATTCTGTTCCATCAGACTCTCTCCGACTGTCATCTTCATGAATCCCACCTTTGTTTCCAGAATAGCAAAACTCTTCCTTCTCCCCTTCCTTGGGAACCCATTTTAAGCCAGAGCTTCTCCAAAGAGTCTCTCTGGAGAATTCTGTACACTTCATGTTTAATGGTCTACAAACATGGTACATGCCACCTGTGGGGGACATCGAGTGGCATGACATCCAACCTGCCTTGTGTGGAGCCCTGCCTCCCACACCCATGTGGCTATTTCAGTAGCTGCTGTGTCCCTGCCACCCTGCTGGGCAGTGTGTTTACCCCAGCATGGGCACCAAATTTGACTTGCGCCATTCTGCCCCTTGGAACTGGGCCATGGGACCATTTGTTTCTCTTGCCTTGTAAGTTAGAAGCAGTTCTGGCCATGATTTCTCTTCTGTTTCCTGGACTGTCAGCAAAGTGACAGAGGGCAATGGAAGAAAGACATTCCAGGGAGAGCCAAGAAACATTCTCCAGGGAGTCCAAAAATAGAGAAAGTTTCCTACCAAATCCCTACACCTGGGCGCTTGGGTGGCTCAGTGGGTTAAAGCCGCTGCCTTCGGCTCATGTCATGATCCCAGGGTCCTGGGATCGAGGCCCACATCGGGGGTCTCTGCTCAGCGGGGAGCCTGCTTCCTCCTTTCTCTCTCTCTGCCTGCCTCTCTGCCTACTTGTAATCTGTCTCTCTGTGTCAAATGAATAAATAAAACCTTTAAAAAAACAAAACAAAACAAAACAAATCCCTACACCTTTCCAAGCATTTTGGCCAACATTTTTAAGCAACATCTCCTAGAAATTAATAAATCTTTGAATCCCAACAGTAAGAACTATGGATCTTCATTAATATACCTAGTCATTAGCAGCATTTAAAAAAGAACATATACTGACCTTCTAATTACAAGTCTTTGACAATGCTCAAATACAACATTAGAAGTCCTCAAAATTTCAGTTTGCAATAATTGCCTGGTCTGGACATTTCTTGAGCACATAAATGTGAGTTGAATGGATCTGTCATCACTGACAGAAATGAGATGATTTTTCTCAAATTGGCAAAATTGCTATCTGAAGTCTAATGTGTGTCCTCCATAACATATGCTCCTTGAAAGGCATGCATATGTCCTTTTAAAGATGTATATTCACACTAGTCCTCAGGAATGTGGTGAATATTCACGAATGGGTCATTTTTTTTTTAAAGATTTTATTTATTCATTTGACACAGAGAGAGAGAGATTACAAGTAGGCAGAGAGGCAGGCAGAGAGAGAGGAGAGAGGAGGAAGCAGGCTCCCTGCTGAGCAGAGAGCCCGATGTGGGCCTCGATCCCAGGACCCTGGGATCATGACCTGAGCCGAAGGCAGCGGCTTTAACCCACTGAGCCACCCAGGCGCCCCAACGAATGGGTCATTTTTACCTTACTGTTCATCACTTATGGGTTTAATTCTGACAATAAAATAATTTAACTTGTAAGAATCATCCTAGAAATATCAATACCATAGTACACATATAAGCTAAGTGTCTGGAAAGAACACAATAAATCATTAACTTTTTTTTTCTTTAAATCATTAACATTTAAAATATAATCTCATTATCTGTGATGTTGCAGGTGAAACAGTCTTACAGAAATAGAAAGTTTACATTTTTACATTGCTCTATAGCAAAATATCTTTCTTATGTCTCTATGGCACAGTTCAATTTTAAAGATCTTCTCAATAGGATCAAATTTCCAAATTTCTAATGTAAAGTAAGTGAATCATAAATTTTTCATAGAATCACTTTGTGGTGACAGAGTATTTGGGATCTGAAAAAGGAAACATGTGTCATCGTGAATGAGGCATTCTACCAGAGGGCAGAGAGATTATCTTGGTGCTCGAAAAGAAAAGGTAGTCATATTTTGATGTGGAAACTGCTGTTTGGAAAAAATAAAAACTGATCTTGTACAGACCAGAAAGACTGTCACAAAGACAATTTTTTCCCCTTACTCTCAGTATGGTTTATCCTGAACATTACATACAATCACAGCATGAGTATCTTCTGCTCAGAGCTCATAAGACTGAAATTCAAGAGTTGATCTGTGCTCTTTTTGAGCTCAGAGGCCTTCTCCAAGCCTGCGTGGTTGCGGGAAGATCCATTTCCTTGTGGTCATAGGACTCAAATCCATTTCCTTGCTGGCTTTCGTCATGGGGCTGTGCTCAGTTCCTAGCAGCTTTCTACATTTCTTTGCACGTGGTCCTGCCTAACTTCAAAGACAGCAGTGGGGAACCTTCCTCTTGAAGAATTCCTTCTAGTCTTTGAAGGATGTCCTTTTGAAGGTCTAGCCTGATTAGACCAGGCCCAAGGAAGAGAATCTCTCTCTCTCTTAAACTCAACTAGGTCTGTAAGATACTCTGAGGATGAGAGGGATAGTTCAGCAAATCCTCAGAACCTCCCCACACTCAAGAGGAGGGAATTCTACAAAGATGTAGGTCCCTGGGGACTGGATTACAATCCTGCCTGTCATCAGACCCCAATTTTCTTGCTCATATAAATGAATAAAAAATTAATGACCTCTAAACCCAGAGTTGAAATATCACAGTCTTGGTGAAGACACAGCCGTTAGAATAAGTCCATGCTCTTAAATGGAGGAGGTAGAGAAGCTAGAAGAGATACGAAGATGAGGACACCAGCTACATATTCTGGTTCCTTCAGCTGAGACACAGCATGGGCTCCCTATCACAGTGCTCCTTCCGAGCAACTGTCTGAGGATGAAGGCACCCAATGGTCCAGTACAGCTGCCTATGTGTTGCCACCAAGAATTCACTCACTATAGTTCATTCCCATGAAGAGAACCCCCAGCCCCAAGATGAGCCTATTCAGATACTCTGAACAGGACAGGAGATGAACAGAAACGTGATACTTGTGCTTCACTCAACTTCCTTCTTTGCTCTTTCTTTTCAGAAAGCAAACCCCATTTCTTTTTGTAGAACCATGGTATTTAGAGTTTAAATTTGATTGCTCACTGTGGCAGATTAAGAAAATTACATTCAGAGGCCATCTGAAAAAAATCAGTGACACAAAGGTGTTGATGGGAATTAGCTATTTAAAATCCTTTACCCGCTGGGGCTTCGGGGAATGGCCAGGGCAACGGACAGTTCCTGCATTCCATATGATCCTCCAGCCAGCAGCACTCAGCAAAATGAAGTAGCAGCATAGGAAGTCATTTCACCAAGGACACATATGTTGCAGACCTTACTTGTGTTAGAACATTCCCTGTGGATATCTGAATACATGTCTTAGAATGAAACACACTCATGCACATAAAATCTACCCTCATATCTTCTTTGTTTTTCAGTAACTCAGTTGCAAAGATAGGAGATAACTGAAGTTCACTGGCATCACTGATCTAGGGTTGTTTTTTTTTAATCCATCCATCTACCTGTCTGTCCAGCCAACTGTCTATCCATCCACCTACCTATCCATCCATCTATCCACCCACCCATCCATCCCACCATCCATCCATCCATCCATCCATCCATCCATCCATCCATCCATCCACCCATCCCACCATCCATCTATCCATCCATCCATCCATCCATCCATCCATCCATCCATCCATCCAACCATTCATCTATCCATCCATCCATCCATCCATCCATCCATCCATCCACCCACCCATCCCACCATCCATCTATCCATCCATCCATCCATCCATCCATCCATCCATCCATCCATCCATCCATACAACCATTCATCTATCCATCCATCCACCCATCCATCCATCCACCCAACCCACCATCCATCTATCCACCCATCCATCCATCCATCCATCCATCCACTCCAACTACCTATCCATCCACCCATCCATCACATCTATCTATCCATCCATTCATCCATCCAACCAACCATTTTAAAAAATATGATTACCTATAGGCTTGCAAGCCAAGAGAAGAATGACAATATAACCAATAACTTAGATCAATCTATATGCTATTTCCTTTACCTCTCTGCCCACCTCAATATAAGTAACCAATATCTTGAATTTTTTAGTTTATTTTATTCATTAAGTTTAATTTTATGAAGTTACATAATGCAATATAAATTTCTTTTTAAAAAAATTATTGAATAAATTGGACATGTACCATTGTGTCAGATAAAGGTGTATGGCCTGTCACTTTGATACACTTACATATTGTACGGCGATGGTCGATGTCGTGATGTTTTTCACACCACATACTTACAGTACAATACTATTGTCTATACTTAGTATACTGTGCATTAGATCTCTGTGGCTTATTTATCATTCATTATATGTTTGTACCCTCACTCTTACTTCCTGCCCCCTCCTGGTAACTACCATTCCACTTTTTTTTAGATTCCATGTATAAATGATACCATACACTAATTATCTTTCTCTGAGTTACATCATATAGCATAATGTGCTCCAATTCCATGCATGTTTTCACAAATGGATTGGTATCTTCATCTCTTAGGTCTGAATAATATTTCACTGTGTACATGTACCACACCTTCTTCATCCATCCATCTGTTGATGGACGTTTGGGTTGTGTCCATATCTTGGGTATTATGAATAATGCTACAATAAACATGAATTACAGATATCTCATCAAATCCTGTTTTCCTTTCCTTTGGGTAAATACCCAGAAGTGGAATTGCTGGATGATATGGTAGGTCTATTTTCAATGTTTTGAGGATCCTTCATAGTGTTTTCCCTAGTGGTTGTACCAGTTTCCATTCCCACCAACAGCACAGTTTTCTTTGCACCACATCCTCCCCAACACCTGTTGACTCTTGTCTTATTGGTGGTAGCCATTCTATGAGGTGTGAGGTGATCTCTCACTATGGTTCTGCTTTGCACTTCCCTGATGATGAGTGATGTTGAGCATCTTTTCATGTCTGTCGGTCATCGGGATGTCCTCTTCAGAGAAATGTCTATTTATTTCCTCTGTTCATCTTTTAATCCCATTGTTTGTTGGTTGTTTTGAGTTCATAGAGTTCTTTGTATATTTTGGATATTAACTCCTTATCTGATAGGACTTGCAAATTTTTCTTCCATTGTGTAGGTTGACTTCTCACTTTGTTAATTGTTTCTTTGCGGTACAGAAGCATCTGAGTTTGATGTAATCCGACTCGTTGAGTTTTGCTTTTGTTGTTTGTGCTTTTGTGGTCACGTTGAAAACATCACTGCTAAGGGGCGCCTGGGTGGCTCAGTTGGTTAAGCAACTGCCTTCAGCTCAAGTCGTGATTCTGGAGTCGTAGGATCACGTCCCACGTTGGGCTCCCTACTCAGCAGGGAGTCTGTTTCTCCCTCTAACCCTCCCCACTCCCCTCTCATGCTCTCTCTCTCTCTCTCTCTCTCCAATAAATAAATAGAATATTTAAAACAAATCTCTCCCAAGACTTGTATCAATAAACTCCTTCCCCATGTTTTCTTCTAAGAGTCTCACGGTATCAGGTGTTGTGTTTAAATCTGTCCATTTCAAGTTTGTTTTTTGTGAATGGTGTGAGGGAAGGGTCCAGCTTCCTTGTCCCCTGTGTGTTTCTCCAGGTTGTCCAAAACCATTTGTTGAAGACACTATCCTCTCTGCATTGGGTGTTCTTGGTTTACATGTCCAATATTAGTTGGCTACATATTGTGGGATTTTATAAACCATTATTGACGTCACTTGGTTTTGTTTGTGTCCAACATTCAAAAGAACGACATCATGGGTTAAAGAGACTTCTTAAGCTTTTTTTTAGGCTGGATACTCAGTAGTTAAGACCCACCACTGAAGCTGTGTGTAGCTACAACACATCCGCTTTCTTGCTATATCTTATTTTTGTGATCATTTCCGTATCACTAATGAGGAATTTAGCAGGGATTTATTTCTATTTTATTGTGAGCCAAAGTACAATGAAACCTGGCTAACTGTGTGTGGAGTACTGTTCTTACTAAATATTTAAATCTTCACACACTGCCTGAGACATCAGCTATTCCTTTCCCAAGTAATGAAGATTGCATCTGTCTGATAGTATTAAGCCAGTTGCTACTGAGTTGTGGTAATTCACAGGAGAATGAACCCAAAGGAGACAATAAACCAGTAAAATAAAACCAGTCTAATGTGCCTTAAAATCCCTAAAGTTTTAGAAGACCCTGGTAATTCCAGGCAACATTACATGAACACGGATCAAACAAGTGCTTAAAAATGATTATCCACGATTGATGATTCTTCGCTTCCCATTTGGTTACTGGGGAGAAAATATATGTGCAGTACAAGATGAGATTGTTTCTTCTAATATCTCCGTAATTCCCCAAACATATTTCCCTCGTACTTAACAAAATTATTGATATTTTGGACTTTCATTGTGCCTTTTACATAAGATAAATCACCACCGCATTAGCTATTGAATTTCTCTGAAAAATGTTTTAGAGCTGAGAACACCAATTCCCAGATATATTACATATTCTTCTAAAGGAGAAGAACACACTCTAATTGACATGCTTTAGTTAATCTGGGGATACAAACAGTCTGCCATGTATCAATTCCTTCTCAATAATCTCATTTCTTTTCCTTCTTTCCTGCAGAGCGATGGCTCTGGAGAGGGCTGACAGACACAAACCACCGAGCTGCACAGTCTAAGTTTTACAAGTGGCTTAATGACAGAAGAGCAAAGTAGAAAGAGGGTGAAGATGAAGCGCTGGGATAGGTCCATACTCCTCCGAGCGGAGGCAACACAGAGCCCACTCTGCAAGCCTAGGGGGGTCAGCAGCAGGCATGACAAACCAGCAGGCTCCACAGCATCCAAGCCGCCCCCTAAAATTTGAGGTCTCCCCCTTCCCCTGCCACATTGCAGCATATGCACCATAGTGGGTTGACCTGCCAGATGACTTCACAGACACGGCACTTGGCAAAATCTAGGAAAGCTTACTGGCTCACCCCAAAGAGACAGGGTTAGCCTGAAAGACACCAGGACACTTGAATTATCAAGTTAAATATCACGGATGTGTGGGATTTTTAAATATCACGGATGTGTGGGATTTTCTGCCAACCAGTGGGAGATGAGCAACTGGAAAACATATTAATTTGGCAAGAGAAAGGAGACACCTTTTGCTAAGCTTTGGCAAAATCCGCTCTAATAGTTAGACATACATGTACTGATACAAATGTGTGTGTGCATTTTTATACATAAACGCACTCTACATGGGATGCTTTTATAGGAAGCATATAGTCTATGATCTTTGACACATAGGTCCAAAAAACAATGGGATGTTGATCTGGTTGTCTTCAAAAAACAAAACAAAACTTTAATACCTTGTGTTGCTACTTAAAAAATACATGTTAAAATAAAATGTATGCATGACATTGTGATGTGGTCACACTGTCAGAACATGACAGACCAGGACGCTGGGAATAAGGACAAGAAAATGTGTTCTGTTGACTTGAAATGTGTCCATTTCCGGCCTAACATTGTATAATATCATGATTTCAAAGAAAAAGGCATTTTAAGAAGAATAAAAAGGATGCTTGGAAAATATTAGCAGAGCAGTGACAAAGAACATAAAATTATCATCCAATTGAACCGTCCAAAGGCATATCAGTTCTTTGGAGCTGTGAGCAGGCTATCATGACCTGCCTCTGGAGATCTGTGCTTTGCTGGATGACATAGATTTCTACAAGCAGAGCTTTACTACTGACTGAATTTCTTTGTTTTGTAATAAATTTCATCTCCTGTGCTCCTCATTCCATGCCTCTGCTAATCATACCGTTGATTAACACAGGAAACTTTTATAGCTCATCACAATTTGCAGGGCACTGAACACGTGATTTTTCTGGGGCCGCCAGCTATTCTCACTGATTTTCGCCAGGCATGGTGTCCACGAGGAACGTGGACCCTGACACATAATCTATGAGCTTTCAAGATACTTGATTCATGGTCCCACGGGCACTCAGCCAACTCCTTGGCAGACACACCTTGGTTTTCAATATTCTTCTTATCTTTCTGACAAGTACGCAGAAGGAAAGTTGGATTTCAGCTTCCATGAGAGAAAGCCCAACTGAATTTACTGGGAAAGAGTGGGCATATTCTAGGGAGATCAGGAAGTATTTGCTTTGTGTGAGATTCTAATGTATTAATACAATTTAACTCATGGAAATAAAGGCATCCCATATAAGGGAAGACAAGGTAGGAAAAATAAGGGAGAGCCAAAATAAGAGAGGACATACCTGTGTGCATGCACACATACGTGTGTATGTAGGTACATTTATTATGTGTATCTATGTTTCAATGCACCTGCCGTGACACACTAAGACATAGGGTGTCAAACATCCTCACTACAAACAGAATTTATTTCATATGAGCTGAAGTATGATGATATTCTTCCTTGATCGCTGCTACCCTAAACATCTGGGAGGGAGAGGAGGTAGCCCTGTTGCTGGGGGCCCAGTGGGATGTGTCTTCTAGGCACAAGGAAGGTGCAAGCTCATCCTCAGGAAAGCTATGGAAATCACAGTTTCTCAAGACCGTGACCATCTACAGGTGGTCGTTGTTAGGAGGGATTCCACACGGATTTCCAGTAGAAGGTATGGGGCTGTTTATGAGTCGTCTAGGGTGATTGTAACCTTGACCACATTCCAGCTGGTTTAAGCAGCAGACGTTCATTCCCCGCTGGTCCTGGAGGCTGGGAGTCAGAGAGGCAGATGGGCCTTGGACTAGTTTCTTCTGAGGTCTCTCTCGTTGGTGTGTAGACCCGTGTCCTCACGTGGTCGTCCCTTTATGCCTGCCCGTGTCCTCATTCTCTTTTCTTATAAGGACCCCAGTTCTATGGGATCAGGACCCATTTTACATATATCCCCTCTTTAAAGGCTCCATCTTTAAACATGGCCCCATTCTGAGGTCCTAGGGGTGAGGACTTCAACATAGGAGTTTTAGGGGACACGATCCTGCCCATTATGGCTATCAAACATCCTGACTCCAAATGAAATTTAGCTTGTATGACCTAAAGTATAATATGAGTCCTTGACACCTGCTACTCGAGACCCAGGTCCTAAGACTGAATCAATCATGTTAGAGTTGCACGACACCCCACAGTCTGTCACGTTTTTTGAAGTTTGCAGTTGTCATTCTAGTAGAGTTAACATCCAGTGTTACCTTAGTATCAAATGCATGCTTAATCATTTTCTGTGTCTGGTTCCCACAGGCCCATCTCAGAAGCACGGGGGAAGACCGACATCTATCCTAGAGACTTTGGTAGCTCTCCATGAGCAGGGTCAGTGCAAAAACACATGATCTCCAACGTCTCAGACAGTTGACACAATAAAGGTTTACACATGTGTCTCATATGGAGGTCAGAGAGGATGGGGGCTCAGTTTCACCAGGGGACTCAGGACGTGGGCTGTCTCTGCTGCCGAGCCTCTCCATCCCCTGCAGTATCAGTGCTCTTGGAAAAGAGAAGCTATGGAAACAGTAGGATTTTCACCACCAAGATGGAGTGACGTTATAGGACAAAGGGGTCCTTCAGTTAGGCGGATCATTCCATGGGTTTGATTTAAGCTCATGAACACAGCTCTCATTCAAATATTAAAAGACCAGAGAAGAAATGGATATGATGTCATGTACATTTTCAAATACAGAAAGTATATCCCTATATATACACACATTAGACAAGGCCACCGTGTCACCAGAAGGAATTAAGACAGAGACCCCTCAGCAGTCATGTGTGAGCACAGACAAACCAGGAACACTGTCCAGATCACAGCATCCAAAGCAGCCCCCTGCTCTCACTCATCTGGTTCCTACTTCTTTACCAAGACGCAGCCTCTTCTGCCTTCCATACGGATGAGAATCATCAAGATACTCATGCACAGAAATATCCCCACTTTCCAACACTGTCCAACCCCTTTACTCTTAGAACCTCCCGACATCACCCACCCACGTACAAACCCTACCACAGGTTTGTCCTAACACCTCCTGCAGAGACGGCCCACAGTCCCCGTGGTTTGCAGTCTCTCCTGCCACGATGAATAGTTAGACCAGCCTGCCCAACCACAGGGGTGTTCCTGGTGGCCTTCCTATCAATTATCCAAAGATCCTGTTCTTCTTTCAACAAGTGGAAATACTTCAGAAATTTGCCTTTAGCAAAGGACTTTGGATCTGCTTTCTACAGACCACGTTCTTCCAGCTCAAGGCAATGAAGTCAGAAAGACACAGATGCTATTATAAAGTAAACATGTATAGCTATTGTCAATTAGAAAATACATTGTATATAAATAACCCGTTCTTGAAGAAAACATCATTGTGGGCAGAATCCTTCACTATATTTACTTAGAATAAAGTTAAAAGGATATGAAAATATCATGTTTTTGGGAAGGAGATAAATGGTAGGTCACTAACACGTAGATTCCTAAGGCTTACAATATGATAAAATATGATCATAAAATAAAACCCTATTAAACATCAATTGTCCCCCATCATCATTAGGATTCTGATAATCATGAAATTTACTTTAACCGATTTTCTTAGGAAGCAAATTCCACTTTTCCTTGCCACTTGGGTTATTTCAGAAACATCGTTTCATTGGGCACACACCTTGGTTGTCTGCAAATAGAAGGCAAAGAAAGGGAACTAATGGGAGAAAGACAGTGATGGTGGACCCAATGGCATGAAACCAACAAACCATTCATTGCCAGTATTTTGTTGAATACCAACATTGGGATCGGCTCCTTTGTGGGTGATCCGGACGGGTCCTGACAAGGACTAAATGCTATGGCATGCTAGGTAGACTTCCATCAGCTCAGACTCCATCAGATGATGACATCTCCCACTTGAAGACCCCCTACCCTGTTAGGTATCAATTACATATCCACTGGTTCTATAGGTACCCATTTTCTTTTGCGGATGTATAGAGAAATAAAACACCATTAGATTTTACGTTCTCTTATTGGTAACTTTGTGTTTCGGATTTTCTTTTTGATAGAAATGTGGTCACAGTCTTTTCCCCATGGCTGAGGTGTATTTCATGTGCAGTAAACTCACCCGTGCAGCCTGCGAGAAGAGCTTTGGTGACAGATGGCTCTGAGCCTGCTCTCCTGGTCCTGTGTGGTGCAGTGATCTGTCTGATGTCACTGGTATGGAGAGACCCCTGCGGGAAAGAAAACAGGCTGTAACGGCAGAGCTCACCAGGGAAAGCCACTACAGATACGTCTTTGTGAAATGATGCTTGATTATCCTAAAGAAAAAAAATTATTACATCAACTGTTCTTTTTTGACATTTATCTTTTATTTAATGCCAGTGCTGGGTGCAGACTCTTTTCAGTAAAGACACATTGCATGAAACTGCATGGCGGACGCATTTTGTTTTCCAACTGGAAATAGTTCTTTTCAGCGCCAATGCCAACTAATTAGGTGACGGAGCCCTTACGTATTAAAAATAATTTTTGTTCTGCACAAATGTGTTTCTGGCAATTACTAACACCATGTGCTTCAGAATCAAAGGCAAATGTACAAAAGACATAGAGAACTTTTTGGAGGCGAGATTCAAAATCGAGACCTGGAGATTGGATGAGTATATGGAAGTCCCTCCCAGTCTCTTCTCTGCCTTCCTTTGTCCCTCCCATGTCCAAACGCCTACATAAGTAGCTGGACGTCCCCAGCGTGGCCACCATCAGTACCAGCAAGTGCGGCATTAACCACTCTGCCGCCTGCAGAGCCCAGAGCTGGGATTCACCGCATGCAACAAATCACACGTCAGGAAGACTAAACAACATCAGGCCGAATATTAATAATTCCAAGGGAAGGGGGAGCAGGAGATGCAGCCTCCAACCTCACTAGGTCAGCCTGAAAGACAAAGGTGCATCACAGGGACTCATGTATTTCACTGAGCCTCGGATGGCCACCAAGTCCTGAGAGCTGAGGTCTGAGAGCCAGGAACTGGGCAGGAATGACTATGGATCCTTCCATGCCAGACTCTAGGTCAACAATGAGAGAGAATGAACAAGGGTGAGCTACATGGTGCCAGAAGTCAGGAGGCGTGCTATCCTACGGCACTCACCACACAACTGTGCCAATCAGAATAGTCTAACAGGGTTTTATGTTGCAAATTGCTTCCTCAGATTGTTTGGTTTTTTTTTCAAAACACATATACTTGGTTTTGCATGTGTCTGTTTTTTTTTTTTTTAATTTCCAAAATATTTTGGTAGCACATGCATAATCATCACTGGTTGGATCCATTTGTGTTCCAAATTTGTTTAAAATATGCTTTTGACTTCACAACCAGCTGAGTCATCCTACGGTCCTGATGCATAATCAAGCTTCTTGATCCAATTTGATTTGAATAGTAAAGTATCTTGATTTTTTTTTTACCTTCTACTTCACTTTATTTTTATATCATTTCCATAAGGACCATGGCTGAAGTAACTTTACTTTTTTCCTTGAAAGAAATTTCCATCCTATGAATGCCTCAGTTTTCATGGAAGGCTTAACTCGAATGGACACATATTTCTTTGTTTTATTTCGTCTATCTATCTACCTATTATCCATCCATCATATCTACCTATCCATCCATCCATACCTATCCACCCATCCAGATCTATTTATCCATCCCTATATTTATTTATCTATCCATCTACCCATCCATATCTATCAATCTATCTATCCATCCATACCTCTCTATCCATCCCTATATCATCTACCTTTCTATCGTTAATCCATCCTTATATCTCTTTATCTATCTATCCATCTATCCATCCATCCATCATCTCTTTCTCCAAATCTCAAAATTTATTTTTCTCCCTATCCTCATTACTGACACTTAACATTGTGTGGAAAAGCCACCACAGGTCAATTCCACACATCTGGGAGGCAGACATATAGAAAGCATAAATATGATTCTTGTTTTTTTGTTTGTTTGTTGTTTGATGCACTACAGTAAATACATCTGCAAATCTTCTGCTGAACAGGGCAGAGAAACCTAGGAGTCCCTCACATAGACACCATGTAAATTTGTTACATGTTAATAAGGTGTCATCATACTTCAGATGGCATGTATATATTACATACGTGTATCTATATGGAGATGTGATATTATCATAAATGTAAATATAGGATACCTAGACATATCAGATCAATATATATTGATCACAAAGACATGGATCCTCAACTACTACCCCCTTCCTTTCTATCATTCTCCAAAACTAATCACCCTTATGAATTTTATGTGCACCTATCTTGCTTCATTTTATCCAAAATAAGCTGGATTTATGTATGTTAAGATAAAGTCTGCAGACTTCTAAAAGACTAGAGATTACTTACAGTACATATCCAGGGGCCTTTAAAAATCCTACTTGAGGACTGCATTTGAATATTGGCTTTAGGTTACTATCCAAAATGTAGGCCTGATTTTCATTTATTTCTTTTTAAAGAGTGCAAGTAACAAGGATAAAATGTGCTTATATTTTTCATAAATCAAGGCCACCGTATGTGAAAAAAAATCTGGGATACCCAGATATGCAATTAAAGTTTCTGATCTATTTGCCCCTTTTTATAATTTTGAAAAATAGAGATATTGGGATCGCTTCCTCAGTCTTAGAAATATCTGCTCCTCCATAATTAGCAACCATGGATTGTATGTAGTGTCTGAGAGCTTGACTATGTTTATTTGAAGTTTTAACGAAAATGTATGAGGAACCAAATTAACTATAGCTTCGCAGTGTAACGGTAATGCTGTCTGTGGAGGGAGGCCGGGATTAAATAAAATAATCAATTCCAGGCTGATGATGGTATGATTTCAAATTTTAAGTAAATACAAAGGTTTTATATACATATATATCTCCATCAGGAACAGAGTCAAAATCAATTGGGAGAAGATGGTCAGTAAAATATAATGAGGCAGAAAATTGAAATGAAAACTGCTGAAGGGACCCTAAAATATTAATGGAAATGCTTCTAGATGGAGTCGCTTAACTATAAATGGAAAAAGCTAAGGAGAATCTGATTAGCTGTTTCTTAATTAAATATTTACTTTGCTCGGCAATCTCGTCTCATTTTTTCACAGTTGCGGAACGTGTTTGCCAGAACACAGCTGATGAGCTGTGAAGATGCTTTCTGGTGACACCAACACACAAGGAGACCATGGACCCCAAGAACACAGGCGTTGGGATATTATCCGGACATGCAGGGTTGTGCATCACAAAAGGCTCATTTTTTATTAACACATTAAACACTGGCAGGGCCTGTGAGGGGCTGGACCTGGATTCAAACTGGGTTTGCCAAATGAATCAGAGGTACCTGCCCTCCTAAAACGCGGGTCTAGGAATAAAGGCATATGCGTAAACTAATGTCTTCAAGGTATCGTATAAAATACTATGACCTGAAACGAATGCAACATTGTGTGTCAATATACTTCAACTAACAAGAAAATTCCTGGGACCCAGACCTAGAAAGGTTTATTGGTCACAGAAATGAGGACGTTTTTAAATGGATAGTCAAACAATGTTTACTCAAGAATAATTGAGATACCAAGACATGATGAGTGAAAATTTGGCGGGGAAATTAAATGAAGCAAGAAGGAATTCATCAAGGGATGAATAGGACAACTTACCCAAAACATACAGCTCGCTGGACTTGGTTCACAGGTGCAGTCGACTGATCCATTACCTGGATGAGGATGGTGGTGGTCGTGGAGCTGAAGGGAAGGGAGTACATTCTAGACAGAATTGGGTTGTAGAATCAGCCTGAAGGGATTACATCTTCCCTCCAAGTCTTGGGTAGAGTCTAGAGGAATGGACGTCAACTGGGGGTGATTTTGCCCATAGGGGGCATTTGTCAAAGGAAAGTGACAGTTCAGGTCCTGACAACAAGATCGGAGTGCAACGACAGATGTTGTCTGATACTCCATATTGTTCAGGACAGCCCCTGAACAGTGATCTGGTCGAACATGGTCGTAAGCGGAGGTCAAGACTTGGTGCTTGAAATCGCCAAACTGTGGAAAGAGCCAAGATGCCCTTCCACAGACGAATGGATAAAGAAGATGTGGCCCATACATACAATGGAATATTACACAGCCATCAGAAAGGATGAATACCCAACTTTTGTATCAACATGGACGGGCCTGGAGGAAATGATGCTGAGTGAAAGTCAAGCAGAGAAAGTCAATTATCATATGGTTTCGCTTACTTGTGGAACATAAGGAATAATATGGAGGACTTTAGGAGAAGGAAAGGAAAAGTGAATTGGGGTAAATCAGAGGGAGAGATGAACCATGAGAGGCTGTGGACTCTGAGAAACACATTGAGGGTTATGGAGGAAAGGGGGGGAGGGGATGGGTGAGCCTGGTGGTGGGTATTAAGGAGGGCATGTATTGCACGGAGCACTGGGTGTGGTGCATAAACAATGAATCTTGGATCACTGAAAAAATAAAATAAAAATTAAAAATTTTAAAAAAGAAAAGAAAAAGAAAGAAAAGAAAGAAAGGAGAGAAAAGAAAGAAAGAAATGGTGCTTCAGGGCAATGTGTGTGTAACCAAGCAAACTAATTTGGTGAGAAACAGTGAAATGGAGAGTCTGAGAACAGAAGAAACACTAATAAAGCTTAAAGAAAACTGACAGAGGAGAAATTGTAAGTGGTCTGAAGAATGAAATTCTAAAAAGAGTACATTACATAATACTTGAGTTAGTTTTCTGTATTTCTCTCTTTTTTTTAAGATTTTATTTATTTATTTGACACAGAGAGAGAGAGATCACAAGTAGGCAGAGAGGCAGGCAGAGGGAGAGGAGGAAGCAGGCTCCCCGCTGAGCAGAGAGCCCAATGCGGGGCTCCATCCCAGGACCCTGAGATCATGACCTGAGCCGAAGGTAGAGGCTTTAACCCACTGAGCCACCCAGGCGCCCAAGTTTTCTGTATTTCTTAACATCTTATGGAATTGTAGTTCTAATGAAGAGAACCTGGATGCACTGGAGGTAAATATGGTGCCTCTCCTTGTTGGAATGGAGCCAAGCAGACAAAATCCCTGTTGTTGGATAGCCTTGATCATAAAATAAGCCACTCTTTTCCTTGCATGTAGGGGAGACTCACGCATGATGGACACACTTCTATGGAGTCTTTACTCATTCTGCTAAAGGCCATGCAACAAATAATGGCAAGCAATCCATCACCTCAAATGGATCTGCCCAACGCCATATCGATAAACGTGCTAACATGTCTTTTAATTATGCTCAGACAATGACTTTGTTGTTTCCCGCAAGCAAATGCCTCTTGGAAACGCAACATGTTTGTTAACTATGTCAAATGAATGCACTCTCCAAGACATTAACGAAATGCATGTCCATTCTCAGTTTCAAATGTTTACAATACAATCAAAGGCTATTTAAGTTGACTTTGTGACATATTCTTCGTTTTAAAGAAAAATGGGATGTTATAACCTGAGAAAAGATTATGTTTCAGGGAACATTTGGCAAATGCTGTGTATATAGCATACTTTTCATATTTGTTGCTGGTGATGGTGGAGATGATAATGGGGTGTGTGTGTGTGTGTGTGTGTGTGTGTGTGTGTGTGTAGAGGGGTAACATTAACTAGTAAAACTTTTAAGAAAAAAATAATAGCAATTGGTACTATTTTTGTATCCCTCGATTTCATTGTTAGTACTGTCTGTGAAGTTTAAGACTTACTGCTGAAAGATCTGGAAATTTTTATATAAATTCTGTAAAGCTGGGAGAGTTTTAGAATCATATTACATAATGAGGGAAAGTTACTTATGCTCTGTAGCTGGAAAAACCATCAGGTGTTTAGAATTGATACTTTGAAGAAAACAATCAACACAACTAAAAGGCAGCCTATAGCATGGGAGAAAGTATTTCCAAATGACCTATCTGATAAAAGGTCAGTATCCAAAATTTGTGAAGAACTTACCAAGCTCAACACCCCAAAAAAGCCAATAATCCAGTCAAGAAAAGCACAGAAGACATGAATAGACATTTTTTCCAAAGAAGACATCTAGAATGACCAACAACACATGAAAAGATGGTCAGCGTCACTCGGCATCAGGGAAAGACAAATCCAAACCAAGATGAGATACCACCTCACACCTGCCAGAATGGCAAACATGAACAAGTCAGGAAACAAGTGTTGGCGAGGATGTGAAGAAAAAGGAACCGTCTGCATTGTTGGTGGGAATGCAAACTGGTGCAGCCTCCTGGAAATCAGTGTGGAGGCTCCGCAAAAAATTAAAAATAGAGCCACCCTATGACCCAGAAATTGCACAGTGGGTATTTATCCACAGGGACAAAAATCCTGATTTGAAGGGGTACATACACCCTGATGCTTGTAACATCATTATCAACAAGACCCAACTCATAGAACCGGCACTTTGAAACGTCCTGTCTCATTCACCCTTCCTTCTTTCTAGGACCAGCCAGCAATCATTTCACTTTGTGGAAATAACTAACCTTTTTTCTCTCAGTATTTTGCTATAAAAGCTTGTTTGGCCACCTGGGTATTAAGCATCAGGGTCTTTTTCTGCATAAACAAACTTTAACAGGGAAACAAAGGTTCATATTGGAGAGGTCCCCATAGGGCTTGGTTTTCTGTCCCTGCCTACATTGCAAATCTGATGATGCACCAGCCTTTGGAGGCACACCCAAGGAAGACAATTCTTTCAGAACTGATACTGTAGAAAAGACAGCAACCTTCTTCACAGACCAGTTTTTACTGAGACCTTCAATAAAATCCAGTATCCTACTATTCATTTGAGCAAATATTTTATATTTGAAGTTCAATAGTTACCACTGCAAAGTTAGATAAACTCATTTTAGAAACTAGGAAAACACAGAAAACTCAGAGACAAGGAAAGTCACCTCACCACCTAGAGAAAAGAATTGTTACTATTATTTTATACCTTTCTATTCTTTCCATAGATAGATGATAGATAGATAAATGACTAATAGATTGGTGATAGATAGATAGATAGATAGATAATGATGGATGGATGGATGATAGAGATAATGATGGATGGATGATAGATAGAGATAGATATGATGGATGGATGGATGGATGGATGGATGGATGGATGGACGGATGGATGGATAAATGATAGATAGATAGACAGATAGATAGGTATGATGGATGGATGGATGGATAGATAGATAGATAGATAGATAGATAGATAGATAGATAGACTGAATGGATGGATGGTTGGATGGATGGATGGATGGATGAAGAGATATGATGGATGGATAGACAGATATGGGAAGATCAATGGATGGATAGTAGACAGATGGACAGACAGACATAGGGATGAATGATGGATACATAGTTATTACATAGATAGGCTGGGTATATGGATGAATAGACAGGTATACAGATATGTATATCAGCATAAATATATACATATTAAATGTATAATGGAATAAATGTTCTAAAAACATTTAACAAAATTATATATATATGTATATATATATATATATATATATATACACACATTTGTGTATATAAAGTATCATACTCTAGTGTCTCTATTTGACCTGACTTTCCCAATCTTACATTTTTAATTTTTAACTCGATGATTTTTTTTCTGCTAAAGCCAGAGAAAACGTTTAAGAGAAAATGTCTTTACTGGTGGGCAAAGAGAAATGGTTTTGAGTCAAATAAGAGCACTATATCAAGCCGTTACAAGTACATTAACACTTCTTTTTGGCCAAATCACTATTTTCAGTTATTTGGTTTTCTATAAGTAATTCTTGCAAAATGGTGTTGCCTTAAGTTTCCACGTGAAAAAGGGGACAAATGGCATGATTTGAGAGGCTGAAATAATATTTTCAGTCCTATGATGGAGGAGGGGATGAAGATTCTCGGAACATACCTGATTCGTACAAAGGAAACATTCACACATCACAAAAATCCCATAATTTCCAGTCAATTAAGGTGTTCAAAATCCCCAAATACCCCAATCTAGGGGCAGAATTTTGCAATAGTCCCAAGTGAGAACATATCGGAATATATAACACATAAAGGAATCAAGTACATTTTTTTAAAAAGGAAAAAAAATAGGAAACAAATCTGAAGGCATGAATAGACATTTCATAGAAAAAGGAAAAAGTCTGGCCAAACAAGATATGAAAGGCTTGTCATTTTCGGCAGGAACTGAGGAATTGGAAAAAGAGTAGAGTAAGTTACGTGTTAGCAGCGGCAGTCCGGAACAATTAAACTGTCCCATGGAAACAGGTGTTTGGGAGCTGTGGGCCGGTGGGAACGCAGCACATATTGATTAGATTTAAATGGGGGTACCCCAGGACCTAGCACCTGCTGTCTTCAGTATCATATTTAGGACCAGACGACCTCTGGATGGAACAGAGTGGGAGGTCAGCACGAGCACCCTCAAACCAGCACTGATTAAAAAAAAAACAAAAAACATTAGGACTATAAAACTGAAACCAATGCAGATGTTCCAACACAAGACACCCGATAAAGCCTCTTCTTTCCATACAGCAGAAATGCTATATGTTGGTGAATATAATTTAATTGCTACCATGTGATGTTGCATTTACAAGCATAATGTTGAGTAGGAAATGCCATCCGCCTAGGTTTCCATAGAACAAGGTAAATTTATACAACATGCAAACCCACAGCAGATGTCAGGAGATCGTGTTCAAGATATCAACGTACGTAGAAAAATTATAAGCAGGAGCTAAGGAACAATGGACAAGAAAGAATCCACTCTCTTAATTGACAGGCAAGGGGATATGTTTCCTGGAGTAGCTTCATGTGCACTGACGGCTCAATGTTTATTTTAGACAAAACAAGGTTAATTTTCTGACTTTTGAGGCCTGTTAGACATGCCATGTATAATTTTACACGTATAAATACCTCAAAATTACTTCGCTGTAATGGCATGGATTTGTGTGAGTTAAAATGGATAGCTATCAGCCTCCCTTAGTCAGCATCTGGACTTGCAGCCCAAACGACGTGACTTTGCTTCTGACTCGAGCTAGACCTGACACTACTTCTGAGACGTTGGGGCTGAACATGTGCCAAGGGTGGGCCAACAGAAGCCCAAGACTTTTGCAGAGAAAGTGGAGGAAGAAAATCTCTGGGCACGGGATTTGCTTCCCCTCGAGCGGCTTTTGAACAGCGTCCTGCTGCTCCCGAGGGAAGAACCTGAGTTGTGATGGAGACAGAAACGGAAGCACAGAAGCAATGTGAAAGGCTCCTGTATGTTTGACGAGATTGGATAACCAGCTTCATGCATGAGATTTCTAACCGAGAAGTCAATGCTCTAGCCCATTTTTTGTGGTTTGCGCTTAGTGTTTCATCCCTGTATGAGAAATCGCCTTCACGTGTCCTGAATATTATGTTAAACTCACCGGCTCCATGGCAACCCAATGCTTCAGATCTTGACGTGCGATCAGTATCACTCAGCTGAAGCAATAAGAGACTTTAGACATTTTACCTACTCAATACGGCTTATTCCATAATGGATGAAATATTTCAAAACCAGCAGAAAGAATTTTAAATGTGCCCTGCTGTGGGCATATTTAATAATGCATTGGAGGACTCAAGCAAAAAAAAAAAAGATTTTTCCCTCTCGGATGCCACACACGCTCCCAAGGCTCCTTTCCATGACGACAGGACATAATCCAAGAGCGTATTAATGTGAGGATCATTGAATTCGCAAACTGATGGTGTTTAGGGTGTTGACACATGGAGTAACAGCAGTGTGAGACCTTTGTGGACGGCATGCTTGTAAACGGATGAAACAGAACAGAATTCAGGTATCACGTGGGTCCTTTCTCTGAAGAACGAGAGCGCATCGCTCAAAAACCATAAATGTGGGATCGCATTGGGAAAGCTCATGTGACTAAAAGGGAATTTAATACAAAGAGTGATAGGATGGCAGAGTTGAAAGTACATATTCCATATTCAAATTTTAGCCAATCGCTTCCAGATTAAAACTTTTTTTAAAAGGGGGTTACCGTGAAGGGCTACGGGAGTGACCAGGTTTCTAAGTAACTGATACACTGGTTCGTGTGGTAACTGTGGTCATTTCACTTGCCACTAACCAATCGGTTCTGTCTGCCCACGTGGATTCGGGAGAGCTCTCTTGAGAAAATGAACCAATAATATGTGTATCTATACAGGAGATTCATTTTAAGGGATTTGCTCATGTGATTATGGAGGCCAGAAAATCTGAAATGTGCAGGGCGGTGGGACTGGCTCCAGATATAGAGGAGCCCATGGGGCAGATGAAGTTCAAAGACCATCTGCTGAACAATTCCCTCTTAGCTGGGGAGGTCAGTCTTTTCGTTGTATTCATACCTTCAACTGATTAGACAAGCCCCACCCACCAGTCACCTATCCTTAAAATCCACCCACATAAATGTGAATCTCATCCAAAAACAGCCTACAGGTTGACACACACAATTAACCATCACATCACATCAAACAAAACCTACTGGTGAGGTGAATTCTTGCTCATGGCACTCACGTTGGGCATGGCCACGTCATTGTTCTTGGCCAACTCGGGTGTGTAGAGGGACACTGGGACAATTTTCCCCTTCCTAACCGATAGATTCAATGCCATTCTGATCAAAGCCCAACAGGCTACAGGTAGAAGTTGTCAAGCTGATTTGAAGATTGATGTCTAAAGTCAAAGGACCTAGGATATCCTTAAGAGACTCGAAAGAAAAGAAAATTGCAGGATTTATGGTAAATGACTTTCAGAATTAGTATAGAGCAGAAGTGGTTAAGCAATAGGGTATCAGCAGAAAGATCCATCAGTAAATCGATCAACAGAACAGACACCAAACTCAGAAATAGACCTGTACTTTTTTTAAAATCTAAATTCTAGGTAACATATACTGTATTGGTTTCAGGGGTGGAATGTAGTGATTCATCTGTTGCTTATCACACCCAGTGCCCCTTACCTAGTTCCCCATCCTCTCCCCCACCTCCCTCCAGCAGCCCTCAGTTTGTTCCCTAGAGCTAAGAGTCTCTTATCGCTTGTCTCCCTCTGTGTTTTTACCTTATTTTATTTTTCCTTTTGGATTTTGTCTACACTGCCAAAGCAATCCCAGAGGGTGGGCTTTGCTTCACTAATGATGCCAAAATAAGTGATTGTCTTTACGGAAATAATAGACTTTAGCCCCTGCCTCACACTGAAAACAGAAATTTAAAAAAAAAATTAATTTGAGGTGGATTTTAGATCTGAATACAAAAGATAAAATAACAATTATCTCCATGAATTAGGGAGAAGCAAAGGTCCTAGGTCCCAGGAAACAACCACAGGGGAAAAAGGTGAATGAGTTAGACTTTAGCGAACTTGGAAAACAATCTAATCATCGAGAGTCATCATAAAGAAAATGAGTAGGCAGGCCACAGATCGCTTGAGAGGAATATATATTTGCTGTATTGTATATGTGGCCATCTCCATACTACATATTCTATATGCTAACATTATCTTATATTAAATATAATGTTTTAGATGAATGTAGATATAACTCTATTGGCAGAAGATAGATAAATTCACAGATGGGTGACATATTACACAGATACACAGACAGATGCCTGATGATAAAAACAGTAAAAATGTTAACGGCTGAAACCAGGTGGGGTGTATAGGTATTTACTGAAGAAATGTGTCTGCTTACTGAATGTTTAAAACTTTTCATAATAAAATATCAGGGTAAAATAATCCACTTTAGCCCATACTGCTAGGTAACAGCAAAAGACCAAATTTCCTAATATATTTTCATTATCCAGCTTAATTTGGATACCAAAGCCATTGAAGGAGACTATTAAAGATAAGAATTAGAGGCCACAATTTTCCATTATCATAATTGGCAAAATTCTATGCAAAACATTTTCAAGGAAATATATCTGCCTATAGAATTCTAATTCAGTATTTTTACTCATAATCAATAAAAATAATTCACTGTTTTAACTGAATAGGGAAAAAATTACAATTTAAAATTTGTTGTCAACTCATATAAACTAGATATATCCGTAGAATTTTGAAAAATGATTTCGTTTCAGAATGCTCACTTCAAAAAGTGACCAGTAATATGTATTTTTAAAATACCTGTAATAAACCTCATAATTCACAATAAAATATTAAAAGCTTTCTTTTTGAGTAAAGAGCAAGTTGAATATTCTAAAAACACATTCTATCCAACATGATACTAGCGATCATTTCCTGGTTGGTTAGACAAGGAAATGTGGTAGGACACTAACTAGAGTATTTCTACTACAAATATAATCCAAAAGCAGGTAGGGATATAGTAATATAATTAATAAGTGAGTTTAGTAATGGTGTTAGGTACAAAATCAACAGAAGAAATCAAAGCAATAAAGGAGGAAACAAAATGTGAAAATAATGCCATTTACATTAGCATCACAATAATTACCTCCAACAAATATAAACAAAACACTGTGAAAGAAGACATTACAAAACAAATAAAATAATGACTCACAGAGAAATTAATAATAAAAAAGAGAAATTAATAAAAAGCTCAAAGAGTGGAGGTTTCTAATCCTACTTAGGGATTTGAATCGTCAATATGCTGGATAGGTTTGAATTTTCAACCAACTGATCTATAGTTTCAAAGCCATCCCAAATGACCAACAAGCCATCAAATTACTAGGGAATGTAACCACTTCAATCAAACATTTATATTTAACCGCAAATAACAAAAACTGTCAAAGTTTTGTCTTGATGGAGAGAAACGTGGGTGTGTAGTGGCGTTTTCCACTCCAACAACCAATTCTGTCCGGTGAGAACAGATTTGGGGTTAGGACAGACCCTACACGACAAGGGCTGAGTCCCACAGGGCTGCCCCCTGCTTCAGAAGCCAGTGCCAAGTCTGAGGAACCCCCAGCCTCAGGCATATTACTGTGCCAGCATCTCCATGGGCTCATTAATGGGAAACTCTATGAACTCTATTATTGATGGGGTTTTAGGGAGGTTCCATTCCATACGTCTACTTGGTGACATCATTGGCCATCAGCCAGTGATGTTAATCTGAGCCACCTGTCTTCCTCCAAGGAAGCTGGGGTGGTGGTGGTGGTGGTGGTGTGAAGTGAAATGTTCCAACCCTCTAATCAGCTGGCTGGGTGGCCTTGATGAAAACCAAGCCCTCATTGTGAAGCCATCTCGCCCACCCTCCCACCCCCCTGACCCCCT
>LNAC01000046.1:3519132-3556004 GCA_002007465.1 Ailurus styani | reverse complement strand
ACCCTCCCACCCCCCTGACCCCCTGCCAAGGGTTGCCTCATTAGCCTCAACTCAGGTATGGCGGAAAGGGGCTCATCATGGATTTTACAGCCTTATCACTCGAGAATTTGCAAGTTTTAGCAACTTTGTGCAAGAGTGCCATTGCTTGACTGGATACAAAGATATAGTAAAATAAGACTTGTTGAAACTGTACACTAGCCTCCAAATCTAGACCAGTGGAACAGAATGAAGAGGGCAGACATAGACCCATTATACGTGGATACAGGATTAGCCAACAATGTCGAGGATATGAATGGGAAATGTAGAATAGTAGGACATCCATCACTGTGCTATCCAAGAAGACACCGCAAGCCACAGACACCAATCCAAAGATAAATTAATAAAGTCAACTAAAATGTAAATTCAGTTTCTTAGTCATACATGCTACATCAAATTGCTCATAGCCATCAGTAGCTAGACACTACTCATTTGGGGCAGCAAAGATCAGAACGTTTCCACCATCCCGCAAAGCTGTACTGGAGAGTGCTGACCCATAAAATAATATTACAGGATATTTTTATGAGCTCAGGGTAAAGTGAGATTTTAAGCAGGACTCAAACAGGGCCCAATACTAGAAAAACACTGATACATTAGAGGCATTACTTTTTCCAACTGCTCTTCACCAAATGTAACCATGAGGTGTGGGGAACACAGGCATGTCATGGGGCAAGCCATCTGTCACCCATGTACCCACAAAGGGCATATAGAGATCACCTTGAGATCGGGAAGGAAAAAAACACATGAATAGCAAAAACAACACGGTTCTTGCTCAAGAACCTGACCAAAGAGAAAATTTGCATAACCAGTCAACATACAAAATGATGGTCAAGTTCATTGTGCACAGGGAAAAAAGCAATTATGACACCAGGGAGGTCTATCCACCTACTCTCTGGAGCTAAAGAGAAACAGTTAGACAATATCAAATGTTGTTGGGGACTTGGGGGCAAGGAAAATTTCCACCGTGTGGACAGTGGAAAGTCATTGGTGCCCAACTTTTGAAAAGCAATTCAGCAGTATCTCCTAGAACAGATGAACCAGGATTTCCATGCCTTGGGTATATAACAAATTGAAACGAGTGAGTGATAAATACCAAGAACTGTATACAATATATCTGGTTGCAGGCGTATTTTTAATCCTCAATATGGATAGGACCCAAAGGTCCACCATAGTGGGAAGTAACAGCCGTAACACTCAGGATAGTGTTATTTTTCCAAGGGAATACTATAAGCACGGATGTTTGACAGGTGTCATGGTTGAAGGCAACACATCTTATTTTTTGCTTTTAGAGGACGTTAAAATGGTCTTCACTTGGCATAATAAATCGTCAATGTCTATATTTGTGTTTTGTGCACTCTTAACGCATGTGATATTTCATGATAAAAATTTAGTTAAAACAGAAAAGAAGTATGGATTCTGTAACACTATGTGTAACTGTTTCCATGTGATGTTCATTTCCATGTCATCATGGAAACACAAAGATTATAGAAGCATTGGCGATGGGAGTAAACATTCACTCTGGACCATAAAGTACAGGTGTGCAAATACAGCTTCTCACTAATTTTCGTCCCCCACACCCCCCTCCCCACTACGACTTCCCCAACAGAGAAGATTCATGGCACGTGACCTTCAACCTTTTCTCTATTTCTCTGAATAGTGATGGTGGAAAATACAAGTTTTGAATGGAAATTCAAGTGTGTTGAGTTCTCCCTGGCAATGAGAACACATTGCCCATATAATATTGGACACACAGACTTCCATAGGGATCAAGTTTATACATCATCAAAGCATAATTGAGTAAAATAATGTGTAAGACATCTTTACGGCTTTAAACGGTTAGTTTTCAATTAAAGATATGGGCACAATTGCGTTCAAAGATAAAACACACGAAGGCAATATTACATTAGGTGCCCAAAAGGCCACATCTTGTACGATTCCATGGGTGGGAAATGTCCAGAATAGGTAAATTCTTAGAGGCAGAAGTTAGTGATTAGTGGCTCCAGGGGCAGGGGGGAAGGGATGGGGATTTAGTGCTTGTAGGTACAGAGTACCTATTTAAATACTTTCAAGGAATTGCCACAGACAGAAGACGTTATGTTTGAGTGTAATATTTAAAAACCCCAGCAAATTATCAGCAATGGTTTGTACGAATTCAATTGATTCGTTCAGCATTCAGAAAAAGATAAAATTATGCACAGAGGGGATGTGCCTGCTAAGAGAAAACCAGATGAAAATGTCCACTAAGGATCTTCCGTGAAGCCACTGTCATATCCTGAGTCACGTGGTGTTTCTGCATTTCACGGACCCGTTCTCCTTACAAAATAGGTGAAACGCAAGTACCGTGACCCTGATGGAAGAGTTTCAGATGCCAATTAAAAAGGAGCCCCAAGATACTTTCCACACATGCCACGTATGCCCTTCTGGCCCTGGAATGTTCCTGGGAGGGTTATTCACAGACGGTCTCCCTAAGTTAGGAAAATGCCTTCTCGAGTCTCCATGGAGGGCTTCCTGATTAAATGCTGCTTCCACAGGAGATGGGGCGTCTGTATTCTCTGCTTAAAGGAATCACTGGTGAGGGGGCTACACTTGGCAGTGCTCAGTGACTCGTAAGGGGAAATCTGCTAGAAATATTCCCCATGGAAGAGTTCTGTTCATTGAGATGTAATCTCAGCGCTTTCATGAATCGGACACAAGATCACCATGCAGAGATGACGGAGAAGCGAGCTATGAATAGCCGGGCGGATGGGTGGCCTGGACTCTTCTCGGAAGGTTTGACAACATACTGTTGTTGGTGCTCACTTCAGTTGTGGGTCTTCTAAGACTGACGTCCCATTTTGAGCTCTTGGATACCACAAGTGGTGAACCTATACGTTTGTATCAAAATCGTACTGTCCCTTAAAGGAAGAAGGTTCTGGTACATCGTAGGACACAGACAAACCTCAGAAACATTATACTAGGTGCACAAAAGGCCACATCATGTATGATTCCATGAGTGAGAAATGTCCAGAAAAGGTAAATNGTACATCGTAGGACACAGACAAACCTCAGAAACATTATACTAGGTGCACAAAAGGCCACATCGTGTATGATTCCATGAGTGAGAAATGTCCAGAACAGGTAAATTCNTTTATTTTATTTGACAGAGAGAGATTACAAGTAGGCAGAGAGAGGAGGAAGCAGGCTCCCTGCTGAGCAGGCAGCCCGATGCGGGCCTCGATCCCAGGACCCTGAGATCATGACCTGAGCCGAAGGCAGAGGCTTTAACCCACTGAGCCACCCACGCGCCCCCAGAACAGGTAAATTCTTAGAGGTAGAATTTGGTGATTAGTGGCTCCAGGAGAAGTGGANATCATGACCTGAGCTGAAGGCAGAGGCTTTAACCCACTGAGCCACCCAGGCGCCCCCAGAACAGGTAAATTCTTGGAGGTAGAAATTGGTGATTAGTGTCTCCAGGAGAAGTGGGATAAGGGATGGGGATTTTGTGCAACTAAATACAGAGTTTCTTTTTGGGGTATTGAAGAAGTTTGGGAACAAGACAGAGGTGATGTTTGCACAACACTGTGAATGTACTAAATGCTTCCTTAAAATGGGTAAGATGGTAAATTTAACATTGTATGTGCATGATGTCACAATTTAAAAAATCTATATATGTTGCTATGCCCAGGAAAAGAAGCAGAAGGTGTCCAGGTGGTTGGCAAGGGTAAAAATTGGAAAACATTTCAGTTAAGAAAATGGTGAACGTGTTTTCCATGAGATTTTGACATAAAAGAGCCTCATGCTTTTTCATGTTATCAATATTATCATTGTCCCAAATTGAACTCTTGTCTTGAATGCAAGGCTTGCATAGGCAAGCATCACTTAAGCTTTTCACACTTGAGGGTGAATGTGATATATTTACACACTCCTGACTTATCCTTCGATACCTAACGTCCTAGCTGCTACCATATGCGTGAGAGCGAACGCAAGCTCCATGATGGTTTCATTGGACACGAATCTACTGGGATTCCAACACTGTCCAGCACTGAGTTGGTATTCCATAAGTAATTGCTATAAAATAATGGATGGGTTTTATAAGAAATCATCTATATTTTATGGATATCACTTGTCCCTTCACCACTAAATAATCCAATCATGCCATAGGGCACTATCACAGTGCTTGGACTCCCTAACCTGGGTGTTGGATGCTTTCTCCCTGTCCCTACAGAGTAGTTCATGCCCCGGTGTTCTTCTGACATCCCTTTATGCAGACGTGCTAGCTGATGGTTTCTCTGACGCCCTCCATGACCCTCGGAGACTTCCAAAGTGCACGGGAAAAGGAGTCATCCTGATACTTGGGTGTCTCTGGCAAGTTTTGTCATGTCCTATTAGATGGGAGGGTTCTCGAAGGTCTTGCTCAGCTGTTGGAAATGAACCCAAGGCAGAAAGGCACTCCGCCCACTCCAGACCCCACAAAGCTCTTTGTGTGGTCATGTGGAAATGGTCTCTGTGTGGCTGTATTGCGTTGACAGGTCGGTGCGTGGCGGGAATCCAGAGAACGTGTTGCGGTTCTGCCTGGAGCCTCCACTGCCTTCCTCTCTCTCCATCTTCCCCGGGCAATGCCGGGGTTGCCCGCGTCTCTGCGATGTGCTTCTCACCTGTTCACCCTTCATGGGAAGATTCTCCTACTACTTTAAAGCAGTTCTTTAAAGATTTTCAGTGCCATTGCTTTCAGTACCATTGCTAACAATTTATTCATGATGGATACGTATGGAGATGAAGGATCCGGAACTATTTTGACCCTTGCCGCATCTGGTCAGAACAGCTGTTTCAAAGGACATTCCTTTTTTTTTTTCTTGAAAGACCCATTTGCAGCAATTCATAAATCACAGGTTGCTTTAACGCTACCTTTTCGGATAATAGCCTTCCTGAAATTGCATGAAAGAATATAGTATATTCATCTTTTGGGTCAAGTTCCTGTCACATGCTCAAAACTCATCTGATTCTGCTTCTTACCTGACCTGCCACGAAGTTGTAAGGAAGGAATAAACTGTGGAGTTTCCAGTACCTTAAATTACATTATTCTCATTTTTTTTGGTAGGATAGGACCCCATATAATCATCAACAGTGACAGAGTGTGTATGCTATTTAAGTATCCAACATAGAAGAACTTAATGCAAATAATGGAGAATGGAAACATGTGGTGTTTGAAGTATATAGAAAATAAATAAAACAAAAATGAAGAAAAAAATCTCAGTATCATCAAGCATCTTTTCCTGAATTCTGTTTTTGAGGGAAGGTAATATCTGTCTGCATGTTTTCCCATGCTAAGGAAAAATGAAATGAGAGTCACAACCAAATGCTCGCCTTTACCTACCAAGTATGATGGTATTTAAAGTGCACAGAGTGTTCACTAGGCTCCAGGATTCAAATTAGTTCTGAGTGGTTAACAAGAAACACAGTACTTGTTGCCTTAGTGTTTTACTGTTACGGAAGCACTGTTACTTTAAATAGAACTTACTTGCAACCTATGCAGAATTTGCTATTATTTGCTCTTGAAAGAAATGTTTCCCTAGTAAAAAACTTTAAACAGTGTATCATTTTCCCTGAATGTATCCAGTGAAATGTCTACCTTGACAACTCAGTATGTATTAGAATGATACAAAATATAGTACTCATACAAAGAATGGATAGTTTCCACACTGAATCATTATCAGTAGGTTTTCTCATTTACATGTGTGTCTGGAAAGATATCTGAAGTTAGTGAGGTGGAGAGACAATTTTTCATACATAACTCTCCTGTGTCATATCAAAAAGTCTAGCATATCTGGGCCTGACCACCAAACATCAGAAGAGACCCCACAATCCTTGTGCCAACCACGATGGACCTGTGGACTTCCGAAATATTAATGACCATATGTGACTGACAATTTCATTTTTTAGTTTAAGAAAACTTGATCCTAGAGTTTTCCCTGTACTAGTCATATTGGTCAGAGATCTCCAAAGAAAGGGAAACGAGAGGAGAGGTAGGTCAATAGGTAGATAGACAGATAGACAGACAGACATAGAGAGATTATAAATAGGTAAATATAGAGATACCTATCACCTATTATCTATCTGTCTATTGATTTATCATCATTCATCCACTTATCCCTATATCTATGTATCTATGTATCTACCTACCTGCCTATCTATCCATCTATCCATCCATCATATCTATCCATCCATCCATCCATCTACCATTATCTATCTGTATCTATCTATCTATCTATCTATCTATCTATCTATCTATCATCTATCATCTTTCTATTTCTGTCATAAGGAATCGGCTCATGTGATTATGGAGGCTGAGAAGTCTCAAGATCTGTGGTTGGAAAGCTGGAGAACCCAGAGAACTGATGCTTTATTTGCAATCCAAGTTCAAGTGCAAAGGCAAGAGAAGACTAATGACCAGCTTGAAGAAAGTCAGGTAGAGAGAGAGAGAGAATAAATTCTCCCTCTACCTTTTTGTTCCACTCAGAACCTTAATGGATTGGATCAGGCTCACTTGCATTGAGAAGGGTCATCTGCTTTACTCAAACATGATTCAAATGTCCATCCCATCTAGAAACACTCTAACAGATACATCCAGAATCACGTTTGACCTTACTCCTGGGTGCCCTGGGGCCCAGTCAAGGTGACACATGCAATTACCCATCCCACCCCCAAATGGGAACACATGCTGTGTATTCCACCACACCCAATGGCAATCTGAGTATCTCTTAGAAGGTTGTTGGTGGGAGTTTGGAACTATCCTGAGGAGGAATGGCTGACATAGTCCATCATCTGAATATGGTGACCAGAGGCAGAAAGTGACCATTTCTTAGCAACCATGATGTGGCAAGAAGAAAGCAGAGAGCCATGAAGGATCTATGCCTTCTTGAGTGCTTGATGTGCACAAGACAGAAACAAGTATTCTACATGTTTTTACCTAAGAACATAAATTTTAGTGTCCTGTATCCAAGAATGTTGTCTCCTCCTAGATAAAAAAACATTAAAAAATACTGATCTAGTTCCAATAATCATACTGGGTTTTTTGAACTCTAAAAATGCTAAGACCCTCAAATCAAGGCAAATTCAGAAATACCTTGTCCATATGACTATTATTTCCAAGAGCTGGCTTCATACTAACAGTCGCGATGTTTAGGGGGCACCCCGTGCACTTGGAAAAAGGTCTTTATTCAAGCTGCAAGAATGATTAAAGAAATGGCATTTTCACTTTTATCCTGAAGACTCAGCAGAAGTATCTTACCATAGTAAGAACATGTGCTTTCATCCTAGCTACTAGTGGGTACTCTGTTAGCCTCTCAATCCACTGAGGACAAATTCTCATGCACGTTGTGAATGACATAAATTGAAGGACAATCACTGACTTTCCAAACATAGGAAGTTTGGAAAAGATGAAAAATGCGTAGCACCATTTGGCTATGCTGTCTGCTCTTCCTGTGAATTTACAGGAACTTTTTGGGGACTGATTATAGTTAATCCTACTTGCTCCTCCATATGTAAATAAAAGCATCTTTCCAAGAACATAATTTTACATCTGCGGTTGTTGTCACAAATGGCAAAGAAACACTAATTGTAATGCATACTTTTAAAAGGGCCACACTTTGAATCAGTGTTTTTGTTTTCTCCAAATGAATACCTACAAATGGAACAGCTAGAATGCAGGGGTAGTTCTATTTTTAACTTTTTGAGGAACCTCCACACTGTTTTCCAAAGTGGCTGCACCAGCTTGCATTCCCACCAACAGTGTAGGAGGGTTCCCCTTTTCTGCACATGCTTGTTAATCTCTTATATTTTTAGATAAAGATGTGACACACACACACACACACACAGGAATAGTACTCAGCCATAAAAAAGAATGACATCTTGGCCATTTGCAGTATCATGGGTGGACCTAGATGGTAATATACTAAGTGAGATAAGTCAGATAAAGAAAGGCCAATATTGTATGGTTTCACTTGCATGTGGAATCTAAAAAAACCCAAAACAAACAGAAACAGACTCAAAGATTCAGAAAACAAACTGAGGGCTGTTGGAAGAGAGAGGGGTGAGGGGATGGGTAAAGTTGGTAAATGGGATTAAGAGGTACAATTACCCAGTTTTGAAATAAATTTTAGGGGGGGCGCCTGGGTGGCTCAGTTGGTTGGGCATCTGCCTTTGGCCCAGGTCATGATCTTAGGGTCTTTAGATCGAGTCCCATGTCAGACTCCCTGCTCAGCGGGAAGCCTGCTTCTCCCTCTCCCTGTCCCCTTCTTCCCTTACTCATGTTCTCTCTCTCTCTCTCTCAAATAAATAAATAAAATCTTAAAAAAATTAAATAAATTTGAAGACACAAGGATGTAATGTATCACATGAGGAATATAGTCGGTAAGATTGTAACAACTTTGAATGATGATAAATGTAACTGTGCCTTTAGTGGTGCCCATTCTGCGCTGTATATAAATATTTGTTTAAAGATTTTATTTATTTATTTTAGAGAGAACAGAGGGAGAGGAAGAGGAAGAAGCAGGCTCCCCGCTGAGCAGAGAGCCTGACATGGGGCTGGATCCCAGGACCCCGAGAACATGACCCGAGCCAAAGGCAGACACCCAACCAACTGAGGCACCCAGGTGCCCCCGTATGTAAATTCTGAGGCACCATGGTGGACACCTGAAACTAATATGATATTGTATGTCCATTATTCTTCAATAGAAATTAAAATAAAAGACCTACCTTAACACATTTGGCGGAAATGATAAAATAGCCCATTTGCATAAATTTTTTAAAAATAAAATTGCCGGCATAACGATTTGATTCAGGAATTCTCTTAATAGCATTAATTTCAAACCAATTAATGAAAAAAAGCAATGTATTTATAATAACGGTATCCATTACTTGCACATTAATGTGTCACTGTGACCTCCAAAGGTTTCCTCAAATAGCTTTATGGACCATTTTTACATGGTAACCCGCAAACCCCATGTGTTGGGATGCCGTGACTTGAGTCTGGGAAAAATGTTGGAATGGTTCCCGTCTGGCTTTACAGGTAGAAGCTGTCGTCATTTCTTGTGTGACCCAGTATTTTGCATTATGACCTTATTGAAGGGGATTTTTTTATCGTCCTCTATAAGAAATTATATATAATAAATTACATGTAATAAATGTATAAAAATATAATATATATATTTATACATGTTATAAGGTATCTTTATAATTCCTCAAAATATTAACAAATGTTTCAAGAGGGTCCATCTTTGCTGGTGCAGAGATTTTACTGATATTTTGCATTTTTTGCACCTTTACAAGCAAGCATTATGCCTTCTTTTTTTTTANAGCATTATGCCTTCTTATCACCCATCATGAAAATCCTTCTGCTTCCAAGCTTAGTTGCCTGAAAATATGTGATTTCCAATCTAATGATTGCTGCTTCTTTTGAATTTGGAGTTAAATATCGTCTGTAGTTTCCATAAAGCCCTGCCTTATTTTGTAGCAGAGTGTATGCAATTCTTGCTGATAAGACATCATTGGATCCCTCTGGCCCTTCCTACTGTAACTTGAAATACAAGTGTGTTGATAAATATATACTTTTTAATATGGTACTTTATGTGCTATGTTTGCTTTCCAGTTATGATTTCCCTATATTTTTTAAAAGGTACCTGCATTCCAGAATTATTCTCAAGATTATGGAGATTTTTTTTTACTGATTAAAAATACCCTTGTCCATCTCCTATTCTGTGAATATAATTATTAAGATTATTTTAGTATAATCACACTAAAACACAGTCCATGTAGTATGAACTGTAATACTGGTTCCTGATACAAATTTTAAGATTTTCTGTAACTGTCTGCATTTTAAAAACTAATTTTAGAGGTTTGATAGATTAAATTTTGGAATTTATAAATACAGTCCTATATAGCAAACGCTAAGTTCACAGAGGTAACATTTTAAAATTTAAATACCTAGTTCATGGAAAATTTCAGCTTCATGCCTGGCCCTGATATTTATTAGCTGTTTCTCCCTTAAGGAGAAATTTGGGGGGTTTTTTGGATTTTAATTCTGTAGCTATAAAATTGAGGAATGATAAGAAATTTATTTCCTATACTTAAGGTTATGAAATGAGCATATGTATTTGCGGTTTTCCCATAAAAGAATGTGTATGACCTATTTTTCTAATTTAAGCTGGCTGTCTGCTAAAAAAAACTACCTTATTCCATTTTTTGATATCTTCATTTTAGAAAAAGGCAGACGATACAATATGCGGCATAATTCAAAAGCTAATAAAGTATGTTGACTAGCTTAAAATTGTATTTTATGTTTGGTTATTTTGCCATGAACCTCAGAAGAGAGAAGGGAGGCATATAATTTATGAACCAGAGATTATGTGGTAGGTAAATTGCATGAACTCGTCTGCAAAGCAAATTTAATTGTATGATTTTGTGGTGATATTGACAATGTCATTTAGACATCACTTCCCTGAAAGTCATTTTGCTCAAAGAAGTTTCCTAAACAGAAAAAAAAAAAATCTTGAAGACTCTCATAAAAAACATAATCTTTGTTTTTATTCAGTTATTGGATGTTTTGGGGTAGAGGTGAAATCTCATCTTTCCCGTCAGGCACTTCATGTCTAGCTGTTTCATTTCCAGCTCTGAACTCAATTGTGGTATAATTATGGAACATCTATTTCTTCCACCTTTGTACCTGTGGCTTCTCCAGGTCAAGACCGTCAAGAGAAAAGCATGTGTGAAGTCAAAACTGGGCACACACAAGTCTTCACGTCTCCCAGAGAGGATGTTTCAAGGTGCAGAACACTGCACACGGACCCACATGCAATGCACACGCATGCATGCACACACATCAATGTGTGTGTCTTTTGCTAATTAGTTCTTGGCACCGTACATCTCACAAAGTAGGACAAAATCTCTGCATGCTGGCTTTGTACCGTCTACAAGAAGCTAGACAGACAAGCAGGAGAAATGCAAAGTCTTAGGTGGAAAGCAACTACCACCGGGCAACAGATAAACAGACCACGCCTCAGCAGGTGGAACGTAGAGCATTTGGCAGAGAGTTTGTGATCTACAAGACGCAAATGATCCTATGATAAGGTATCCTTCAACCTGAGTTCTCTGTCTGTCTCCCTTTCCATATTAAAGCAAGGCTGATCCCATTTGAAGTTAACTTTTGATGGGAGAACCCACGGACACCTACCAGGGTGGCCTGACGTGTTATCTCTTTACGCTATTACACGTTTAGTTTTTTAAAGACCTCATTGTAGGTTTATAGCAAAATGGAGAGGAAGATGCAGAGATTTCTCACCGACCCTCTGCCCATGCTCATGCACAGCTTTCCCCCCTTATCTGCAACCCAACCAGAAGATGGCATTTGGTAGAACCAATAAATCTGGCCGGACACATCACCGTCACCAAGAACCACTACTTGACATCAAGGTGTAGGCTTGATGTTGTTTGCAGTGTGGGCAGGATCAAGGCAGAATGAAATGTATCATTAAGTATCCCAAGTAGTGGGTCAGGATGAAGGCAGAATGAAATATATCATTAAGTGTAGTATAAGTATCAATAGAGAGTGATGGTATATTATAGTATCATAATATGACACCATCATAATAAAGATTACAGTATCCTTTTATATCCATCACAGTATCATAAAGAGTAGTTGCCTGGTCCTAAAACTGCTTTATGTTCTGCCTCTTCATCCTTCCCTCTGTCCCGAACTATCCGTTGGTCGTTTTACTATCTCCATAGTTTTGCCTCTTCCAGAATGTCCTAGAGTTGGAGTCATATAGTAGGTAGCCTTTTCAGGTTCACTTTTTCCCATTCTCATGGCCTTTTCCATGGGAAAAAAAAAAGTGAGCCCACTTGTGTGGCTTAGTCAGTCAAGAGTCTGACTCTTGATTTCGGCTCAGCTCCTGGTCTCAGGGTAGTGGGATTGAGCTCCACGTTGGTCTCTGAGCTCAGTGTGGGGTTTGTTTGAGATCATGTCTTCCCTCTCACACTTGCACACACTCTCTCAAATAAATAAATAGATCTTTTAAAAAAAGGTGAGGAATGTTACCTCCTGAAAGTACTTTGATCATTTATATCTCCGCACCTGATTGAAACGGACTTCATGTCTGGTCCCCTGGATATGTGGAATTTGAGTTGACAGGGAATGTTCATATTAGAGCTAAAATAAATATTCATCCTTCATTATCAAGCACTACTGGTTAATAAAATTAAGGCCGAGTTTGAGAGAGAGACAAGGCCATGAATCTCAAAAAAGGGATTAAATTCTTGCAATTACAGAGGGAAAAAAGAATTTTAGTTCATTGAGCCTTCTTGATGATGCTGTGAGGGCATCCCAGTAGCACGCCATTGCCGATGAGCTTGCTGAAATTTAGAAGGTGCGGCTCTGGAGACTTGAAACCCAGTTTTGCCCGATTTTATGGAACGATATGGACTTGTCAATAATGGCCTTTAAATTATATGGGAAACGTGTGTATGTTCAAAGGTATTTTTTTGGCCGAGAGATAATTTGGAGATTTCTTTCCAAAGGGATCCTTGACTCTCAACCCTATATGTGAGTAGTTAGTTGCCTATGACTTCTTACACATTTTCCTTTATATGAGGGGGTCAAGTAGCAGCCAATATTGAATGGGCTTAATTTTTAAAACTTTTACCAGTGAAACATCAAAACGTAATGGGACCTTAGGAGAAAGCAAGGCTTTCCTATGTCTGAGGAACTCTATAATCTTCGACTCACTAAGTCAAAATAAGTCATTTTCACCAATCTTTGTAGGAGAATGGAGGCATTAGACTTTCCCACTGTGAAACATAGTTACAGTTGAATGTATTGCTATGGTTACCCTTTGAAAAAGTCACAGGGAGACCTATTATGCCGGATCTGCAGTTCCTTCGGGCTTCCTTGGTGGCCTGGAATATTTGCTGGCCCTTCTCAATCTGTTCTCAGATTGCCTATCTGTATTCTAGTGTGGTGTTGGGAGTCTGCGTTGAGCGTATGCTAACCCAGCCTATTATCATTCTGTATGATGTGGAATGGTTATCAAAGCCAAGGTAGTTTGACGTCCATGGACTTGGAAGAGGTCCAAAAATCTATCGTCCATGCTGATACACAGTGCTGGCCTCCCTGGACCTGCCGGAGATTAGAGACAGAGACACACAGGGTCTGTGACTTTGCTTTTAAATAATTCCATTTCATAGAGAAGTCTTTTCTTAATTAAAAAAAAAAGAGGGGTAGTTCTACTTTCTCATAAAAACATGTTATAGTCTTATTCTTGCTAGAGTGAACTCAAACCAAGAGTTTTCTGCAATCCAACCTCTTAAATCTTTGGTTGATTCATTCGCAAAACCTTTGCATCTAGTATCTGCCTTTCTGTTCTGGGTGTCTGGCAGATATGGCAGACCTACAAATGGGTCCCCTTCACTTTTTTTTCTTTATGGAAACAGAACAGAAGGAAACAAAGGATAAAACAATAATCTTTCTGTGTCTTAAGTTGGATCTGGGACTGTAGAAAGACTCTACTATCCAGCTTTCCCTGTAGCTAGGCATGGGTCGCGTCTACACGGGAAGGTAGGAGCAAAAGAGGACGTAAGAAGGTCCCTGGATGCCGTTACGGGGCACAGGCCCATTCTTTCCTGGCAGAAGAAAGGCAGTGAACTGAGCGTCTCAGAATAGGCAAGCAGATAAAGTTAAGGCGTGTGGATGGAGGAAACGCAAGTCAGAAGGAGCCTGGGTTCCCACCCCACAGATCTCTTTCATTAGTGTGGAAGCCTCACATGAGAAATAAAAGTTCTCTTATCTTAGCAGCACTATTGTGTTCCTGGTGATTATTCAGTCAGGAAAAAAACTGTTTTGTTCCTGCATCCGTGCTTCCCAGACTGCCCCCTTCCCTCATCTCAAAGCAGACAACCAAAGATGGCGTTTCTCCAACAAACTGGTATAAACTGATGGATTCGTCGACATCCAGAACACATGGGCTGGAGGAGACAACAAACTGGTCACTACAAGGACGAAAACAATGAGTGCTCAATAACAAAGAGGATACGTGACCCTCCAGTGTACCACCAACAGTGTTTAGAAAGCTGTGCCCACTAATAAGCTAGCTATTATTAGAAATTCTACACCCAAGTTGCATAACCNGTGTTCCTGGTGATTATTCAGTCAGGAAAAAAACTGTTTTGTTCCTGCATCCGTGCTTCCCAGACTGCCCCCTTCCCTCATCTCAAAGCAGACAACCAAAGATGGCGTTTCTCCAACAAACTGGTATAAACTGATGGATTCGTCGACATCCAGAACACATGGGCTGGAGGAGACAACAAACTGGTCACTACAAGGACGAAAACAATGAGTGCTCAATAACAAAGAGGATACGTGACCCTCCAGTGTACCACCAACAGTGTTTAGAAAGCTGTGCCCACTAATAAGCTAGCTATTATTAGAAATTCTACACCCAAGTTGCATAACCTTCAGTAACTAGCAAAATGTGAGTTTGAGAAAACAGTATAGATCCACATAAGAATAAATTTTTGTTTTGGAATAATTGAACAATACTGAATGATTCCAACCAAGGGGCTATGATGAGAAAGAACTTGTATTTTAGGAATATAAAAGTAACAATAACATGTGGAAATACTTGAGACAAGAAGGAATGTTATCGGATAGGTAATAAGTTTTGACTGTCAAAGTTGTGTACATGTTAAAATAAGAGAACTTATGAGACATGATAAAGGACATTTTGATTAATAGACTGTAGATAGATAATAGATAGAGAGATGGGTAGGTGGGTGGATAGATATGATAGAGAGACAGATGGATAGGTGGGTGGGTGGATGGATGGATGGACAGATATGATGGATGGGCAGATAGATCATAGATAGATAGATAGATAAAGGGATAAGTGGGTGGGTGAATGGATAGATAGATGATGGAGAGAGAGAGAGATNACATGTTAAAATAAGAGAACTTATGAGACATGATAAAGGACATTTTGATTAATAGACTGTAGATAGATAATAGAGAGATGGGTGGGTGGGTGGATAGATATGATAGAGAGACAGGTGGATAGGTGGGTGGGTGGATGGATGGATGGACAGATATGATGGATGGGCAGATAGATCATAGACAGATAGATAAAGGGATAAGTGGGTGGGTGAATGGATAGATAGATGATAGAGAGATGATAGATGGATGGATAGATCATAGATAGATAGATAGATAGATAGATAGATAGATAGATAGATAGATAGATAGATAGATAGATAGATGATAGATAGAAAGATAGAGATGATAGATAGATAGATAGATAGATAGATAGATAGATAGATAGATAGATAGATAGATAGATAGATAGAAAGAATAGGTGGGTGGGTAGGTGGATGGATGATGGATGGATGGATGGACAGACAGATGACAGACAGATATGATGGACAGATGGATGGATGAATGGATGGACGGATGGATGGATGGATGGACAGATGACAGAGAGACAGATATGGTGGATGGATGGATGGATGGATGGATGGATGGATGGATGAATGAACGACANTAGATAGATAGATAGATAGATAGATAGATAGATAGATAGATAGATAGATAGATAGAAAGAATAGGTGGGTGGGTAGGTGGATGGATGATGGATGGATGGATGGACAGACAGATGACAGACAGATATGATGGACAGATGGATGGATGAATGGATGGACGGATGGATGGATGGATGGACAGATGACAGAGAGACAGATATGGTGGATGGATGGATGGATGGATGGATGGATGGATGGATGAATGAACGACAGACAGATATGACGGATGGATGGACGGATGGATGGATGGACAACAGACAGACAGATATGATGGATGGATGGGTGGATGGATGAATCACAGACAGATAAATGATAGATGATAGATAGTAGGAAGATGTACATAAATACAGCTATAGATTACAGGATGATAGATACAGATAATAGAGAGATACATAAATCATAAATGAGATGGATAAGCACTGGTAGATGAATAGACAGATGCATGGCAGAGATCAACACGAGGCAAGCAAATACAACGCAGGACACCGTATCCACAGTGTTATGTATAACTGTATTAGACCATGTCTATGACCATAGAAAAGTACAAAAGAAAATTCAGTGCACCATTAGCANGATATGATGGATGGATGGGTGGATGGATGAATCACAGACAGATAAATGATAGATGATAGATACTAGGAAGATGTACATAAATATAGCTATAGATGACAGGATGATAGATACAGATAATAGAGAGATACATAAATCATAAATGAGATGGATAACACTGGTAGATGAATAGACAGATGCATGACAGAGATCAACACGAGGCGAGCAAATACAACGCAGGACACCGTATCCACAGTGTTATGTATAACTGTATTAGACCATGTCTACGACCATAGAAAAGTACAAAAGAAAATTCAGTGCACCATTAGCAAGGGATAGACTCTTTGGTGTGTGTTAGGACTGAACCGTTTGTTTGCATTATCTGCTCCCACATTTCTCAAGTTTTCTCTACCACGTACATTTATTATTTTGTGGCTCACAAATCAATAAAGTACTTTTTAAAAGAACTTGTCTTCTGCCCATCTTTCATTTCCTCTTTGTGACGATGAGATTCAGCCTTGTACAATATTAAGTTCTAAGATGATTCTCCTTAGAACACATGGATTATAATTTTTTAAAAGATTTTACTTATTTATATGACAGAAAGAGAGNAGAGAGAGGAGAGAGGAGGAAGCAGCCTCCCTGCTGAGCAGAGAGCCCAATGTGGGCCTCGATCCCAGGACCCTGGGATCATGACCTGAGCCGAAGGCAGCGGCTTTAACCCACTGAGCCACCCAGGCGCCCAATAAAGTACTTTTTAAAAGAACTTGTCTTCTGCCCATCTTTCATTTCCTCTTTGTGACGATGAGATTCAGCCTTGTACAATATTAAGTTCTAAGATGATTCTCCTTAGAACACATGGATTATAATTTTTTAAAAGATTTTACTTATTTATATGACAGAAAGAGAGAGAGATTACAAGTAGGCAGAGAGGGAGGCAGAGAGAGAGGAGGAAGCAGGCTCCTTGCCAAGCAGAGAGCCCGATGCAGAACTCGATCCCAGGACCCCGAGATCATGACCTGAGCTGAAGGCAGAGGCTTTAACCCACTGAGCCACTCAGGCGCCGTATAATTGTTTTTTTAAGGGAAGACTTATGCCTTCTGCACTGAGTTCCAGTATGGGAAAACATCCAAGGTATAATGCTCCTTTTCTAGTAAAATATTTCCAAATGTCATTAACAAATTAACTGTACTTAAATGTTCATCAAATTAAGTAAGTATGACATTTCATTGGTGCCAAGTGCACGTTACTTTTTCGAGGCACAGTCTCCAATGGGTCTTTTAAAAGAATTATGCATTTTAATATATTGTGCATGATCTCACATATTTTTAAAAGATTTTTTCTAAATGTATAATTTTCTTTTCCTGCTTCCATATAACTAAAACTATACATGAAACAATGCATTTTTCTGAGATACTTGTCATATTTCCGATAGCCTTTACTGAAGCATAAAGCTACAAGAATAAAGAGCTCTCTTCTCCAGGCAGGTTGGATTGGTAGGAATGCATATGTTGGTTTTGCTATTTATAGGGAGAGGAACTTTCCCATTGGACAACCAGACAAGCATAAATACTTCCTTGTGGATACAGTCTGACTTCTTATCAAAATTTGGGATTTAGGGGGTACCTGTCTCTGTCAGAAGAGCATATGACTTTTGATCCCGGGATCGTGAGTTCAAGCCCCATGCTGGGTGTACAGGTTAGTTAAAAATAAAATTAAAAGAAAACAAAGGGACGCCTGGTGGCTCAGTTGGTTAAGCCTCTGCCTTCAGCTCAGGTCATGATCCCAGGGTCCTGGGATCGAGTCCCACATCAGGCTCCCTGCTCCGCGGAGAGCCTGCTTCTCTCTCTGCCTCTGCCTACCGCTCTGCCTGCTTGTGCTCTCTCTCTCTCTCCCCCTCTCTGACAAAGAAATAAATAAAATCTTTAAAAAAAAAAAGAAAGAAAGAAAACAAAACTTGGGAATACAGTGATTTGAGCCTGAAAAGACTACAAGACTAACTGAAGAAATATGTATAACATCAAGTCAAGAAGTTCTTTACTTTTTTCACCCATGTTCTAATATATATTATTTTATATGTTTATGTAGGTATACTTTTGTATTTCTACCATGTGCACAAGCACACATAGAAATGTACATGTATGTACAGGGGCTTGTGAAATTGCATAAATATAGATTATAGTTTGTATACTATAGAAACATATAATCGCATACATATATATTTATAATTGCATAAATATAGTTAATACTATAGAAATAAATCATATGTAATATAATTACATATTTACATATAATTTAAATATATTTTTAATGTATTATAAACATAAAATGAATTGATATATATACATTATTTACAATAATAAATTATAGTATAGTTTAAATGCTATAGCATAAGCTGTAATGTGTCAGTGATACCAGAAATACATTAGTAAATTGTAAGTTTAACCTATGTGTTTTTAGATAAAGTGAGGATAAATGACACAAAAGGAAGGAAGCAGACTGTATGGAATTGCATTCCTGGTGGGACAGAATCTAAAAGGTTTAGTGGCCGAAGTTAAAATGTGAAGGCATGAAAGTCAACCCAGCTCACTTTGTGTCTGAAATGAAGCTCACTTTGTGTCTGAAATGAATAAGTGTGGGGACGCCTGGGTGGCTCAGTCGGTGAAGCCTCTGCCTTCGGCTCAGGTCATGATCACAGGGTCCTGGGATCGAGGCCCGCATCGGGCTCCCTGCTCAGTGGGGAGTCTGCTTCTCCCTCCGCCTCTGCCACTTCCTCTCTCTCAAATAAACAAAATCTTAAACATGATAAAAAATAAACAAAATGATAAAGTGTCATGGGTGACCTTATCCTGTTCTGATTTGTCGGCGGGGGGGTGACACGGGCAGAGTTCGAAGTGTGATGAGATCATCTCAGTACACGTGTTTCCCGCTCCACTGTAAGACATTCCCGGCAGTAAGGGCGACCTTAGTGTACAATGGGGTCCTGGAGGGAGGGGGTTACGACCCCCAGTGAGTCACTTAGAGCCAATGGGACCATCCCTCCAAGAGCGGCCCCTCCTCGGGGCCCATGCCCACATGGAGACGGTGGAGGCCGGGTGTTCTCGAAGTCCTGTGATGAGCATGTGCAAAGCTGCTGGCTGCTGAGCTGGGCAGGACATGCCACACACGGAGTCTTCCTGCCACGCCGCAGAGGGCAGCGGCCTCGGTCATAAAACCCTGATCGTTTCCTTCCTTCCTCCCTTCCTTCCTTCCTTCCCTCCCTCCCCAGCTTTACGGAGGCATAACTGACGAATCAAACTGTCTGTGTGTAGGGTGTACGCCGTGCTGTCCAGATCTGCACGTCCACTGGGATTGGATTCCCACGTGGAGCAGATGAACACGTCCGTGACCGGCCCCCCTGCTTTGGAGGAGGTCCACAGGTCCCCCTTTCTCACCATCAACGGTGGAGGACTCTCCCTGGTACCAGTGAGGACTGGATGAGTCTTTCAAATGTCTGGATTCCTTCTCCTGGTGGGTCTGCTCCCCATCTGAGCCACGGAATGGGAACTGCTCCTGGGTCCAGCAAGTTGCGCCCTGGGCTGTGGACATTTGCACTTTCCGCCTGGCGAAGCCACCATTACATCCTACATGGTGTTCATGGATGTTTATATCTTGTGGCTTCTGAAGAAGAAACCAGAAGGAAATCTGCAAATACCTTAAAGTTTTGTAACTGGTGATATTCGTCTCCACTCCAACCCCCCACCCCTTGGGCAGGTTACTTCCCTCGTCCTTGCTGTATTAAATTAGCTTCATCATATTTATAAAATATGATTTCTTTGCTGTACTTGGTAAATGATCTGAAACCCAGCTAACACATATTATTAATAGAATTGTAGGTCTTTGGGGAAAAAAATTACCGTATGATTCTATAAGAGCTTTTTTCTCCAAAAGCTTTTCTGATTCCCAAAAGCCCCTATTAATTTCCCAAAACTTTTTAGTGCAAACAGGAATTTCAGTCCTTCGGGAGAAATACACGAAGCATAGCACTATTTCCTTGCTAAGGGCACCCAGGGAAGAATATAATGTGTGAAAGGAAAATTGTATAATTACTGTAATTGGTTATGTCCAGGTGGGACCTGGACATTTGGACTCAACCTTTGCTGGCTTTCCATGAGCCCAGAACAATCATGCACTTTGAAGGGTAAAACACACGACACACATACATACTCTTTAAGCCTTTTTTTCCCTGGCTGTTTTCCATGCATTTTCCTGATTTCCTGGCTGAGCCTCACATCCACAAGTGAAACTACGCAGAGACATAAGGTGTCCCCCCAGTAATCTGCATGTCACTGAGCTGCGTGTGTGTTTAGACGTCTTTATGAAAGCCTCTCTCCAACATGAAATAACATTCAAGAATAGCCTTAGTGATGCTCTCAGGGGGGAAAAAGTTTCGGGTACTGAAGGAAGACGCTACTGGTTTAATGGAGCATAACCAGGGAAAGTTAATTGTTAATACATACAAGAGGATGCTTCAACAGATGCTTTGTGAATCATTGGCTGATGATGACCAAGTTAAGTGAAATAGAAAGTTGCATCAACTCAAGAGAGGTAGGTCACCAAGAAAACTTAAAAGACACTCAATTAAAAAAAAACACATGTTTTAAAGGCAAGACAAATATATTAATAAGTAATATAATTTCTTAATTTTACTCTTCTAAATAAAGCAGACAGCCAGCCCGATGAAAATTAGTTGCACGTGAGTTTTTGCTATTCCTGATACTGCTTGGGGGTTAATTCCAAAAGCAGGAGCACAAGTCCATTTTCACCCATAAAACATGCGTTAGGAATACGGTCACACTCTGCCGTACGGGCACAATTTAGAAGAGGCATGATGTGCACAGGTTGGTAAAGGTGTGTGTTCATCCCGCCTCCGATGGGAAGGGGTGAGAAAAACAGCGTCGTTCACCAATGCTTCAGTTTGGAGACCAATTTTCCATTTGACGTCCACCTGGAGGAGGAGCCCATGCCCAAGTCAGGGATGATGAGAATCTATACTTAGCACCAAAAAAAAAAAAAAAGGGAGCTCATCTTTAGAAATAGGTGTTTGGCCGTCAGACAGACAGACAAACTGAAGCTCGCTGCTCTATTTGATTGGTAAAAGCGTGCATGAATGCAAACACAGCACCAAACACTAACTCGACATGGACTTGCTACGTGGGACAAGAACCACTGCAGAATAATCCCCTGTAGAATCGGACCTGAGCTATGCCTCCTCAGCATAACTGAGTATTCCGCAGACCACCTGCTGGAAACTCCAAGCCTGTGTCTTTCTGCAAGAGGATAAAATCGGCCCATCCAACAATGTCTCTGAAGAAGAAAAGGGGAAGCGTCTTCGGACATTACAACAGCATGCATTCAACTCATCACTCTAAAGATCGTAGATAAATATGGCGTGAGGTCACGGGAAAACCCTACGAGAAGACAAAGCCACTTTGTCCCACGGCAAAGCGAATTGGGAGTCAAGGACCTCCCGGTATCTACTGTGGTTCTTTCGAAATCTGCACCGACCTGAATTGAATGGGTCTGCAGCCAAGAACACAATGACCTTTGCTTTTTCATTTCAGGCTTTTGGGTTTGTGGGTTTTTTCTCCTCCCATTTTTAATAATGCATCAGCTGTCTTCATTTTAACATGTGTGAGCAATGGGTTTAAATGATGTTTTTCTTCATAAAGGGGGAAGCATATTTCAAGGACCATGGTTGGGAGGAATTCATTGTTTTTACACTGAAACATATGGTTAAATGCAGAATAGTTGTGAAAAATACAGAAACACAGAAACACAGAAGGAAACACAATCTTTTATGTCTACTGCTTAGAAGCAATTATTGTCATATTTTCTTGTAATTTCTTCCAATACGTTACACGCATTTTCATGAGTAATTGAGATCTTCCTCTGTGTCACCTGGTACATCACATTGCTACAGCATAAACCTACTGTTTTCTAAGAATTCTTTACCAGGATGATAGACACTTTTTCCCCATGTCGTGATGAGAATAGCCTGGTTTTAATTAACAGCTTCATAATATGCCATCAATCCACCTGTGGCTGTTGAATTATGTTTTCTGAGGGAGCAGACATTCCTAGAGTTCTTTAGCATAATCCAGTGTGTGATGTAGGACAGATCTTGCCAACGTCCTTGTTGATCCCTTGCTCCTCACCGTGCATCCGTTCCCATCAGACGAGACCCAGTGATGTTCTGTGGGGCTGGCACCAGGCTTCTCGGGGGCATCTGATACAAATGCCCCTCTTGTAGGGCCTTTCTTCCTGGTTATGAGCTCAACAGTCAGAGAGTCCAGGCATGGCTAGAGACCTTTCATTGGGTAATGACGCTCAGACTCCCTGGAGGTTCAAAGGCCACCTCTACCTGGAGACCTCCACACACCCATAGTTGTCACGCTCACACTTGCTTCTTCTTGGACAAAGAAAGCCACTGGCCAAGGCTGTAAGGTCAAAGGGATCTCTTCACTTCCCTGACGTCAACAGGACGTGTTCCATGCTCATGTGCTCTGAAGTCTGAATGTCCATCCTGCAAACTCAATGGCTTTAAAAAAAAAAATCTAGGGGACACCTGGGTGGTTCAGTTGGTAAAGCCTCCGTCTTCAGCTCAGGCCATGATCTCAGGGTCCTGGGATCGAGCCCTGCATCGGGGTCCCTGCTCAGCGGGGAGCCTGCTTCTCCCTCTACCGCTGCCCTCTCTGCTTGTGCTCTCTCTCTGTGTCAAATAAATAAATAAAATCTTTAAAAAATCTAGAACACGTGCTTGATTCCTTTTCTGTCCATACTTCAAAAACAAACACAAAGAATAGCAACCACTCTTATGCATAATATCTCTTCTAGCTGAAAACTACACGCAGAATCCACGGACTCTGAACGCCTGCTGTGGGTGGCCTGCCGTCAGCTCTTTCTGGGCTATTGGTCCCGCTAACATCGGACCCCTGTCTTCCTGTGTTCTCCACTGGGTTAGTAAAGTATAGTACCTTCTACACCACGTCATCCGTCTCTCAGGATTGAAAGCTTCCAAGTGTGTAACACACTGTTCAGGATAGACGGCAGGGTTGTGTCATCACGTGGACCGTGGGTACAACACTGCATTACCCCCTCATCCCCATCAGAACACACAGCCCCCCAACCAGGCTGTTCCCTGTTCCTCCTTCTGTTCCACCCATCACCCTCTCTCCTCCGTCCTCTCTTCTCAGGAGGCTCTTTGTTCAAAGCTCCGTAAGGTTGGACCCTTCTGGTTCAGTTCAAGATTTTCAGTCAAATACAGCCTTGCCAGACGGCCTACGACAAGCAAAACGTTCACATTCATGAGGTGTGTTACACTCAATGGGCTGGAGTGAATGCAGAAAAAATATGCCATGCTCCCTGAATATTTTTTTCTTTACATTCCTTGAATCATAGCCTCTCCTGGTTTGGGGGTGTCCAGAGACTCTGGCTGCTTTAGGTCCCATTCATCCTGACTTTTAAGTCAAAATGATGTGTTCTTTTTCTCTTCTACACATAATGTCATTTGTGAATTTGTACTCCCTGCAGTCATAGTTATTCAATATTAGTTAGGTGCTTGAGATACTTAAGTCAGTTATCTCTATTAGTTATGTATTTCTCATAACAATCTTTTTAGTGCAGCAATTAATTCCCCTGTACCCTGATGGAGGAAAAGAGGAAACGAGTCATCATCTGTCCCCATCACAATACACGAAATCATCAGCCCTGGAAGTCCAAGTTTCACCAAGGCCATTGATCATGACATCAAAGGCAGGGACAGAGTCACTGAGGTGATAGTCTGGATTCCGGAAGGCCAATGAGTGAGGAGAAATTCCTGGGGAGGATATTCTGGATACGGTTTCAAAGCAACGGAGCCTCAAACTTATTCCAGGGGGAAGGGACCCTGATGACTTTGGTCCTTCACGTACGACAATGTGTGTCCTTTGATAATAGGACTTTCTTTCCAGCCCTGCAAACAGGAAACCTCAATTCAAGCTAATGCTTAGAGATATATATGTATGTGTGTATACATACATATTTATTTATTATATAAATAATTGTAGAATAAATTCTCTTTCCTGGCATTCTTTGTTGCCTTTTCAAAAATATTTTACTTCTTCATTTTACAGAGACAGAGAGCATGGGCAGGAGAGAGGAGCAGAGGGCGAGGGAAAGGCAGACTCCACGTTCCATGCCGGGCCTGATTCCATGACTCTGAGATCGCAACCTGAGCCGAAATCAAAAGAGTCCAAAGCTTAACTGGCTGAGCCATCCAGGCACCCCCATGCTCAGGCAACCCCTATTGTGGCGTATTTTGAACAAATATAGAAGACTCTTGGTTTAAAGTCTACAACCTCTTGTTTTCCACTGTGTGCACCTCCGGGTTTTGATGACTGAATTTGTGATCACGTCATCTTGTTATTTCCATTGTAAGTGACAACATGAAAGGATATGTTTGCATTTCCTGATGGATTAGGACGAAGCATGCCGCAAGCCATGTGCTGTTCCTCTTACATCATTTTATCTTCACAAATATCTTAGGATGTACGTTCTAAGATGTCCCTTTTATAAGTAAACAATGGTTTAGCCAAAGGATGTTACTGAAACTTCACAGACAGAGCCTAGATTTATACAAAGGAGACAGAGTATTCCCTGTGGATGAAATTCTACATAATTTATACCTCCGCTCCTCAAATATGTAGCAAGCAAGTGGTTGATGGATGTTCAAACATAGAGGCCAATGTAACGCATGGGTAAGAGAACATTGTAACTCATAAAAACACAGCTAGAGTCCCTGTGAGGCAAGTAACAATGTAACTGCATTCAATGGAGATACAGTAATAAAGATACAGAGATACATTACAATAACAAATCCATCTAGACACTCATCATTAGCAAGTCAGGAAAGTTCTGGTCATCCAAAGAGAAGTCCTGGTCCAGTGCTCACTGTATGATTATATAAAACTCTGATGATCAACCCATGAGCAAGCCTGAGAAATTACTGCACCAAACTAACTGCATGCGTATTTCTAAAAAGTGTCCATGGGAGAATGGTTTCTTCTGTAGTCCCAATCACGCCTACGAATTACATTCTTATTCATCATCGACGCATTTACTGTGTATCAGTGTCATCACTAAAATAAAAATACGTAGCCCACAAATTCTCTAAAATATCTAAAATGTTAGCTATCTCCACACTCACAACACTCCAAATGAATGCTGAATCATCCTCTTTCTCTCTAGGAAAACTACAGGCATCTAACTCCTTATAAATATCTTTTTAGAAAAAGTTGTCTCTTCAGGAATTCTTCATTGAGTTCCTCAAACCTGTTCCTTCTTTACTTGTCCTCTCAAATATAAAAGGATATTTTTTAAAAAAGATTTTATTTATTTATTTGAGAGAGGGTGAGAGAGAGCATGAGAGGGGAGAAAGTCAGAGGGAGAAGCAGACTCCCCATGGAGCTGGGAGCCTGATGTGGGACTCGATCCTGGGACTCCGGGATCATGACCTGAGCTGAAGGCAGTCGCCTAACCAACTGAGCCACCCAGGCACCCAAAAGGATACTTTTTTATCATAAAGATGAATGCCTCCATTCTCAAAGCAACAGATGAATGCAGACAGTAAACTTTGGGTTATTCATTGTAAATCAGACACTTTTTTAAAAAGGTGAAGTAGGAAAAAAACGGTTTCCACCGATAAAAAAAAGACTATCCCCAGCTCGGCCTCTGGCTAGAGGTTTAACAACGGAACACTTTGATGTCATTGATGCACATGAGAAAGTAAAAGAGAATAATGTAAATATCCAAGGGCTTGCGGTGACCGCCGTGAGTTTGGGTATTTCTACCCATTAATTATCAGCCGACATCGGGACTCATTCATGGGCTGTATAAGTATGGCAACTATGTTGCCAACAGAATATAGCTTTCCCTTCCCTTGCGGTGTTTAATAATAAAGTTAGATATTACACAAATACACAACATAATGATCTATGTGTCCTTGGTTCTCATCTGAAGATGTGACTTGAAAACTCTGTCCTCCTCTGTTAGGGTATTAAGAGGCTGGCAAGGTGGTGGTTGTTTTGTATTCTTTTCCTTTTTCTATTTAATGATTACTTTTGAGATACTGAACGTGTCATTGGAAATATGTGCAGCCAATGGGGAAATTAATGTCGGACTTTCCACGAAGATAAAGCAAGGTACTTTTAGGATCATGGGACTTAGGGCATATTCGTTGAAAGGTTCTGAGTAAAGTGAAAGAAGTGTGATTCTGACGGGGGTGTGTTAGGAAACACAGTAGATGCAAGATCATACATTTCAAAATACAGACCATGGTGACTTCACGCACGGGTTTGCTGGTTTTCTGACTTTCTCTGCTAAAATGCAATCTGCAACATGAAGAGAAGATGTTTGTCTTGGCATGTGACCCCCGTTTCAGAGACAGCAGCTGACACAGTCCCGGGTCCGTAAACACAGAACCAATTCCGACTGCTTTGTTGTGTCTGAGATGAACAGAAGAGGAAAGAGTCCACAAAACCTCCAGCCTTGGAGGGCGAGCAGAGCCCAGAGCACCTGGCACTCTTCCCTACAGGTGAAGTTTTCCGACACGGAGATGCTCTGACTCTTGGCTTGGTGGTTTTGATTTCTCATTGTTGCTTTCCTGGCCGGGGGAGGGCGTGTGGCTGGCCCCAGGACGGACAAGGAAGAAGCATCACAGTCAAAGCTCAGCACACAGGCCTGCGTTGCCGACAGGCAGGGAGTGGGCAGACTGATACCCTCACCTCCCCACCCCTGGGCTCTGGTCATTCGGGGAACCGCCTCCGATACATCCGATGGGTCCCCAGGGACAAGGGCTCAACGTTTACCCAAAGTGCTGAAGGATGCAAAGACCCACCCATTATTGGCTACCTTGTTCCCCCAGATGGTGTTTCCAGGGGTGATCTCTCAAAATACGTGTGCCACGGAAGCCGTGACTTGGGACAGTTTTCTGGGAGGCCTGAACGTAGACCTGTCCACAGGCTGCTGGTTCTCATGCTTCCACTCGCAAAAGCCCAGCATCTCCCATTGCCTGAAGCATGGTTTGGTGGAGGAATAATGACATTCAGGAAGCATGTGCTGTGTCCGACTCGCTGCTCTAAGCAGCAGCAATACCGTCTTACACGTTAGTGGCTAATATGGGAAATCCTGGTTTCTACCTTGGAGGACACACGCTCAGTATGACAACCATGCTTTTAAAGCAGAAACACGGGGCGCCTGGGTGGCTCAGGGGGTTAAAGCCTCCGCCTTCGGCTCAGGTCATGATCTCAGGGTCCTGGGATCGAGCCCCACATCGGGATCTCTGCTCAGCAAGGAGTCGGCTTCCTCCTCTCTCTGTCTGCCTGCCTCTCTGTCTACTTGTGATCTGTCTCTCTGTCAAACAAATAAACAAAATCTTAAAAAAAAAAATAAACCAGAAACACATGCACATGGACATTTTTGTCATATTTTTAAAAAATTATTATTTTTAAAAAATTTTAAAGTAATGTCTATCCCCAGCATGGGGCTTGAACTCACAACCTCGAGATCAAGACTTGTACATACTGCTGACTGAGCCAGCTGGGTGTCCCTGCATACTTTGCAATGTTAGCGCACAAATATGAAGCACAAAAGGATGGCAGATTTCTACAGGGTACATGCAATAGTTACAGAACTTTCCTTAAAATATTCTCACTTTCCCATCTTGTTTCATTATTTTTCCCTGGGGAAGGACACAAACCATAAGAGACTCCTGATCTCACAAAACAAACTGAGGGTTACTGGGAGGTGGGAGGGCAGGGATAGGGTGGATGGGTTATGGACATTGGGGAGAGTTTGTGCTTTGGTGAGTGCTGTGAAAGATGTAAGCCTGATGATTCACAGACCTGTACCCCTGGGGTAAAGAATAAAAATAAAATTAAAAAAAAATATTCTCACTTTCATACGGAAGGGACCGAATTGTTGCTTCCATTTATCAAGTGCTGGTGTATATGTTTTACATTAATAAATGCAGGCACACAGAGGACATTCTCATTAAATAATGAATTTTGGGAGTCTTTTTGTATTTTTTGTTTTGTTTTCTTTTTAGGGGGGAATGGAGTTCCCATAAAACTCAGGATGCCCAGCTAAATTTGCACTGAAGACTACAAGGAATAATATTTTAATAGAACTAGGTCTCACGAATTTTTAGAGGTGTATTTCTACTAAAAATGATCTCAGGTTTATCTACCTAAAATTCAAGTTGAATTGGGTGTCCTGTATCTTTCTTAAAGTAAACCCCAGTTTTAACAGCAAACGGACTTTCGTGACTTTTGTGAACTGGGAGGGTCTCTTGTGTATATATTGTGAATTCCAGGAAACTACTGCAATTTCTCTGATTTTAAAAATATGATACGACGCTTAGTTTAATTTTGGAATTTGGCTGTGACAGCAAGATTCCCTATGGGATGAGATCTTCTTCCACAAGTTTACGTGGGAAACCAAGCTTCCCACAGGCGAAGCCATTTACTTACTTAGCTATTATGCTCTGATTGTGGGCGTTTCAATTTGGTTTTCAAAACCTTCTCTTTTTATCATGAAGGCTAAATAATGCGTTTTGTCATCATCTGTTTCGCATAAGGAACTCATGCAGCGCAGCCTTCTAAGAACAGGGAGTCATCAATGGGTTTTCCAGCAATTCCCTTGAAATGAGACACAACACAGTTTAATACTTCAATTACATTTCAGAGGGCTCGCTCAACTGATATATTTAATGCGTTGGGTATACTCCATGATTATGTTTCTTGAGGCACAATGATATCAATGGGAGGAAATAACGTGCTCCTTTAGCACTTTTTAAGCAATGACCAGGCTCGGGCAAGGAGCTATCTCCCATCATCTTTGGGATAAATTAGCAAATGTTTGAATCAAATGTCATTCTGATTACTTTAAAAATTATTCCAACTTTGGATTTTTTCATTTATTAAACCAGAGGCTCTCAAGGGAAGGTCCCGGGACCAGCAATGTCGACATCATGCTGAAGACGTTTAGAAATGCACCCTCTGTTCCCTGAAGCAGAGAGAGATAAGAAGGAATCCCAATTCTGTCTGGTCCTCCCACAAAAGCAGTGATGGAGACAAGAGGAGAGAGGAACCAAAGGTGTGTAGGCCATTGCACACAGGGATTCTTGGAAGACCAGGCTGAATGGGCAGGGAACATCTCCGAGAGCAGAGAGTTTGCACCCCAACCCATTGCCCTGATATCCTGCCCGTACTTTATAAGTGTCAGAAACTACTAACTAATACCTATGGAACTTTGTATCTCACAGACTGTAAAGTATTCATATACTCTTCTCAAATATCCCCCTTGTTCATTCATCCTTTTTACCTCGTTACATGTGCTTTTATTTTGCCCCCAAAAGAAAAAAAAAAAGTCTTCTCAAAATTAAAAAAAAAAAAGAAAGAAAAAGAAAAGACGTGTACCCCGTGACCCAGGAATTGCACTACTGAGTATTTACCCCAAAGATACAGATGCAGTGAAAAGAAGGGCATATGTACCCCAATGTTCATAGCAGCAATGTCCACAATCGCCAAACTGTGGAAAGAGACAAGATGCCCTTCAACAGATGGATGGTCAAAGATGTGGTCCATATAGACAATGGAATATTATGCAGCCATCAGAAAGGATGAATACCCAGCTTTTATATCAACATGGATGGGTCTGGAGGAGATTATGCTGAGTGAAATAAGTCAACCAGAGAAAGTCAATGATCATATGGTTTCACTTACTTGTGGAACATAAGGAAGAGCATGGAAGAGACTAGGAGAAGGAAGGGAAAAATGAAGGGGGAGAAATCAGAAGGGGAGATGAGCCATGAGAGATTATGGACCCCGGGAAACAAACTGAGGGTTTCAGAAGGGAGGGGTGTGGGGAGATGAGATAGCTGGGTGATGGGTTTAAAGGAGGACACGTCTTGCCTGGAACACTGGGTGTCACTCACAACTAATGAATCGTTGAACGTGACATCAAAAACTAACGACATACTACATGTTGGCTGATTAAACTTAATAGAAAAAGAAATGCCAAGGCACAGGCACCACCCCAGACCAGCTGGAGCTTTTCACTTCATTGTCTAAGCCGTTGGAAAGGTCCCCCTTCTTCAAGGAAATTCAGAAATATTCAGAACCTGTTAGATAATGGCTGCGATCTTGAATCCTATCAACTGAGTTGGCTGCTGTAAGTAGCAAGCAGGTATGATTTGAACTCTTGATTTTCTCTACTAGACCCTTAAATATGGATGGTGACAATCAGGATCCTCACACTTGGAGCGTATCACCTTGGGGCTCCTTCCGTGAGCCACCAGCTAGGGGCTCACCGTATGGACATATTTATAGATCAACTCTACTAGCTGTACCTGCCGTGCTTTGAAAGCAAAGTGTCACTGGAGAAGATCAGAAATGTGCAGGTTATAGATATTCACTTCCCATTACTGTACCTACTGCAATGTGCTGTTAGTTGATCTACGGCAATTTGTTCTTTTGTGCATGTCAGGATCCCACTATTTAGCATTATTAAGAGCTACGGTGTGAAAGTGTCCCCTCAAATTCCTCACCAGTGTGATGACGTGGAGGTGGGGTCCCTTTGGCAGGGAATGGGGTCATGAGGGTGTGACTCCCATGAACAGAATTAGGGCCCAGGGAGAGGAGACCCCACAGAGCCCCATGGCCCCTTCTGTGGTGTGAAGATGCAGAGACAGGATGGTGTCCATTCCCTTTACCATGGGGAACATCATTGCACCTTTAGTTTGCCTTCTTATCTTGGGAAGAAATGGCCAGCACACATTTGAAACACTGAACACGGGCGCCTGGGTGGCTCAGTGGGTTAAAGCCTCTGCCTTCGGCTCAGGTCATGATCTCAGGGTCCTGGGATCGAGGCCCGCATCGGGCTCCCTGCTCAGCGGGGAGCCTGCTTCCCCCCCTCTCTCTCTCTGCCTGCCTCTCTGCCTCCTTGTGATCTCTCTCCCTCTGTGAAATAAAAAAAAAAAAATCTAAAAAAAAAAAGGNCGTGGTTTGTGTTCCTAATCACAGCCCACTGGGGTAAAGATTCCTCCAAAACCACAAGTGCCTTTTCATTGAAATCACTCTGTGCTATTAGGAGACTGATTCTCCACAGACCCCCTTAATGTAAGCTTTTTTTGTTTCCTTAAAGATGTTATTTACTTATTGGAGAGAGAGAGAGAACACAAGTGGGAAGAGGGTCAGAGGGAGAAGCAGACTCCCTGTTGAGCAAGGAGTCCAATGGGGGACTTGATTCCAGGACCCCGGGATCATGATCTGAGTCGAAGGCAGACGCTTTACCGACGGAGCCACCCAGGCGCCTCATGAATGTCTTTCTCTACATTGGATGATTCACAAGTATTTTATGCATTCATTTGTGTGTATGAAACATTATGTGACATATATTTATGCATTTATGCTTTTTCAGATACCTCCAGCATTTAATGAAAACTGTGATGACCCTTATATTTAGAATATTTCTCAGAAATTAGTCAATCAATAAACTTTTGCTTAAACCTTCTTAGGTTTCATGACTGCTTTATGAAAATAATTCCAAGTAAGAGGCACCTGGGTGGCTCAGTCGGTGAAGCATCTGCCTCTGGCTTGGGTCATGATTTCAGGGTCCTGGGACCAATTCCTGTGTCAGGCTCCCTGATCAGTGGGGAGCCTGCTTCTCCGCCTGCCTCTCCCCTCCCACTTGTGTTCTCTTGCTCTCAGATAAATAAAATCTTTAAAAAAATTGAGAACTCCAAATGAAGGGACAGCTCATATATTCATTCCAGACTCGCTATTGTCGGAACACACTCACCCTGATTTCCAGGCATCGTTTTATAAATGGGCTTCATCCAAACGGTTACTGTTTTAAACCTGTTCCCTCTTATCTCTGGATCTGACTTTGAGACCCAGACAATGAAATGCTTTTATAGGGACTTGGAGATCTGAAAATGTTTATATCAGAACTCAAAGTACACAGGTGGAAACTCACCCAAATCAGTACCACGCACACGGGTTCTCTGACAGTGCCCAAAGCTGGAAAGCTAAGATCCAAGGGCAGGCAGGGCTGGTTCTAGGGGAGGACACTCGTTTCCTGGCTTGCGGATGGTCACCTTCTCAGGATGTCCTACATGGCCCTGCCTTGGTGCTTGCAGAGAGAGAGAGAGAGACAGAGACAGAGACAGAGAGACAAGAAAGAGACTACTCTGGTGTCTGTCTTATTGTAAGGATGCAAATTCTGTCCTTATGACCTCGTTCAACGTTAACTATTTTTTGGTCTCTGCATACACTCACACTGGGCGTTAGGGTTTCAACATATGAGTTTTAGGGGGATACAAGTCGCCCATGACAGACCCGGAAAGAGGGAGACCCATCGGGATGATTCTGTGGATGTGCAACTTTGAGACAGGGGTTGAGTTGGAGACTAAGAATCAGGCGGAAACTAAGTAACTGGTAGATTAAATGCGGGGAGGGGGTGGACAAGAGAAAGAAGATGGGAAGGATTCCATGACTTGAGGCATTGGTACCAAATTTGTATAAAATGAGCAATAAAGTTGTACGCTGAGCACACGTTTCTTTGAGACAGATGTCACTGGATTTAAGTGAATGACTTCCTCCTATCGGTGGTGACAGAGGACAGTGGGTTCATCTTCTCCAGTCATGCCTCCTGCGGGTTACCGCTGTCAATTGGGATCTTCCTGCTCACGTTGGTTCCGTTCCTGTCTTAAAATTCCCATTCTTTTTTTTTTTTTTTAGTTTTATTTGTTTGAGAGAGAGATTGCAGATGAGAAGAGGGAGAGGCAGAGGGAGAAGGAGAAGCAGACTCTTCGCTGAGCAGGGAGCCAAACCTGGGGCTCCATCCCCAGACCCTGAGGTCATGACCTGAAAGTCAGACGCTGAATGGATGCTTAACTGACTAAGCCACTCAGGTGCCCCTAAAATTCCCATTCTTAGTGTTTTCATTCCCCCTGGCTAATGGCAGTTGGTAACTGTGAGGCTCTTTGCCCCTGCCACCCTAATGTCCTTCTACTCATGATTTAGGGATATTATTCCACAAAAACAACACAGGCGTGCATGTAGGTGGGCTCATTCATACATGGATTTTGGGTACAGTCCTGTGTTTTTTTCTCTTTCTTAGATTTTGTTAATATGTTTTCTTTTCTGTGACTTAGTTTATTGTAAGTATATAGCACACTGTACATGGAACATACAAAATATGTGCAAACCAACTATTTATGTTATTGAGAAGGCTTCCCAGTCAACAGTGGGGTGTTAGTAGTTAAGTTTGGCTGGAGTCTAAAGTTTTCTGTGTATTTTTGACCACATAGGGGGTTGGTCCCCAACTCCTATGTGTTTCAAGGGTCAACTGTCATCTCTCTTTGTGCCTGGAATGTAGAGAGACACTCTAGTTCTGATGCATTAATTATTATACACTCCTTTTGATATTGTGTAATCCATCAAGAAGTTTGGAAATAGGATTATGTCATGCTTGTCTTCTATCAAACTAATACATCCCAAACGAAAAGTTAGCAATGGGTAGAGGTAGAGTATTAGCGGGATAGGTCTTTTTGTTGGTGCTGTCCTACCATGTTCAGCATTTCTGTTAACGGAGTCTTAAAGCATCCCTATACCTGACAACGATTATAGCACCATATGATTTTACAAGCAAGTGGAGATCGTTGGAATGTAGTCTGACCCCAACAAGAGCTAAGTGCATAGAAGTTCAAGAGATGACCTGCCTTGCACATGGTCATGGATGCCCAAGGACTCTGTGCTCTTCATGTAAGTATTAAGCTCACCGTGGCATAAACTTCTCAGTGAGCATGGTCCAAATGATTCTGTGTCCCCAAAACTGCTTAGTCCTTTCCCAGCTGATTCTTAGAATGAGCACTATTTTTGCACCCATAAATACTCCTTTCATATGTCTACACCTGAGGTTTCCGTATCCTCAAATAATCACACCTTGACATACAAGAGTATAATGTCCTTTTGGTTAATAAAGCATAATAAATCGTGCAAGCAAATTAAACTACTGGAGTGAAGTATTACGATTTCCATTATTTCTAGTAATTGAGTCCATATTGATTGCCTACGTGAGTATAATAATGACATGAGGCCAAATACAGTACAGCTGTTCTCTGCGTAAATTGTCCAATTCTGTTTATCATTCTAGGACCTAACTGGAATAGCTGCCTTAGTCTAATTTATTCAGAGGAATATTTTAAATGGGATTAAATATAAATTAGGTACTCTGCCAGAATGTTGAAACATTTTAGACTTATACAGTACAATGTTAATAAAATGCGATTTTCAACCCTTCTGCCTCTGAACGCCAACTTATATTAAGTTTGATATTGCACGTAACCATTATATGATCAGATGCTGTATTTTGAAATGAGTTCTGTTATTGCAGTCAATTTGTGTTACTTCTAATTGAAAATTAGAGGTTCAAAGGTTCTTATTGATTAGACGGTTGAAAATAATTAACAGTGGATATTCAGGGCATTATAGAGCTTACTTACATTATGGAAAGCAAATTCTTCTTCTACACTCATATTTCACTTTATTAAATTAATAAATTTGATACTCACTCTTTTGATGTTTTAGATAATGGTTGTGAAGCAAAGACACGAATTTATGGGAAGTAATTAAAATTGGGGGGGATTTTGTATTCTGAAGAAGAACGAACGCTGCTGGTAACCTGGGAAGTTCCTTTATTATGCATGTCCCGGATGTCATATTTCTGGATGATGAGTGCCGTAATTAACATCTCTAATGGGACAGAGAGTGTCCTATCCACCAGGTGGATGAGCAGACACGAATTCAAAGCCGAGATGATATGCCGAGGCGACTTTTTCATGACTGCAGACAAAGAGAGTGAAATCACACGTCGAAAGACCTGGGTCAAAGACCTTAGTCATGACTCTTAGTTAGGAGACCAATATTTGACTTATGCGAGCTTTCTGTTCATCATCCAGGAGTGTGAATGGTGTTTTAAGCATTTACAGGGTTCAAGTCTTTAACGAACTAGTCTCCGCATGAATTAAACTGTTCACATAGGGAGTTAATAGGAAAGTTTCTATTAAAATTTTATTGTATATGGTAAATTTTCTTTTCCATCTGATTTCGTCCTTCTGTTTTCAGATTTCAAGTTTCATTGGTATTTTCTCCATATAGCTTAGGCTAGCCTGAGTCGGTTTTTCGTTTGTTTGTTTGTGACTCCTGCTTTACAAAAATCAGGTCCGTCTTAGAGGTATAATCATTATTCATCGCACGTGCCTTTTAAAATATTCATTTTACTTAAACACCTGGACTTGAACCTTGGAAAGAAATCTATGAGGAAATTAAGATTTATTGATGTGGGAAACAAAGGCAGAAGAAAAAATATTAAATTTCCTCACTACCTAGATCTCACTGACAAGTCCTGAAATAGGCAGAAGGACCTTCCTCTAGGGACTCAGCTGCCTCAATGTTGACACTTTGCTAAGGACAAAAGTCAATCTGAGCCCAACCCCAGGGTCCTGTAAGTCTACTTTAACATATACAAATTCCTTTGGAAATTTCCTTTATCTCTAGCCCCCCTCCCCCAAGACACATGTTGGCAACCTCCCCCAAGCGTATGACCCACCAACATACAACTGAAGGGGCTCATGATTGACTTTTGATTAAACAATAATAAATGACATTGTCCCAACAATGGCTACGACCCTCAGGATCCTGAAAACCTTGCTTCCGAAATTCTTTAAAGACTTACGCTATCCCTAACTCCCTCCCAACTTGAAAGTATAAAATGAGCCACTCCTCATGACTCCAGTGCCGCTCTTTCTCCCCATGGGTCCTGTCCCCGATGCTTTAATAAAACCACCTTTTTGCCCCACAGACGTCTCAAGAATTCTTTCTTGGCTGTTGGCTTTGAACAGTAACGTTTTTCCTCCATCATAAGGACTATGTAATAGTCTATGGTACATCTTGACCTATTCATTTATTGATGGACTTTTGAGCTGTTTCCACCTCATGGGATACTATAAATATTAGTGCAGTCAACATGGGTATGCACATACATCTGCATGATCCTGTTTGAATTCTTGGGGACATGCACCCACAGGTGGGATTGCTGGTCATAGGATAATTCAATTTTTCATTATCTGAGGAAGTTCCACACCTCCTTTTCCCAAAATGAGCCCACTATTTTTACAATCCTCATCAACAGTGCATAAGGTTTCCAATCCCATACGCTCAGGAACATTTGTTACTTTCTTTTGGTTTATAGTTGCCATCTTATTTGATGTCAGGAGCTGTCTCACTGTGGTTCTGATTCACATTTCTCTGAGGATCAGTGATTTTAAGCACTTTTTTTTTGGTGAACACTTTTTTTCTTTTCTTTTCTTTTTTTTTTTTTTTTTGCCCCAGGGGTACAGGTCTGTGAGGCTTACACCTTTCACAGTACTCACCATAGCACAAACCCTCCCCAATGTCCATCACCCATCCACCCTATCCCTACCCTCCCACCTACCAGTAACCCTCAGTTAGTTTTGTGAGATTAAGAGTCTCTTATGGTTTGTCTCCTTCCTGATCCCATCTTGTTTCATTTTTTCCCCTCCCTACCCCCCAAGACCCCCCACCCTG